>PVJI01000087.1:82427-305919 GCA_004026765.1 Micronycteris hirsuta | reverse complement strand
CATACTTTTAAAGCTTTAGAACTGTATGTGACACTTTAGGCAAGACATAATCACAGGATTTAATTGTTGGTTCCTTTGAAAAATCACGTTTTATACTCCATGGTCTTCCATGCAGATGTGTACCACTTGAAGGTGTGCTCAGTGAATCACATCACACATCACACTTCCCATTTGGTGACACCAACTTGTTATTTTGTGAGGCCTCCGATGTTAGTTTACCGGAAATTGTAACCTCTCAGTTTTACTACTTATTGAATATTAGCAAATATTGAATGGACCACAGAGACAGAATTTCTCTAAGTATTGGGGGACTCTGCTGGGGACAGCTTTGTAGAAGAGTATTCTCAGTATTGTCCTGAGAATAAGCAGGGGGTTGTACACTTGTTTCTTTTCCCATTACTGGTGACCGGGCCCGTGTTCCCACATGGTGCATACATTTTTCAAACTGTGTTATTAGAAGTGTGTTAACTGCATTGGGGGTGGGGCGGATATTGGTGAGTGTGTATGTGTGTTTAATAGATGCTAGGAAATTCAGCCTTAATTCAATATTATAAATAAAAGACGTGATAGGGAGGTGCACAGTATTCTAAGGGGAGGGGTGGAGGGAAGTAGAAAGGAGAGGACAATGAGATTTCACAACTAAAAGTATTGTTTAGACTTCAAATAATAAAAATAGTCATAAAAGGGAAATATTGCCATATTATTGAATGGCTGAAGCAGCAATCAGCAGACAAGTGCTAAAAGAGGAAACTTGTTTTTACTTTAAATAAAGTTTTTTCTTTCTGATTTCTTTTTTTAGTTTAAAAGTCGTATATTTTCATTTAAATAAAATTTGGTAAATACGGAAAAGCATCTTCTATTTTCTTTAATGACTGTGATCCAACTATTCAATGACAGTCACTATGAGCATTTGAATGTGAACGAAATTGTGTTTCCGATGAGATACCGTTAAAACATTTTCTGTGTACCCTTTTATATTTTAGTTTCATGCTGCTGATAGTTGCTCTCCTGGCTTCTTTCTCAGTTCATCTCCTGCTTAGTTTGTGCATTCAGACAGGTGAGTAAAAACATTATGCTGATTCATGTGATGAAGCAGCCTCTTAGGATTGTATGGATGTGCAAGATTGGATGTCTCAAACCTAATTTCCAGTGGGCATACATTATTATTAGGTAGGGTGGTTAAAAAAGAGAATCTCAAAAGGCCAGGATGTATAGAGTTGATTGTTTTGAGGAATATCGAAGGACAGGATGGAGGAGGAAACTAGCATTCTTACCTGCCTGTCTCCACAACACAACCTAGGTTTCTGGGTTAGAGTCTGTTGGGGGAAGGACCAGAAGGGAGTTCAAAGGATCCAAATCTTGTGCTGATGGGGAAGCAGTAGACAGGTGTTCGTTCTGATCATATGTTCCTAGGGTGATCATTTTCTCAAGGAGCCCCCTTCCCAGCCAGGTCTACCACTGCCTTCCCTGTCTCTTCTCTGTCTGCCAGGCAGAGCTAAGGGTGGCGGAATTAGGATGGTAGGAGGAAAGGTCACTGAGCTTTGACTTTACTTAGTTTGTATTTTCACTTGCAAGTCTAGGAAAGGTTGTTTTTTGTAAGCGACAGTTGTTTATGCAATTAATACAATATGTTTATGTATGTTCTTTTCCATTTGGAGAACTTTATTATGCAATTCATTCATGTATTGAATAAGTTCTTTTAAGTTGTAATAAAAAAGTACGGTATATGAATTACAGAACTGCTTTTACAAGTCTTTTCTTTTGGCATTAATGGATATTCTATGTCCATCAATCCTGGTCTTTTTATCTCTCTAGTGTCTTTGTCTTTGGATTAGGTCAGTTATGATGCCAAAATAATAAGTTTTATATTTATATGGGTGCATTCACTTTGTTCCAGCCGGTTTTGTAGTTTGCAAATTTTAAGGTGCATGAAAAGTACATAGAATAAATAAAAATGGAATTATTCTGGCTGAAACAGGTGAGAGATACCCAAAGGTATTTCGTGAGGACCTTAAGACTCTTCAGAATCCACAGACCAGAATCTAGTCTGTTTTCCTAAAATCTGTCTGTGCCTCAGACACGCCTGCAGATCTTTTTATAAATGGACATTTCTAAGCCTCAGGGATTCTAATTCCAAGAATCTGCAGTGGGATTCAGGAATATATTTTTAACGAGTCCTCCAGGGGAGTCTCTTTCAAAGCTGGTTTCTCACCCATAGTTTATAGCTATAACTGTGCCAGTGCCTTTGGCCATCCAACCTACAGGTGCGTGTCCCTGCTTTCCAGGGAACTGGGAAAGTGCGGGCAGATAAAAATACTAGGAAACAATGCAAATGGTAATCTCAAAGAAACAAGTTGTTCACAGTGGCACCCCAAATTCAGGAATAATAGCATTCAAAGAATTGTATTTGTATATCCTGCAACTTGACTAGAATTTTTATGACATCTTTTGAAATTTTGATTCTTTTTTCTGAAAAACTTATTTTTACTTAATTGTGGTAGTTATCTATACCTTAAGAAGTTATTTTATTATGGGTTCTACCAAAAAGATTAATGCCTGAATCAACTATGTGAATTATATTTTCACTAACTAAAATTTGTGTTTTATTAATTTTCATTACTTAGGAGTAACATTCAATTTATGGAGATTTCTAAGTAAGGCTAAATATATTGTTCTCCTTCAGTTCATCTATATTTAACTTTAAAATTCTGATACTGGTCTTCTCTGTAACTTTGAGGTATATAAAATGAAAGTGAACACCCTTGGGTTTCTTTCTTTTTTTTTTTGACTTTTGTAGCTTACTTGGTCTATGAACTTACTTCTTTATAGTTCTTCATACACACTGATGCACCCGTCTTTTGTTGATTGAATTCCTTCAGTTACTGTAAAATTTCCTGTGCAGGTAGACTTTAAAAAAATATATATATACTAGAGAAGAGCATGTAGCTAAATATTTTCCTCAGTTCATAGAACTATCATAAAGGAGTATTGTGCTTAGGTAGAAATTATTGGTCAGAGAAAGGACTATCATAAGTCTTTACAAAATAACTTCTTCGTTTACTTGCATGCAGATAAAAAGGTGAAGAGAAAGTTTTATCTTTATAAAAATAAAGGACTTTTTCATATGAAATTCTGCCGTTTTAGATTTTATGTAAGGTTTGGGGCCTATCAGGACTTTTCCTGGGAGCTGAGGTAGCATATAAGGTACTTTAATCTCTCTAGACTTAGTTTGTCATCTATAAAATGGTAATGATAATGCTTTCCTTTTGGGATTATTGTGGGAATGGAATAAAACAATGTATATGAACTGCCAGGTCCTTGGTAAATATTAGCTTTTATTATTATGAGTTCTCACTGAAACAAACTTATTTCCCACACTGCTATCTGAGAAATAGTTGGCTCATTGTGATTCTTTGGGAAAATTTCTGTGCCTTGGGAATAAACTCAAAGTTCTCTTCCTCTGACTTCCACACCCCTATCACCAGGGTGGACCGAGAGTTTTAGAACTTGCATGCTTCTGGTCCAATCCCTACTCCCTAGTCCTTAATCCCCACTACTCACTTCATTGTTATCATCATTGGCCTTGAGATCATTTTGATTAATTACATTATATCATTTATCTCACTTTCTGTCAGTCACTTCAAGAATCCTAGATTGTCCTTCATTTTTTAGACTCATCCCACATGGCTCCATCAGCCATATTCTGACCTCATTTCCTTCTCCTCCCTCACTCCTGAGACCCTCCCACTTTGCTCTCTAGAACTCATGGTCAATCAGCAGCAAAATTCCTGTGTCCTCAGCTCTTATCTAAACGTCTCCTTCACTTTCCTACTTTAAGAGAACCTAAATCTTTTCTGAGAACACCATAGTCTTCTCAAGTAGCCACTGTTTTTTCTTCCATGTCCCTCATATTAATCTGAAGATGACCTTCAAAAATCTTGGGGAAAGTGATTTCACTACAGAATTCTATACCCAGCCAAATTATCATTTAAATGTGAAGGTAGAATAATGACATTTTCAAAGAAGCAAGGACTCAAAAATCATCTCCCATACATCCTTACTTAGCAAGGAAAGATGTCATTTATCAAAGTTAGAGAGTAACAAAGGAACCGGAAATCAAGCCCAGGAGAGAAGTAGAGGGAATTTCTGAATTTCTAGGACAAAAACTGAGCAGCAGATCCAAGAGCCAGGTCCAGTTAGGAGTGGTTCTTTTTACAAAGGCACAGTTGGCCCTCCAGTCCAGGCTTGCCCTCAGGGTTGGGTTCAGGATGGACAACCGGGAAACGCTTTTCTTTTTCTTCTTCCTGAAGGGGGTGCCTTTCTCATTTCTCTGTCTAGCTCTAGTTTGCATTCACAGTATTAAGTAGGTTAGCATCAGGCCTGGCTGTTAATAAAGGACTAAGAATCAAGTAGTGGGAAATAGAAACAAGGTATCATCAAGGGGAATAAAGAGAAGAAGCAGGCCAAGGAGTGTGGGAGTTAGAATTGAGAGGAGCTGATCTCTGACTGACTGTGGAAAGTAATGAAGAAGGAGCTGTCTGAGGATATCTTGCGGAGGTTTCTGGCATGGCCACTGGGTTAGTTGTAGTGTCAATGGAAACAAGAACTCAGCAGGAGGTGTTGGTTCAAATAAAAATGAGTTCACATTTGAATATGTGGACTTTGACATATATCTAGATGGTCAGGTCCTAGAACTAAAGCCCAGGATAGAGATTCATTTATCCATTCAATACCCTTCTATTTACAGAGATAAGACTCACTTCCCTAAAAGAGCATAAAGTTTAATAGGGGAGACAAATGTATGAGCATGTAATTTATAATGCAGAGTGATAAGGGTAACAATTTAAATATGTGCAAGGTACAGTGATAACTAAGAGGAGGGGGTGTTTTGCTTTCTGGGTTGGGAGTGAGGGTCGGTAAATATTGCTGGAAGACCGAGCTAACAAGGAATCTGACTAGCAGACAAGATGAGAGAATATTCCAGCATTTACAAAGGTACCAAGGCATATACTGCATATTTTACTTAAGGTACAAAAAAAAATTTACTATTTATAGTTCATGCATAATATACAAAGAAGAAAATGAAACTGAAGAGACAGACAAGTGTTAGATCCTAAAGAATTTGGAGGGGGGTTTTAAAAAGATTTTATTTACATTTAGAGAGATGGGAAGGGACTGAGAAAGAGAGAGAAACATCAATGTATGAGAGATATGTCAATGGGTTCCCTCTTGCACTGAGAACCTGGCTGGTAACCCAGGCATCTGTCCTGACCAGGAATCGAACTGGCATCCTTTTGGTTAACAGGCCAGTATTCAGTGCATTGAGCCACCCCTATCAGGGCAAGAATTTGGAGTTTTTGTTGAGGCAGTGAGAAGGCACTGAGGTGTTTGAAAAGAGTCAAGATAGTTACTGGGATTCACCACTTGTTACACCCAAAGAGAATTTTGGTCCTTCCTGGAGCTCACTGAGAAAGAGAACACAGTCCCCTCGCCTCCTCTTCCTAAAATAAGGGTACGATTCTTTTATAAGGATTTTAAGTTTTGATATAATAAAGAAATAAACAATAAAATGGTCCCTTGTGTTCAGCGCTTTTTTCCTTTTCTTTTACTTTTACTTTTTCTTTCAAATTTACTTTTAAAAACAGTATCAATTTAATAGTTCCATTTCTTCCAAATATCTGATAGGGTTTATTTAAGCTGCAGAGCAGTGATTCTCAACACCATCCATCACAACCCCCTCTTTTACATATGCAAAAAACATTCTAGCCTGGCTGGGTGCTCAGTGGATTGAGTGTCGGCCTTCAAACCAAAAGGTCACAGTTGATGTTTCTCTCACACATCGATGTTTCTCTCCCTCTCTTTCTCCCTCCCTCTTTCCCCTCTCTCTAAAAATAAATAAATAAAATCTTTAAAAAAATTATTTTTCTAAATATAGCATACTCCCAAATTTAGAATGCAAAAAACTTAGACTTTTAAGTGGAGACTGAGCACAATGTTCAAATCCTAGCTCTATCCTAGTTGACACATCTGGCCAGTCATTCAGTTTTGTCACTGTCGTCACAGTTTTGCGTTGCAGAAGTTGGAAGCCCTTCCCCATATCTGAGACATCGTGACTGTGACTAACGGCTTCTGGCTTAACATTGGCTTTATTGAAATATGTACACAGATGCTTTATCTCCACCTATTCATTTTTTAATGAATCATCTCAACATATAAACCAAATGACACTAGTGAAATACTTCTAAAATTCCGTCATTTGGGCAATTAAGATGCTGGAAACAGTGTACACTGGTACTGACTTTTGGACTTCGTTTTTAAAGATGAGCTTTTAAAGTATTTATAACATTTGACCACTAGGAGCTTGTATCTTAGGAAATAAGACAAAAATCAGAGAAATCATTATATGCAAAGATACTCATCATGCATTATTTATACTGAAAATAAAAAAACTACCTAAGTGCTCAACCCTGGAGAGGTGATTAAGTAGATAATGGTAGGTGTACCTGATGAAATAATATGTAGCCATTGAAAACTGTGTCTATAATAACATAAAAATGTCAATATAAAGTAACAAATAGGAATTGAATATGATTTATGAAGCAAAACAAAAAAAGTACTTTTAAAAAGTAGTTGTGTAGTCTTTTTCTTCCCTTTTTGGGAGGAGGGGAATTCAAATATTCTCTAGTGACTATAACAGAGTGGCCAGAGTGGCAAAAATTTACTTTTAAAAACAGTATCAATTTAATAGTTCCATTTCTTCCAAATATCTGATAGGGTTTATTTAAGCTGCAGTTTTTAATTTCTCTGGTGTTCAGTAATTTAAGTATCACTTTGCCTACTAATAAGATATTTTTGCTGCTCTTTCATATGATCAATTTTTAATATTTTATTTATAAAGTGAAAGATGTTTTGAGAGACAGCAAAATAAGATGTGATGACCAGTCACATTAATAGCATATTCCAACAGAATAGGAATGACATTAATTATGAAAATTGTAAAATTCACTGAGTCTTTTACAGGACTTCCTACAAGCAGTACTTGGCATAATGCACCTTAAATAACTAACTGAAAGCACTCACAGTGATCTATTTTAGAAAATTATTTTTTGATATTAAAGAAATCAATGTTATATTTTTTGAGGCGACAGAAAAACTGTAAATCCTAATGAGTTAAATTGGGGAAAATATCGCCTTTATGTACCATCAAGGTACACTTCTGTGCTGTTGGGCTGGACCAAGACTTTGGCCTCTGCAGGAATCGTGTGGAAAGCTCATTCCCATGAAGTAGTGGAATATTTCCAGCCAGTTACTCCAGTGTTCTGTCTGCTTTGCATTTTTTCCTCAATGAAATAGGACAATTAATAAACTGTGGTTACAGTACAAAGCCCAAGTTTCAGCAGCAGCAATATTATCTTTGGATCTGGATTGAGGGACATGAGTTACTCAAATACAGTTCAACTCTCAGAAAATTGGCCTTTTGGAATGTGCTCTTATTATTTTGAAATCCTTTTTTTCCTTGTGTTTTCCATCATTTCCTCTCACCTTTTTTTCTCC
The DNA here is from genome assembly GCA_004026765.1 of Micronycteris hirsuta. Classification (NCBI taxonomy): domain Eukaryota; kingdom Metazoa; phylum Chordata; class Mammalia; order Chiroptera; family Phyllostomidae; genus Micronycteris; species Micronycteris hirsuta. The sequence continues at coordinate 298,365 of PVJI01000087.1, read as the reverse complement.
CTAATAGTGTCACGCAGGTCATTCATTTATTGAATGCCTGCCTGCTCTGCAATTATGTTGCCGCTTCTCGTCTTAATAGGTACTTAAATGTCAGTTTTTTTTTTAACTAAATGTGGCATATTTTAGAGAACTTGATACAGTAAAAAGAAAAATAGAATACTGGAATACTAGGAATAGGCTCCTTTCGAATGGCACAGAGGCTGCGATAGTGCGTACATAAAGAGTCCTGGGATCCCAATATACTGCTTCGCTCTGAGGTGGCAATACTTACAAGATCATATCCTATAAATGCTATTAATTAATTTTCAACATTTAGACTCAACTTATAGATAAAACAAGAATGACTTAAATATGATTATAAAACAGAAAGTAAATATTGTCAGCCTTGACAATGTAAGAGTGTAGTAGATAGACTGTGGAAAATAGGAAGAGGATGAGGAAGGAATGATGGGAGCACTAATATCATATAGAGCAGAGAGTCAGGAGATGCTATTTAAGTACATGGAACAAAAATAAGGGCTTAAATGTATTACTTAGAGTTACAAGGTAAGCAGTGTAATTGAATACAAACTAATGAAAATTAGAAAGGGAAAAGGAAGATTAGTGTACCCAAGCTAAAACCTGACCTTTCATGTTAAAGTGTTGACAGTTAATCTATTTTTTAAAGATTTTATTTCTTTATTTTAGAGAGCGGGGAAGGGAGGGAGAAAGTGAGGGAGAGAAACATTGATGTCAGAGAGAAATACTCCCACACACCCCAACTGGGACCTGCAACCCAGACCTGTACCCTGACTGGGAAGCAAACCTGTGGCCTTCCGCTTTTCAGCACAACGTCCAACCAACCGAGCCACACCCCTCAGGGCAGCAGATAATCTCTTAAATCAATAAATAAAAGCAGAAGAATATTATTCAGTCTTAGGAAGGTAACGCCAAAAGAATTACAAAGCAAAAACTCTTCAATGTTGCCAGCTCTGGGAAATGATGCTGGAAGTGGGGAAGAATGGACAGGAAAATGCTCGAAGTCCTCCTGCACAAGCGCACACACATGTGCACACTCATGCACACGTCTGTGTGACCATATATTACTTTTGATAAAAATAAAATAGGAGGTTAACTTAAAAATGTTTAACCCTATGGAGATTCACACCTCCCTCCTCTGTAGCCCAGCAGTGACACATTTGGTTTGTGCCACAGGAAACGCACACTCTGGCGTCGAGGCGAACAACGTTGGGGTCTCACTACATGAACAGAGCACACACGTGCTCTAGCCCAGGGCTTTTCAGCCTTGCCACTGCTGACATTTTTGGCCTGGATCATTCTTTGTAGCGGAGGGTTGTCCTGTGCATTGTAGGATGATTCGCAGCACCCCTGGCCTTTATCCTCTAGTTGCCAGCAGTCCTGTGACAACGAGAAATGTCTCTAGACTTTGCCAGATGCACCTGGAGGAGAAAAATCAAGCTCAACTGAGAACTACTCATTAGCAAAAGGATGTGACAAGCATACCAATCTATTGAAGACAGAGTCACATACTCAGCCCACCTCATTAATTGTGGGTCTACTGAACTGTGCTCACTAATGACAGGAAGAAGAACAGATGAAAATATAATTTGGACAGCTGTCATTCCAAACAATAAGCAGATGCTCACAGTGAACGCTGAGAAATGAACTTGCATTCTCTTAGTCAGTTCCGCTCTCATGTGCTTTCACAGTGAGAGCATCTTGCAGCTCTGAATGGGATTCTTCATGCCCTGAAGTAACTCATATCCTTAATAGAGTTCCCAGACCAATGCTTGACCAAAAAAAAAAAAGGCTCTTGGCTTCATTGAGAAATGGTAGCTTAGTGTCCAACATGTCATGTAAATGTTGAACACTATTTTACAAACTATGTGAGAAATTTTCAGAGGTAATTTATACATAATGTTTGCCTGCATGTTGATTTTGGAACCTTTAAAATATTATCTCTCTGTAGCTCTAATCCATCCATTCATTCACCACCCATGTATCCGGCTTTTATTAAATACCATCTGTATTTTAGGCATAGTTTGGTAGATGCTGAGAAAACAATGGTTAATTGTTTGAATATACACCAAATTTTCAAGGTATACAATTACCATGTATATTTTGTTTTGTTTGGAACTTTGTCAAAAATTGTTCACCATTTTAGGAAAATCACGTAACTAACGGCATTTACTTTGGTTTTGGTTCTCTTTTATTTTACTACGTGGCATTATGTAGTGTGTAAGTAGTATTAGTTTCCTATGGCTGCTGTAACGTATTATCACAAACTTGATGGTTTAAAACAACAGAAATTTGTTCAGTCACAGTTCTAGAGTCTAGTTTCAGTGAGGTGTCAACAGGGCCATGCTCCCTCCAGGGGCTCTAGTGACAATCCGTTCCTTGTCTTTCCCAGCTTCTGGGGACTGCTAGCACTCCGTGATTTGTGGCCACCTCTCTGCATCTGTGGTCACAGTGCCTTTTCTGTCTGTGATCTCCTTCCATGATACATGGGACTGGATTTGGAGTCCACCAGGATAATCTCCCCATCTCAATATTCTTAACTTAATCACACCTGCAAAGTCCTTTTTTACTATATAAGTTAACATTCACAGGTTCCAGAAATGGGGAGATGGATATCTTTGGGGACCACTATGCAGCCAACCACAGGCAGGTTATAGTACCTCTAGGAATTTCTTTCAGATAGTGAAGGGAGAATCTAGAATATTTTTTAAGATTTTATTTATTTATTTTTAGAGAGAGGGGAGGAATTTAAATAGATATTTAAATTATCTATTAATTTAAAGTAAAGATAAATTTTATTTATTTATTTTAAAGAGAGGAAGAGAAACATCTATGTGAGAGAGATACATAAATTGGTTGCCTCTCCCATGCCTCCAACTGGGCACCTGGCCCGCAGTGCAGGCATGTGCCCCGACTCGGAGTTGAACCAGTGACCCTTCAGTTTGCAGGCCAATGCTCAATCCAGTGAGCCACATCAGCCAGGGCTAGAGATAAGTTTTATAAAACTAGAAAATAGTAGAGAGCAATTTGAGATTGCTAAAACATATGCCACTCTTGTCAGAAGTTGCAGATACAACTATCTTCATAATGCTGTTGGTTTGATTATATTTTCTGGCATAATAAAGGTTGTGTTCCAATTAAAAATTAAGAATAAATGTTAAATTTATTTAAATTTATATAACTGAGATACTATTTCCTTTGGAATCTTTTATTATGATTTTTGCTTATGGGAAAGTTACTTGCTTTTCTTGTTTACTAAATATACAATCTATACTTGCTTATGCTGTTTAAAAATAAAACAAACCCTAGTTAAACTTTTTTTTAAAGATTTTATTTATTTATTTTTAGAGAGAGGGGGAGGGAGGGAGAAAGAGAGGGAGGGAAACATCAATGTGTGGTTGCCTCTCACTTGGCCCCTACTGGGGACCTGGCCTGCAACCCAGGCATGTGCCCTGACTGGGAATCAAACCTGCGACCCTTTGGTTCACAGCCCACACTCACCTAGTTAAACTTTTGATGGGTATTACCCTGATAACTTGCTCACCAACTGAAAAACTGATGCAAAATAGGTTGTTTTAAAAGCAAGTTATTTGAACAAAACAAATAGACTCATAGATACAGAGAACAAACTGATGGTTGGCAGAGGGGAGGAGAGTGGCAGGGTGGGTGAAGCAGGCGAAGGGGAATAAGAGGTACAAACTTCAGTTATAAAATAAACAAGTCACGGGGATGTAATGTACAGCAGGGGGAATATAGTCCTTAATATTGTAATAACTTTATATGGTGACAGATGGGTACTAGACATATTGTATTGATCATTTTGTAATGCACAAAACTATTGAATCACTATTTTATATACCTGAAACTAATATAATATTGTATGTCAACTGTAGTCAATAAAAATAAATTAAATTCAATTAGAAATAAATGCAAGTTATTTGATATAAGAGGTTTATCCGGAAAAAGTCCAGCTATTGTTACTATAATAAGAACAGTTTGTACAACATCGATGTTACCTGGAAGCCAAGGAAGGTGGACTGGAATGCGCATATGTGAACAATGATGACTTCACTGTACTAGTCAGTGGTAGATGCCATTGAGTGAGCATGTGTACTGTGTGGCCATTGCATGTGAAATGACTGAGCGAGTAGACCAATGAATCTGCATCAAATTCTACATTAAACTTGAACATTCCTCTGCGGAAACTATTCAGATGATTCAGAAGGCCGCAGCTATGGGCAACTGGTGACTGACAGCTTCATCATAACAAAGCACCTGCTCACACATCAGGTCTTGTGCAGAGATTTTTGGCAAAACATCAAATCTCCCAAGTGACTCAGCCCCCCTATAGCCCAGATTTGGTGCCCTGAGACTTCTGGCTTTTCTCAAAATTGAAATCACCTTTGAAAGGCAAGAGATTTCAGTCCATCAATGAGATTCAGCAAAATACAATAGGGCAGCTGATGGAGATTGGGAGAACTGTGTGAGGTCCCAGGTGCCTACTTTGAAGAGGATTGCAGTGTCATTATCCTTTGTACAGTGTCTCTTGCATCTTGTATCTTCAACAAATGTCTGTTTTTCATAGTACATGGCTGGATACTTTCTGGATGTACCTCATTGTATTCCTATGTATATTACACTGAAGTCTCCGCTTTAAATTCTTGGAAGGAAAGTTTTTCTTAAGAAGGAAGGGGCATATTTAACTATAATATAAAAGAGAGGTGTTAAAAATGAATAGTGATGTTTCTTGCTTCTCATGCCTCATCATGACAGATCGGAGACCTTGGAGACTTGGTTCACATACACATAATATATAACCAAATTACCTTCCTGATGGCAAATTAGATAGAAGCTAATGTTTAGAGACTGTTACAGTGTTTAAATGTATGTACCAAGGCTTTAGAATGTGAAATATAAGGAATCGTGCCCCTATGTAACAGTAACAATTGTGTTTAGCAATATTAAACTAGTAAAGATTTATCAATTAAAATAATTATTAATTTTTTGATGACGTTCTCATGAGAATATGTGTATTTGAAAACAAAAGAATGTCCACATTTCCCATAGGAGGAAAAAAAGTCCAGTTCTTAATGATATATTTCCACTTTTTAATTTTATGTTCTAAAATACAGTGGACCCCTGAACAATTTGGCTTTGAACTGTGCGGGCCCACTCTTACCCAGGTTTTTATTCAGGAAATATATTGGAAAATTGGGGGGAAATTTTCTTACTGCTGTGAGGCAATTGTGTTGTTACTCTAAGCTACATAAAGTAATCAATAGCTGCTTCTTTGTTATCAATGCATGAATTGCTATACATGTAGATAAATAAGGGTTTCTTTTCACATCTTTTCATTTCGTTGTCTAGTGTAAGTAATACATGTAACATCTACAGTGTTTTTTTATCATAAAAGACAATATTGATGTACGTACTCACAGACTATCACCTTGTAAACAGATGGCATGAACTTACATGTTAGTAAATTCAGTACAGTACTATCAGTGTATTCTCATGATTTTCTTAGTAAGTTTCCTCTAGCTTTATTGTAAGAATGCAGTATATAATACATATACAAAAAAAAACCTGACTTTGTGTTATCAGTAAGGCTTCTGGTCAACAGTAGGCTGTTAGCAATTAAGTTTTTGGGGAGTCAAAAGTTACACACAGATTTTTGACTGCCAGGGGGTTGGCGCCCCTAACCCCTGCGTTGATCAGGGGTTAACTATACTTAAAACCTACCCCTGTAAGATTATTATTGAAGTCTTTCCTAAGTTAAAGCATAAAGTTTCCTACTTAAAATCAAATTATAGATCCCAAATTCAAAACTAAATTGTTCTTGTCCATTATGTTTAGTAGTATGTGAATAGCTATAGAATCCAAAAATTTTCTAAATTCTTTGATCAACTTTTATAATAAAGTTGAAATTTTAAATATATATTTGACAAAAGTTAATTTTTTGTTCTTGGATATTAAAACTTTTTTTCAGCATTTCACTGATTTTTTTTTCATTTTTATTGAATTTCTTGGGGTGACATTGGTTAATAAAATTATATAACTTTAAGGTGTACAGTTCTGTAATTCAACACCTGTACTGTGTGTTCACCACTCCAAGTCAAGTCTTCTTCCCTCACCGTTTATCCCCCCTTTACCCTCTTCTACCTCCCCCAATCCCATTTCCCTTTGGTGGTCACCATACTGTTGTCTGTGTCTATGAGGGTTGTTTTTTTCCTTAATCCCATCACCTTTTCTCCCAGTCCCACCACCCCTTCCCCTCTGATAGCTGTCAGTCTGTTCTCTACCTATGAGTCTGTCTCTATTTTGTTTGTTAGCTCATTTTGTTCGTTAGATTCCACATATGAGTGAAATTATATGTTACTTGTCTTTCTCTGATTGGGTTACTTCACTTACATAATGTTCTCTGGGCCCATCCATGCTGTTGCAAGAAGGGGTGAGATTTCCTTCTTTTTTACAGGCGAGTAGTATTCCATTGTGTAAGTTACCACAGCTTTTTTATGTACTCATCTACTGGTGGACACTTAGGCTGCTTCCAAATCTTGGCGATTGTAAATAACTGCAGTGAATATAGGGGCACATATGTTCTTTTGAATTAGTATTTCAGGTTTCTTTAGATATATTCCCAGAAGTGGAATCACTGGGTCATCAGACAGTTCTATTTTTAATTTTTTGAGGTAACTCCATACTGCTTTCCACAGTGGCTATACCAGTCTTCATTCCCACCGTATACAGTTTTAAAAATGCTTATTTTTACATATCTGAAAGTCTTTGTTTATGAAAGTACAGAGTTTTTCTTGCTATACTGGCAGTTTAAAGAAAACCCATGTATATCTTTGAGAGGATATATTAAAACTTGCTTAAAGAAATGATGAGCCATACCTTGGACTCAGTAGGAGACATGTGTTGCTATACCAAGCCTTAGTATCTGCTCGTCTGCTGCTTTTTAGTTTAAGAACTATGAGGTTAAGCACTTTCCAAACTATAGGATTATAGAAATGTTTTTACATTTCTTATTTTTACCAGTGCTGTCATGAAGATATAGAACATGAAGCTATATGGGTTGAGGAAGAATTCAGTTTTTTATGAGCCACTTAATTTTCTTTTTTTTTTATTATTTTATTGTTGTTCAATTACAGTTGTCTGCATTTACCCTCCCCCCACCCCACCCCAGGCAAACCCACCTCCCTCCCTTCCTTCCACCTTCCCCCTTGGTTTTGTCCACGTGTCCTTTATAGCAGTTCCTGAATACCCTTGTCCCCATTATCCCCTTACCCCTCCCCTCTGGTTATTGCCAGAATGTTCTAAACTTCAATGTCTCTGGTTCTATTTTGTTTCTCTGGTTATATTTTGCTTGCTTATCTCACAAGCGTCTTGGCTGTGACTGATCTGAATTCCCTGGTAGCTGATCTGGCCTCAGTGCCTTCGCTCCTGAGTCATTATACAAAACCTTTTAACATTTCATATAGTAGAGGCTGCATGATGATGTACTCCTTGAACTTAACCTTATCTGAGAAGCACTTTATCTGCTCTTCCATTCTAAATGACAGTTTTGCTGGATAGATTATTCTTGGTTGTATGTCATTGCTTTTCACGATTTGAAATATTTCTCTCCAGCCCCTTCTTGCTTGGAAGGTCTCCTTTGAGAAATCTGCTGACAGTCTTATGGGGATTCCTTTGTAGGTAACTGTCTCCTTTTCTCTTGCTGCTTGCAAGATTTTCTCCTTATTCTTAATCTTGGGTAATGTAATTATGATGTGCCTTGGTGTGTTCCTCTTTGGGTCCCGCTTCTTTGGGGTTCTCTGAACTTCTTGGATTTCCAGGCAGCCTATTTCCTTTGCCAGATCTGGGAAGTTCTCCTTCATTATCTGTTCAAAAATACATTCAATTTCTTGGTGTTCCTCTTGTCCTTCTGGCAGCCCTATGATCCGGATGTTGGGTCGTTTACAGATGTCTCTGAGATTCCTGAGTCTCTCCTCATGTTTTTGAATTCTTGTTTCTTCCTTCTGGTCTACACTATTGGTTTGAGTCCCAGCTTCCTTTTTTTCCCTATTGGTTCCCTGTAGATCATCCCTCATTATCTTTATCGTGTTCTTCATTTGTTCATTTATTTGCGTCCACCTTTCTTCCAGTTTTGTTAGCATTTTGATTACCAGCGTTTTAAACTGCGCATCTGATAGGTTGACTATGTCGTCATCCGTTAGTTGTAGTTTGTTCTGATCTTTCATTTTGGCCATTTTCATTCTTTTTATCTCGGTGCCTTGTTGGATCGCCGGTGCCAGCAACCTGGGTCGCTTTTTTGGTGACGTTTCCTCTGGGGGCAGGGCCTGGGAGGGAGCAATGGCGACTGCCAATCACCACCGGCTCCCGATCCCCCTCTGCTCCCTAGTTCCCCACCACCTTTTCCACCAGTCTCGGCCCTGCTGGCCCCCACTGGCCTCTCCAGAAACGCTGCCGGCTGCACCCTGTTCAGGCACTCATGGGGTGAGTCCCTCCGTACAAACTGCCTCTCACTCCGCTCCTCTGCTTGGTTCTGCCCCGCTTACCGGCCTGGATGTTCATCCTCTCCAACCTCCTGGGTGTCGGACTTCCCTTCAGTTCATTTTTGTCCGTTCTGGTTGTTTAATTTTTCACTATTGCGTTCGTTGTTTAGACACTCTGGATGTGCGGGCGGCGAGTGCGTCCACCTGTGCTGCCATCTTGGCGGAAGTCCCCGAGCCACTTAATTTTCATCTTTGCTGTGACCAGACTTCTTGAACATATGAAATGAAAATGTAATTTTATACTCCTATGGTGCAAAAACGAAAATGTATGCCCCACTAGTTACGGGATGAGGGTGTATCTTCTATCGTGAACACATTGTCATTATCCTAGATAGCTGGAAAGTGAGTGTTTCTGAAAGTATGGTACAACTTTCATACTTTAGCTTTATTTACATACACAGTTTTCAGGAACTTGCCAGCAAAAACGGACATTTGAACAGTGTAGTCAGCAAGAACTGTGTGGTGGGAAGTGGCGCTGTTCTCGGGCAGTTGTTCCATTTGGACCGATGCAGCCCAGGTGGTCGTTAGCCTCGGGGTTTGCTACGCTCTACATGTTCTAAGAGGGCCCTACCCTTACGGACCGTAAGTCTTCAAACGTTTCCCCAAAAGTAGTTACTTCTGCTTTAAATTTACGGTGACCATCCAGTAGCTGTAAGATAGTAGCAGAATAACTGTCTTCCCTTTAAAACTTGTCAAGCAAGTGGTTTTGTGTAAAAATAAAAAATTATGATTTCTCTTGACAGCTGTGACATCTTATGAAGATCTTGGACTCTTTGCTTTTGGATTACCTGGGAAGGTAATTTTTTTTCTCCTCGCTGTGTCCAAAATCCAGAGAGCCATATTTTCCTTCTGCTTCCAGTTAGAAGAGACAAATACATAAGAGAAAGATATTAGAGGAATAAAAGGAAACTAAACGAAAGGCGGAGCGATGGGAACAGGAAGCGGGAGAGAAGAAATCTCTCTCTATGCCCTTCCTATGGGTACATCAATAAATTTAATTCAACACCTAACTCTTTTGGTATTTTTCACCCTAATGAAGGAGAGCAAGAATTTGAATAATTTTAAAATAGTAACAATGGCCTGTTTTAAGTTTTCCTTATTAACTTTCATTATATTCTCTAAGTAAATCCTCATAAAGACAGGAGAATAAAGAAGCATAGAATTAAAATTATAGCATGACTATTTACAAAACTGATGATTACAAGATAATACCATTTAAGAGCTGAACAGTAATGAAAGATTAGCTAGCTGTCCCCTCATTTATAGGTGAGGAAATTAAAGCTCAGGGTAACGGAGGGGGCTGTTTGTCCACAATTACTTAAAGGACTCTAGACTCCAAATCTGCGTTTTCTCCTCAGAATAGAGAAATAATAGCAATATTTGTTGGGCATTCATTTGTGATAGGCATACTAAACTAGTTTAAAAGGTAAAGGAAACACTGCCTTCCACAGGTAATCAGGAGTTAAATATTGTTAGTGCGATAGTACTTTTTTATTTTTAATTTCTGAAGAGCTATCATACTTCTAAAACCTATTTTCATGTTGGTTCTAAGCAGGCCTTTTTTTTTTTTTTTACTTTATTGTTGTTCAATTACAGTTGTCTGCATACTCTCCCCTCCCCTCCCCCTCCAATCCCACCTCCCTTCCCTGCCTCCCTCCTCACCCTTGGTTCTGTCCATGCGTCCTCTATAGTGGTTCCTGAAGACCCTTCTCCCCATTGTCCCCTCCCCCCTCCCCCTTGGCTATTGTTAGATTGTTCTTAATTTCAATATCTCTGGTTAAGTTTTGCTTGCTTTTTGCTTTTGTTGATTATGTTCCGGTTAAATCTGTTATGTTTTTTGCTTGTTTATTTTGTTTTTAATCTAAAAGGATACTGTATTTGTAGATGGTTAGACTAATTTCTAAGAAGTTAAGTCTGGGAGGAAAATGATATAGTTATGTAATAGGGAAAAAAATCCTGTATTTACATTCAAATTAACTTAGTTGTTAAAGTACAGAAGGGAGTATTTTAATTATACTATGTAACCTCCTGGTTTAGACCTTTTCTTAATAACCTGAAACGAGCAAAATGGAGAATAGTTACTTGAGGGTAAAGGGTTTCGTTAATATCCCCGGTAACAATTTCTCTTTCCTAAAGATTGGGGTGTTTGGTAGAGTCATGGTCAATTTCCTGCACTCGGTTTAACCAAGGAAGAAGATAGTGTTATTTACATAAGAACACTCTCCAGTTAATGTAATGTGTTCTGTAACGTGACTTTAAGTGTCATCACTGTGATTTGACATGATCGTTTCCTGAATTCCTTGTGTAGCAGCAGGGTCTAAAAGAGGAGCACAGATTGTTGAGAGTCCTCTTTCCAAAAGCCCTAGAACAGTGGCATTATCATTTTAATGTATGTACCTGGCAGTTAGTAGGCGAGTACACAGTGAGGGCCTATTCTAAATAAGGAGTTGTTTGCTATTTAAGTATTTCCTCTTCACTTCCACAATTGGGTTGAAACTTGCCTTTTTCTTTCTTTCCAGATAAGATATTTGATAGGTTAACATTGTTCTGAGAATTCAAGAGATATTTTTGAAATGTTTTTTGAACTTTTTAAGGGAGATTTAAAAAAATTGTCTATAAATTGATTTATTTATTCACCAAACAAATATTTATTTATTTATTTTATTTTTTTTTTTAAGATTTTATTTATTTATTTATTTATTTTTAGAGAGAGGAGAAGGGAGGGAGAAAGAGAGGGAGAAAGAGCAATGTATGGTTGCCTCTCACATGGCCCTCATGGGGACCTGGCCTGCAACCTAGGCATGTGCCCTGACTGGGAATCGAACCGGGACCGCTTGGTTCCCAGCCCGCGCTCAATCCACTGAGCTACACCAGCCAGGGCAAACAAATATTTATTGAGCAAGTACCATATTCATGCACTGTGGTACACACAGAAGACAGATAGATACATAGATAGATAGACTTTCTAGATCTTAAATGCTTAATTTCAGCCCCCAAAATGGAAAAATAATCATCAGTAAGTTGATATTACTGCTTTTTGCAATATATAGTAGAACAGAAATCCAATTTTTATGTGTAACTGACAAGAGACATCAATTGCATACAAATGATCATATACAAAAGTTCAAAATTGTCTTTTCACAGATAAATGAATTTTGGAACTAATTTTTATTTTATTATTTTTAAATATTTTATTTATTTATTTTTAGAGAGAGGGAAAGGAGGGAGAAAGAGAAGGAGAGAAACATCAATTGGTTGTCTCCTCCATACTCCACACTGGGGACCAGGCGCACAACCCAGCCATGTGCCTGACCAGGAATGGGACCCGTGACCCTTTGGTTCACGGGCTGGTACTCAATCGGCTAAGCCATACCAGGCAGGTCTGGGAACTAATTTTCAAATGGGTTGACATGCAAAGTTTTTCCCCCCTCTGGAAAGTGTTATAGTGGCAATTACCACATCTTCAAGACATCTCTCCAAAATTTCCTGTCATTAGTCCTCTGCAGACTCCACAGCCCCACTGATAGGGCTGTAGTACAGGTGGGTCTGAAGGGTGACCTGATTCCAATCCATGCAGGACTGAACGATCGGAGACAGCTAGTCAGCTCCAGATGTGCGCTGGGGGTGCAGACCCACGGAGATTTGAGTTGGCCCCGGTGGAAGCAGGGGGTTTATTTCCTCTGAGTACATTTGATTACCAAGGATGGGTAGAGTGCTCTCTTCATTTTCCCAGGAATCTCATCAGAGATCACAAGCTAGCAGCCTGCTGGCTGAACTCAAGCATATTTTATTTGGTTCAAATCAATTTTATTTTCAATTTTAATCTAAAAGATACTGTATCTTTTTGCCAGTTAGTGTCATGAAATTTTGAAAGAATTCAATTTCTGACCTTCTTTAAAAAATCAGAGGTTCTAGCTGCATTTGATCCACATTCTCATATGCCAGCAACTGACCAGAGCTGAGCAGCAGCTGCCCCATTTTGAGAGGGGAGGAGTCCGCCAGTTCGGTACTGCTGTCTTTACAACCTCCTACTGTCTTACGCTCAGCCCACTTCCTACGAGTGTTACTGAGTGGGAAATTTTGCTAAATTTCAGATTTGAGAATATATGGGCTCTAACGTTTTCTGCTGTAGATTATGATTCCCTGGGACAGGGATGTTGAAAGCCTTGGTGTCTGCCGAGCTGACACACTCAGAGGACTGTCATTTCCCAGTAGGTGGCACAGCACTGGCCGGCATGCCTCAGGCTGTCTCAGTCTACCTACTGAAGCCACGTGGCAAACAGTGAAAGTGGGAGAGTGAGACCAGATAGATTCAATTTCAAATTTTTGGTACTTTGATAACCACTGATTACTAGCTTTTTAACACTTTCTAACGGTTTGAAAATGACTGCCAAGAAAACTTTCAAAAGTATGTTTTATATTAACCATGGAACTATGAAAAAAAGTTTTTTATGTGATGATTATAAGTTTTATATATTACAAATGGCTGGCAAAATTTATTCTTCCCAATTTCTCTTCTCTCGATTTCTGCATCTGTTTTTTAGTAATAGTTATTGGATTTTAGTAAAATACTGATCCTCTTATTTTAGTTCCCTTTTCATCCTCTAAATACATTTGTTCTTTTATAGGTGGTGGTGGCAGGCACCATAATAATTCATAATGTTGGAGGTAAGCAATGGAAAGTGCACTGCTTATGCATAGATGTGATGGAAATGGCTTCCTCTTTTGGTTTCTTGCCACGGGGCTGGCTGGGAATTGAACCTCTGTAGACATAGGTGTCTTCAGAAGCCCTGTGTGTCGTCCTCCTTACTCTTTTTTTTTTTTTTTTTGTAGATTTTTTTTTAGCAGCCCATCTGGACAATAGTTTCTAAATCAGTTCCAGGTAAACCCCTGATTTCACTCTTGCCACTAGGTCTGAACACACCTCTGAAGCATTTGCCTTTGTAGTTGTGGAAGTGCTGAGGTATTGTTTAGAAAAACTCTCCAGGTGATTCTAAAATGCATTTCCCCTCTGCCTGTGTCCTGATCACCCCATTGGCGGCTGCTGCGTTGGTGGGAACGGTGTTCCATGAGCTCTGCATAAGCAGGTGCAGACAAGCAATGTCCTCTTGTAGCAGAGAAATTTAAAATGACCAAGTGGTTTAAAAAATAAACCAGATGCAAACATTCTCTCATTTATCTGTTATCTTGTTTTCCCATTTAAAGAATGAGCTCAATATCAAGAACCATAATGAGACAAAAATTAGTGTTAATTATAAGTGAAATAAGCCAGTCAGAGAAGGACAAGTACCATATGATTTCAGTCATACGTGGAATCTAATGAGCAAACTAGGAAGCAATGAACTAGGAAGCAAACCAGAGGCAGACCCATAGATAGAGAGCAGATGACATGCCTGGGTGGGGGCAGAGGGAGGTGGAGGGATAAGCTAAAAAGAAAAGAGGAAGAACTCGTGGAAATGAACAACAGTGTGGTGATGGAGTGGGCAAGGGGCTGGGGGTGGAGGTGGAAGAAGGTATGGGGGGATAAATAGTAATGGAAGAAATACATTAAAATAAAAAAGAAATTAAAAAGAAACATGCAATACCTGCCTGTTTCCTCAGGGGCACTGACCTCTTTTCCCTTAGATTGTCAAATAAAATGAAAACAGTCAACACAACAATAGCTGTCCAGTATGAATTAGTCAAAACTATACCTGTTTTTGTCAGCTTTGCAAAAAATACATTTTTGGGTTGTGCTGCAGAATTTTTGTCATTAGTTTACGTGTGCCATGAGGTGAGAAAGGTCGAAAATAGCTGGTTTAAAGGAACATACGCAGAGAAGGTTGACATGCACTTTGGCTCTTACACAAGATTGCGTGGCCAGAGGGAATTTTACTCTTACCTCTCCCATCTAACAGTTCAAAGTGACTTACAGGTGACCCTTTAATAAAGTGCAGCTCTGATACTCACATCTGAACTATTTCACTTTGAGTATTATTCAACCGAGTTCTATCTCTAATGGGTTTCTCGGTCAAGGAAAAAGTTAACATTCCAACCATAAATTGTAGTTGCCATGGTTTTGGAAATCCTGAACATTTATGTTTTAATTCTTTCAATTTTCACGGAAACACGTGTTACTGAAGGAGAGGAATGCTTTCTTGGATGCCATAAAAATAATTTCCATCTCACAAACAGTAGTTCATTCTCCTACTCAGATTCAGTAAAACTAGTCTCTTCCTTCAGGAAGCTACCTAATGCCATTGATTTTAAGATCTTCTTTGGAATTATTTATTTTATTTCAGCAAATACGTACTGCTTAGCTGTGTACTTGTCTCTAATCTGAATGCATATTTTGCTATTTTCAATCCTTTATTATCTTCTCCATGCTACTACTAAGCACCATCACGTTTTGCTTCTATTAGGTCGAGCTATTGTTTAGTAGAATTTACAACCCAGGACTTTGGACCCAAATTTGTGACCCAGGCTCGGTGCTCGCTGCTGTATTCCTGGCCTCTTCACTCTGATCCCTTCCTTGTTCTCTCACCTTGTGTGTAACTGTTATTAAACTTGACTCTATTTTAGCTCTTGCTGCTACTAGATGAAAGTTATCTCTGTGTATGCTTTTCTCCCCCACGATGCTGTAAGCTCCTCCAGGGAGCTTTTCTCTTTGTACTCCCGGAACCTGGCACTGTACCCGAACCTTGATAAACCTTTGTTGAACTGAATGGAGCTGAGTATGATTTGTATGAGCTATTTCCAAGTACTTTTCTGTGTTCTAGTTATATCATCTATCAAGAAGAGAAAAGGGGACTGCTAGACTAATTGCTAGTTTTAAATATATGAAAAGCTGAACAGAAATACAAACACACATACACACACACACACACAGACACACACAATTCTAATTCAGTATTGTTCCAGGGAGTGGAGCTGGTTCTGCACTCTGGGCGGGCCTGGGCCCGCAGTGAGGCAGCTTGGGTTCATGTAGAATACCTTCGTGACTGAGCTGTATAATAGTGGTGCTGACCTGCCTCCTTTGAAAATGCTCCTTATCCCTGAAAACATTCAAACAGAGCTGGTTGGTCAAATGTCAGAATGTTCTAGAAAGGATTCCTGCCTTAGGTGGCGGATAAATCATTGGTTCTCCCAAATCTAACTTTGTTGATTTGCTTGCTTGATTTTAGAACCTTTTTTTAAAAAGTGACTTAGAAGCAGTCACAGCAAATTTTTATGCCCCTCAAATTTAGAAAAGCAGGTAATGCTTATTTCGTTTTTAGAAGAATGTCCTCGTAATTTTCTTTACATTGGTTAAAAGTTTATTTGTTGACAGTCCATTAAGTAATAACTGAAAAATATTTCAGAGCTTTTTGTTCTGGCCACATATATGTAAATCATTCCCTTGTTTCAGTAGAACTGGAAACTTACTCTTGTGAACAGGACAGTGCGTTGGAAGTCAGATACCTTGAATTCTCTCTACTCTAGTCTGCCATTGGGTTGCCATGTGTCTTGGGGAAATTCCTCCTTTACTTTCTTGGCCTCAGTCTCCTCTTTGTTAAATTGCTGGGGTAGGATGGGAGGCGAGGACCATAAGATTCCTTCTTGTCCCAAAATTCAAATTCTAACTTGGTACTTTGGAAAGCATGTTAATTCTTTCAGAGCATTAAAATATTTCTATTACAGGAACGTGTTTTTGTAGTATCTTTTTAAAAGGAGTTTGTTTATTTCTAGAGAGAGAGGAAGGGAGAAAGGAAGAGAGAGAGAGAAACATCAATGTGTGGTTGTCCCTTGCACACCCCCAAACCGGGGACTTGGCCTGCAACCCAGTCATGTGCCGTGACTGGGAATCGAACCAGCAACCCTTTGGTTCGCAGTCTGGCCCTCAATCCAGGCAGGGCTGTAGGTATCTTTAATAAATTAGCAACTATTGCTCTAAAACAGGGGTGTCAAACTTATTTTCACCGGGGGCCACATCAGCCTTGTGGTTGCCTTCAAACGGCCGAATATAGAGCTCCTTGCCCCTAGTTAAGGAGTAGTTACATGTATACAGTCCTAAAATTACATTTGGCCCTTTGAAGGCAACTGCGAGGCTGATGTGGCCCCCAGGGAAGATGAGTTTGACACCCTTGCCCTAAAAGTTTTTGTAGATTCTGTTCCATGTCAGAAAAGGGGAGTCTCAGTTCTTGGAACTTTAGGGCAGCTATTGAGCCTCTGAGGTTAATGACTAGGAACTCTAGCCTTAAGATGTAGTTCCTTGATTGATGTAAGTCTGTGGAAATCCTAAACATTTACTAGACCATGTATGCTTGATACGAAACACTTATTTAGGAGGATCTTTCATATGTTGTACATATGACTTATTGGAATATTGTTTCTTCTAAATGGATTTTGACTTTTTTGTTAGTAATTAGAAATACATTAGATATTTATAAGATTATATAATACACTTCTTACATGCCTGTCTGCATATAATATAGTTCAGATAGCATTTTTTGAAAGATAGGATGTTCTATTATTATAATCTATTAGCATAAATGGTCTGAGTTTTTGCAGTGATTGTTTAAAACTGAAAAATAATATAATATATTCTATCTAGGTCAAGCATTCCACTAGTCACTTTAATTATACTTACAACAACTCTGCAAGGTAGATGATATTATCCTCATTTTACAGAAGAAGAGCTCAATGCTCAGAGGGAGTAAGTAACTTGCTTACCTTTACCCCTTAATCAAGCCAGGACTCAAACCTCGCTCTGTCTACTTCTAAAGCCTTTATTCTTTCTGCTATAATATACTAAATATTTGAAAAGCTGTGAAAAGATTAAATGTCGAGGATTTTAAAAACTCCTTGAGGACAGGAACTATGTGTTTTCATGACTTGACCCAGTTTCTGGTAGAGGAATTCAATAAATAATATTTGTTGAGTGAATGACACATTTAAAAAAGTTCTGTTTAAAAGCCTAAGATTCTGCCTCAAAGAAACACTTTTATATACTATTATATAAAAATGATAGAAAGAAACTGGGAAGTCCATAAATGATTCAAAGTTTAGAATTATATAAAAATTACAAGGTTGAAAGTATTGATGAAAATTAGATCTTATTGAAAATAGAAAATAAGGTATTTTGAAATCAACTGTTTTCAGGTTGGGTAATTACATCTTAGATGAATCCTTCCTGACTTTTTTATTTTTTGTAACATTTAAAGATTTCTCAGTTTTCTTGGGATTCTATGCCCCTGATGAATCTATGAGAAAAAAGGAGCAGAGAGACCTTTACCAGCAAAATATCGTGAATTGCTCTTGATCCATAATTGTTACATGGCCCTTTCAGTGTAGACCCAGTTTATTCCCTATATCTCCACACTCCATTAATCTAAGCAACTTGCTCATTCACTTAGGTCCTTAGTATCTAGCACATAGTAGGCATTTAGTAAGTAATGTTTATTATAGGAAGAAAAGAAGTACTTAAGAGCCCTGGCCAGGTAGCTCAGATGGTTGGACCGTTGTCCTGTACACCAAAGGATTGTAGATTCAATTTCCAGTCAGGGTACATGCCTGAGTTGTGGGTTCGATCTTTGGTCAGGTGTATATGGAAGGCAACCTATCAATGTTTCTCTCGCTCTCTCTGCCCCACCTTTTACCCCCCTCTCTAGAATCAATAAACACATCCTCGTATTAGGATTAAAAAAATTTTTTTTAAAGGAAGGAATAAGAGGTGGAGGGAAAGAAGGAAAAGCCAGCAACCTGGCATGGTACTCATTTAGGAGAAAGAGAGATAACCAGGCAGAAATGACCACAGAATATATGAGTACAGGTGAACCTAGTTTCTTTAAGGAAGAATCTACTGTCAGAACTTTACAGAAAATCTTGTTTCCCCAAGATCAATCAGGCACCAAGTATTTGTTACTGGAGACTAATGTGCTCGAACAAATTGATTGGAAAAAATCTGTCTTTGAATAATTTCTAAACTTTATGATAGGAAAAAAATGTGACTCACTAAATGTAGTGCTTTTATTCTAAGGCTATGGGGACCTTTGCCTTTGGAAAATGGAGAGCCATACAGTAAAATAGTACTCAATACTACTGAAAAGCAGTTTCTGATCTCTTCCCAACACTAATGAACTAGGGGCCTGAAATGGGCCAGAGCCAGAGATCGTCCCCGCTGCCCGTTTCCTCAGGAGCAGAGTGGCATTCGTTCAGGGTCACTGCTACTGGGACACAAGGTCAGAAAAGAGGCATCTGGAAGTTTTAATATTTAATGCTGTTACAGGCAAGAGAACTCTTAGAGTTTGAATTTAAGGTACTGCTAGTAAAAGGTTTAAGAACTATAACAGCAAATAAGTATAGGTAGTTTTCACATACTTCGTCTGTGCTGCATTATGAAATTCTTTTCTTAAAAACCAAGGTAAGCAGTTACATGGTTTCAGTTCATTTGAACTTCTGAGATAGACCACCCAGTAGGCTAAAATATCCCTGGAAATCAAACAGTAAACCCCAAATCATCTGTAGTCAAGCTAGAGAAAGTCCTATTAACCATGAACTGTCACACGTATGTGATAAAAGTGGACTTAATTGATGTTATTTCTGGTTCATATCATTCCTAACTCAAAATGTGGAAAGGTAAGTGGCTCCTAGGAGTGTGTTAAATTCTTATTTTGCACTTAAAAACATGAAGGACTGCTATGGGTAGCAGATTCTTTCTTTAGTTCTCTAAAGCCCCAAACCTGTAAGAGATGAGAGGTTGAATTACTGCTACGTATTGTGAAAGGAAAACCCGAACCATTAGTAGTCTTCCTGAAACCTCCTGAAATAGCTAGACTGACCCTGTTTTTCTAGTCTGGAAGCCTCAATGTATACCTCAATTTGGGAATAAAAGTTTTAAGAGAAACTCAGCAGCCCTTTTATGTATTCAAACAGTGTTTACAAAATCTCATTCATAAACAGACAAGTATAAATAAGAGCATTTTCAGTCAAGAACTATTTCAAATTTATGATTTAATGTTAGATAATTTTGAAATTACCTGGTCTTTTTCTTTTTTCTTTTCTTTTGGTAGGATAGTGAAGTCTTAGCTGTACTAGTTAGTCTGGTCTCCTGGGAAACCGCAGTTGGGTGCGCTGTTACAATGCCATCTGCTGGTGAGATCATCTGCCGTCAAACTGCAGCTCTGTGGAGCCTCTCCGGTGTTGTCCAGAAATTCTAGGACGCACGGCCTTAGGGGAGAGAGAGGAGATTTGGAAATCATCTTTTTCACAAGTACTTCCTGTGGCAAAATTTACCGATAACATGGGACTTTTAAAAGGTTTAGAAAATAATGCATTTTTTAGTAATTTTATTTATAGGGGTTTCAGAATAGTAAATATTCTAGTTACTTTTCATTCAAATTTAAGATCTTGATCGTGATAAAACAAAGATATATACATATATTTTTAGGGTTATGGAGAGAGAAGTCCCTTCGTATATTTTGATTTTCATTTGTGTACAAATTAGGGAAATGAGATTGTTTTTAGGGTTTAAAAAAGTCCTTTAAAAAAAAAGATCAAGGGAGATAAAGAGGAGGAAAAAATAGGACAACTGCAATAGCGTAGTCAACAAAATATACTTAAAAAAAGAGATTGTGTTCATATACTGTTTTGAGTGGCGATAGCCTGTGAGTGGTATTTTGAACATTTAGTAGGAATACCAGCTTAGTAAGGCATGTCAAATATAATAAACTAGTTGCTGTCCATCACTAAAAACATGTTGGAAGTGAAATCGAACCTGTCTTAGATGGAGAGGCAAAGTTATTATTTCCTCACGTAGTATTGTACATCTGTTTAGGAATGGCCGACTAATCCTTTAAAAAGTTGCTGAACTTCAAGTGCTGAAAACCTAATTCTGTTTTTAAAATAGCTGTATGTAATCTTATCTTCATATGTATACTTTAAGTGTTTAGCAAAAGGGATAATTATCTTTGTAAACTAATGATGTCTTAGGCCCAAACTCCAATTGAGGCTTTGTGTGTGTGTGTGTATGTATGTGTGTGTGTAGAATTTATTTATTTATTTATTTATTTGAAAAAATAGTCCATAAGATACAGGTTTGTGGGAAGAGGGATTGGTTTTGCTTTAGTTTTTTTAAAAATTATTTCCGTGTAGCATTCGGATCTCCAATATTGAGAGTGGGAAACTCTTTTCTGAACTACAGCAGCGGTTGTTGGCGCGGTGGAATCAGAGCGGCAGAGCGCAAGCCGTAGCGCCCCAGCAGGAAGGGTCCTGTCCTGGAACTGCTCCGCTTGTCTGAGGCATCTTGGAATAATCATTTCACCAAACCGACTCACAAAAGTGAAATGAATTATGCTGAAAACACATTTCAAAGTGAAATGAATGCTGTACATGGTTTTAAAGCTTCTTTGTTGTATAAACTCTTTAAGTTATTTGAACCCAAATGTTAAACTCGGCATTCAGAAGAAATTTGCTCTTTAAATGCTGATGAAAAAAGAAAAAAAAAAAAGGATGATCTTGGGGAGTGGTACTTTTGATGGACGGTTTTCCTTTTTCTTCACTGTTTCTTCCCACTCTTCCCCACAGCATGATAGGCAATAGTGCAGCTTTCTCACGCCAGACCGGCTCTTTCCACCATCGCTAGCTGGGGCCAGTCACCCCTTTGTGTCCCCATTTCTTCATCTGTGAAATAAATGACATCCACCTCACAGGTTTGTGGTGAAGGTCGAAT
The DNA here is from genome assembly GCA_004026765.1 of Micronycteris hirsuta. NCBI lineage: Eukaryota > Metazoa > Chordata > Mammalia > Chiroptera > Phyllostomidae > Micronycteris > Micronycteris hirsuta. The sequence goes on along the minus strand of PVJI01000087.1, from coordinate 277,104 downwards.
GAGGAAATGACTTACAAATCATTTCGAATGCTGCTAAGCGTGTGCTAGGCTCCCAAACCGAACTGTTTGCTGTTCTCGTTCTTCTCCGGCAGAGCCCTTTCCTCTTCCTGTTTCTGACAGCTCTCCCGTCCACCTCTGTGCTGCCCCCTCTTTGTTTCCCCTTGCGGTGACCTGACCACTCGCTATTGCCCAATCAGATTTTACCCTGTTTTAGCCATTGCTTAATCTTTTCCCACATGGTTTTTAAGGAATACTTTCAACTTTCGTGTTTTGATTGGATTGACAGAATTTTTAAATGTTCTTTTCAGGACAGTTCCCATTCAATGAGTTCTATTAGTTATGTTTAAAATGGAGAACAGGGTACCTATTTATTTAGCGTGGTGAAACGAAATGATTCGTAATGGTTCAGTACTTGTCAGAAGGTACGTCTTCTGGCACCCATTCTGGCTTTGGTGGTGTGTAGGCCAGAACCACTAACCTACAGCCATGGCTCTTGTGGATGAGCCTGTTGTAATGTAGAGTACAACATGGTGCCTCTTGTACCAGGAGTCTGCGCTACGTATTGATGTCAGCAAAGACCATTTCCAGATTCGGGCTGCGACCTGTCTCTAAGATGCCTTTAAAGACTTCCTTATGCCATTAGTAGAAGACCTGAGTCCAAAGGTGTGACAGGCAGAGCTATTTGATCTAGTGACCCTTTGGCTAAAAACAATAGAATTATGAGCTTTCTTGTTTCTGTTATATCTTTAAAACTTTTCCAGTTTATTTTATTGAGCTGATTGTTGTTTTCATGTGAATCTAATTAAGATGTATTTCCTAACTTAATGTATATTTTTGTTTCTCTTCTGTATTATGTATAATAGGTTAAGGTGCTAGTCCTTGCATGAAGGCTTACTTGTGGTTCAGAAAAAATAAATCAGGCAGTGAAAAGGATAATGCTTTTCTTTGTTTTACTTGCTTAGTCAGTGGGGTTTTCCCCCGTCATGAGTTTTGTGGGTCTGTAAGCTCTTAAAACAAGCACCAGCGTTCTCTAAGAAAGAAGTGGTAGTTTGCCTGTTTTATTATATTTATATCTTGTATGTTGAGATCTTTTTTTGAGAGAGAAACATTTGTTTGGTGAGTTCACATTTCTTGAAATATACATGATTCTTCAGACTGGAATCTAATGAAATAGGACACCCACTTGAAAACCAAAGAGTTGGGGATACAGCCGAGGATAAAGTGATCAAATGATTAGCCAGGGGCTGATAGAAATTCTGGGAAGAATGACAGATTGTATATTAGAAAGAAATATGATCTCATATTCATTGAAGCTTTTTACAGCTAAAGATCTAAAAGAAATAATAGAAAATTACTGAAAGAGATGAATGTCTGAAACCTTAGAAATGCATGTAGTATTGGATTCATCCAAGCAAGAAAGACCGATGGACCGATAATAAGTCACATTGTGTAGGAAGTCTGCATTCCCTGTTTTCAAGGTATTTTTGTCCCTTTATTTTTTTTCCTGGCAAGATATATTTAATTAGCTCTAGGCCAGTTTCAGAAAATTCAGTTCATGAGTTTCAGCATCACACCATATGTGTATGATTCTTTGGAATAGATAAAGTATTATAAACAGACTTCAGAGCCTTGAGTGGATGAAATTAAACTTTCCTTCTCTACCAAATTGATAGTGTTTGTCCTAATGAGAGTATGAACAATATAGAAAAGCTTTTCCCTTACAATCAATTGTAACAATTATGTAACACATAAGTAAAAGAGAGTTTGGAGAGCCCTGGCTGGTGTAGCTCAGTGGATTGACCGTGGGCTGGGAACCAAGTGGTCCCGGTTCGATTCCCAGTCAGGGCACATGCCTGGGTTGCAGGCCAGGTCCCTGCGAGGGCCATGTGAGAGGCAACCATACATTGCTGTTTCTCTCCCTCTTCTTTCTCCCTCCTTTCCCCTCTCTCTAAAAATAAATAAAAATAAAATCTTAAAAAAAAAAGAGAGAGACTTTGGAGAAATGCACTGTTCTGCTGACGGAAAAGCTGCAGTTCAACAGCTGAATTGCTGGGGAATAGAAATAGTTATAACTGGAAAATGTGCATATATGTCCATTCTTATTACAAAGAAGTGATTATTTACTTAACTGTCTAAATTTTACTTTGCCATAGGTACATGTTATTTTACTAAAAAATATTGAGAGTGTATGTTTGTGCATGTAAGTATTATTTATCTTCATATAAATTTGTATGCAAACTAGTATATATCCTTTTTACTCCAGGGTCAAGTGGTCCCACAGCACTGTAATGTTTGTGCGAAAGTTCAGCTACTTTTAAATATGTTGATGGAGAAATACACGTTCTTCGTCTTAAACTATTTGAACCTTTCGATCAGTGTTTCCCCAGATTTCTGCCATTCAGACTTGGCATTCATTTGTGTTCTAAGTTTTTGTAGGTCCGAGGAGAAAGTGATGTGTTTCCTGAAGTATATAAAATTAACATGTACACAGAGTACACTCTTACTCTTCATGGACATATTCTTGTTGGCTCTTTTTCAGTAGATACTTAATCTCAGGGGGAAGAGGGATTATTTCTCTATTAAACTGAAGTTCTAACTCCAAATCATCTGGGTTTCTATATACATAAGCATTTAAGCTTAAACTCAAGTATGTACATATAAATGAACTCTGTATTCTGTAGCTATAGTAAAACATTTCCTAGTATGTCATGGAAGGTTTATGGGATTTGTTTTTTTATAGCTACATCAGAAATAAGATCATTATTAAAATACTGTAAAAACTAGTTATTTTTCTTCAATCCTGTCAGATAAAATGTGAGAAATAATGCTAGCTTCAGGTTTTGATTGCATAGTGCAGATGAGCTCTGTTAATAAAATAGAATAACAATTTTAAGTCTTATCTTTTTAATATGCTTAATGGTTTCCACAGAATTTTTTGTAATCTGTTTTAGAAGACAGTTTAATGTAACTCATTATGTGTTTTGTTTCTGTTTTATCATAACATGTGGTGTGTGTGTGTGTGTGTGTGTGTGTGTGTGTGTGTGTGTGTTGGGGGAAGCTGAGAAAGGGCAGGAGCGGAAGCGAGACTTCTGGGGGAGCTCTCTCTCTCGTAAAAAAGAACAGATTATTGAAGTTATTAGCTATACTTACTATACTTCTGTTTCTACATCAGTTGTTGCTAAACTAACCTCTAATGCCTTGGACAGAGATGACGTAACATATAAGAGGTATTGCCAAACTTCAACCAAAATTTCATTTATAAATGGCCTGTAATCAAGACTCTTTCTCCTACCAAAATGATTTGCCTTGGACTTGAAATGTAAACAAAAGATGCTCAATAAACTTACCCTTATTCTTCTCTGCAGAGTCATTTATACCCATTCCCAGTATATATGCATATATATAAAAGATGCTCAATAAACTTACCCTTATTCTTCTCTGCAGAGTCATTTATACCCATTCCCAGTATATATGCGTATATAAGGTTGAGGACAGTGAAGTATAAGTTAATTTTCCACATGTTGTTATAGCCCCAATGGGTATCTGTGTTTCTGGGTAAATTATTCTTTAAATGGTTAAAAAATTATAGAATTGTAACCAGAATTCTTTTTATTCTTTTTGCAGCTATGTCATCTTATCTTTTAATTATTAAAGCAGAGCTTCCTACTGCTATTTCGGAATTTTTGTCTGGAGACTATAGTGGGTAAGAAAAAATACTTCACATTGTATCCATTTATTTATTAATTCAGTAAATATTTATCAATCTAGTGGGAAGGAAAACAAGCAGAGCCCCTGCCCTCAGGACGCTTACGTATGAGGCAAGGGCAGAGTAGTAACTGAGAAAAGGCACTCAGCAGATGTTTACTGATGACCCATTCTGTGCAAAGCGCGTGCTCCGAACCCGCTGACACGCCAGGTGAAACCCTTGCAACCTGGGCGGGACAGGGCAGGACAGGGGCGAGCTAGTCCTTGGAGAAGAGTAAAGAGAAACCTCTGCGGACATGCAGGGTTGGGGTTGGGGGCGGAGAATACTGAAGCACTGCCAGTGAAGGTCAGCAAAGGATGGACTGGGTGACACTGCTGTCACTGTCAGCCATAGTGATAAAGATAAATCTTACCGATAAAGGTACAGTCATACTTGTGTGGGATTCCGATGATAAAGCATGATTTGAAAAAATATTTTCAGGGACTTAATTGTTTCAATTTCTGTTTTTTAACAATATTATAAACAATACTAAATCACATTATACGCCCTTTTTCCTTATTTTAAAAACACCATGTTCTAAAGACTATCGACTCATCCCTTTTTATGGGGAAAAACAAATTAATTATACTTTTCCTTTCACTACATAAAACAGGAAATTTTGAGAAAAATACACTTGAAAAGACAGAATAAGTTCTTTTGTTATCAAGTTGTTTCACATAATTTCTAAATTACAACAACAACAAAAAGAGCCCTCATTCTTTTAGATTTAACTATTCAGTGGTTTTGCTCCAATATTCGAACTTATTCGGATTAAAGAGCAAGTTTTCAAAATTTTGTTTTTAACTCTTACAGCTTGACTCTCATGAAAGAATTCTACTTAGATAACTGCAAATGCATACTTATAAGGAAAGTATAGTATACTTTATCTTTTTAAAATTTATTGCGGTGAAATTGGTTAATAAAAAGTATGGTATACTTTAGGTCTAAGAACCATCAAGAAAATGTGGTTAAAAAAAGGTAGGTAGAAGTTCTTAATAATCTTCATTATTAGAAGATACAGTGCCTTTATATTATACTTTATAGTTCACGAGGTTTCCATATTCATGATCACATTTGATGCTCACAAGCACCTTGTTTTATCTACTGCTTTATCTAGTTACTTTTAATTTCTTATGCTCTTAGTTTGATAAATAACTTCTATAGAGAAATAGCTATGTTTGGCCCTGGCCGGGTAGCTCAGTTGCTTAGAGCATTGTCCCAATACACCAAGGCTGCGGGTTCATTCCCCAGTCAGGGCACACTTGAGAATCAACCAATGAATGTATAAATAAGTGGAACAACAAATTGATCTCTCTCTCTCTGTCTCTCTGTCTCTCTGTCTTTCTCTCTCTCTCTCAAATTGATAATAAATTTTAAAAAAGAAGTATTCACGTGAAAACCACTTTTGCACTTGAAGTAAAAATACTGCAGACAACTTGTATTACTCAGAAAGATCTGTGTGATAAATTTCTTTTATAATTCAGGGCTAAGAACTCATGGCAATATGAAGTAGAATAAAGAGTGTTAAACTGAGGGTGAGGAGGTGTGGGTCCTATCCATTTCATATTCAGTAACCTCAGGAAATTAATTGAACTTCTTTTCACCATAGAACTTAATTTTGAGCCTTAAGCTTTTTCACCTCCTGTAATGTTACCAGGATTGCCTTCTTAACAGAGTTGTTGGGATGATAAAATAAAATATTTGTGCACATGCTTTGGGCAGCTGATAGCATAGTGTAAATATGCAGAATTAAGAAATTCCATAATGTTGTATGTCAATTATACCTCAATAAAAAAGAAAAGAAAATCTAATATCTATACTTGAGATGATTATTATTTGCTCTGCCTGCTAGGAAGGTCAGAGTCAAATTTGCATGCTTTGTGTAAACTATGTTAATCCTAATAGTTGATCTTGAATTTGGTCACTTCTATTTACACTTTTTTATTGTTGCATGTTTTTATGGAAAGAGGAGCCTGAAACACTAATTCAAAAGAATAGAAGCACCCCTGTGTTCATTGTAGTATTATTTTCAGTCGCCAAGGATTGGGAGCAGCCCACGTGTCCCATCAGTAGATGAATGGATAAAACAACTATGGTACATTTGTTCTATGGAATTGTACTTGACCATAAAAAGGAAGAGGATCTTACCCATGAATGGACCCGGAGAACATGATGCTAAGTGAAATAAGCCAGTCAGAGAGAGTCAAATACCATGATTTCACTCATATGTGGAATCTAATGAACAAACTGAACTAACAAGCAAACAGAGACAGACTCATAGATGGAGAGCAGGCTGACGGCTCTGGGGAGGTGCAGGGTGCAGGGGTCCAGCAAAAAAGTGAAAGGACTCACGGACACAGACAGCAGTGTGGCGGTTGCAGGGGGAAGGGGGCGGCTGGAGGTGAAAGAGGGTATAAGGGGGATTAATGGTAACAGAAAAAAATACAATAAAAAAACAACAACTTAGGTCTTCATTCTCTAAAAGTGATACTTTTTCCGTTACTTCATTTTAAGTCAATTGCCATTTATGTTTTTTCTGCCTTATTTATAAAAATAAGAATTAGCTGCCACCTCACTTATATTAGTGGAAAATTGTTGTTTTTACATTTCACACATGGATTTTTAAAATTACATACTTTAAGATACTGTGGCTGATTTGCATCATCTCTGTTATGATGTTTTAAAATTGCACATTTTTAATAGCCTCATGTTGAAAATCTGATATATATATATGCTTATTTTGGATTTCAGAGTTTTGAAAAAATTAATAAATGACTAATTATATTGGTGAGAATGCAGATAAATAATTAGTCTTTAAAACTTAATGTTGTAAAATAATTAAGAAATAAATGTTATGGAAATTTACTTAACTATCTAGGGCTGTTTATTTCTGAGTAGAGTTACATAGCAATTTCTTCTATGAGATCAATATGGTATTGTAAGCTTTTATTTTAGAGTTTAACTTACCATGACTTGCAGTTCAGATCTTTAGGTGTGCTTATTTTCTGGGCTATCTGTGAGATTTGATGTACCTTTGTGAAACATAAACCTTTACAAAGACGTTATTAAAAAGAAACTCTATGTTCATGATATTCTAATTTCAAAAATTACTATTAGAAGTCAGAAGCTATAATACTTAATACCAAACTTTTATGAGACACCTATATTTTTCATAGAACAACTTATATTTTTAAATTCTACAGCTGTTAAAGTTTGGAAGCTCTCCGTTAACATTTAATGATCTTGTCAGGGGAATATGATTGACACAATTAAGTTGTCTTGCATTTGAGTTACAAAATTGATATGGGATGTAAGATCCTAATTCAGAACATATGATACTCTTGTTCCATTCCATTCGAGAATGAAATTAAAGCAACTTATAAATAAATCTGGTTTTCATTAAAATATGGAAAAATAATGTCTACATGCCAGAGCATTTGAAATACAGCTTAGGATTTATACTCTATATTTTATACTTGGAACATTTTTATCATATAGGATTAAATCCACAGATCAAACAAGTTTTCTAGGAAGTATAAAACTTTTTACTCTAATTCTATTAGCTTGAAGAGAATGTATGTTTATATCCCAGTGGGAAAACAGGATTCTGTTAGATAATTCTTTTCTCCATTCTCTTAGGAAAAACAAATTAAGATTAGTGTATTCTTCTAAAACCTTGATTTATAAAATATATTTATTTAATATGTGCTTTTGAGATTTCTTTGTGCTGGTTTGTATTTTATAAGTTTAATCACGTCTTGTCTTTGGAAACGTGCATCGCCAAACACAGTTCAGTTGACTGCGACACGCATGTGAAATGTAAACTGACTTTACTGTGCATTAATGTATGCCTCTGTTGGCATTATTAATAGAATTTAATAAGGATACAGAATGATTAGTAATAACCAGTAGCCAAGTGAGGATAGAGGCATTATATTTTGAATAAACTATTTTCTGTATTAGGAATTTAAAGTCAATGTAGTAAAGAGGAGAGTCAAATAAACGCAATCTTGAGAAGAAATGAGGCAATATCTGGAAAACACTATAATCTCAAAGTGAGTATTCAAGAGTAGAGAATATTTCCATTACTTCTTTTTTTTTTTTTTTTAGATTTTATGTATATATTTTTAGAGAAGGGAAAGGAGGAAGAAAGAGAGGGAGAGAAACATCAATGTGTGGTTGCCTCTCACATGCTCCCTACTGGGGACCTGGCCCGCAATACAGGCATGTGCCCTAGACTGGGAGTCAAACCTGGGACCCTTTGGTTTACAGGCTGGCACTCAGTCCACTGAGCCACACCAGCCAAGGCTCCATTACTTCTATCGCTAAGATCATCATCATCTCTTTGCTGATTCTGCTGACATGAAATGAAGGTGTCAAGCCAGATGACCTGTGAGGTCTCTTCCAGCTCCAATAGGCCGTAGCTCTGAGATGCTGAGTTACTGCTGGGAGGAGGAAAAGTTATCTTCAGATCCACAGTTCAGTGCTTCGGGCAGTCATGTGACTTCTATGAACATGAGTGAAATTATGATTTAAAATAGTATAACATTATAAAGTATAATTTAGTATAAGTTATAAAGTTCAGGATTTCAAAGTGTTCCTTTCTTATGCAAGAGGAAAGAGTCTTTGGTCCTGAGGATTAGCATGCTCCCTTCATGGCAACAGGGGCAGCAGAACTGACAGATGGGACCTGCTCGGGGGCTCCTCTGGGCCCCTTTCCTCCTGGCGCTGCACCTGTCAGGTCTGATATTGAAGCCCAGAGGAAGGAGATCTCAGGCAGAGCCCTGGGCTTTTCGCCAGCTAAAGAAGTCTAGTTGCCAGATGTTTCTCAGTGAGGGATATTTTGAAGTTCTCATTCTGATACATACCTATTTAAAGTGGCTAGAAGATGAACATGCCAAGTATCATTTTGTATTGTTAATATGTATACTCTCTTAGGACCTCCTGCATACCAGGAATTGAGGGGCATGTGAAAATGCAGGGGGCACAGCTTCAAGTCCATTAGACCTAGGAATACTTGTACATAGGTTTTAGTTTCTGGCACATGCATTTTCTAAAGACATGAACTAGGTTGGAGAAGGGGAAGCTGTGATCTTGGTGCTATTTCTGCAGTTGTTCCTTCTATTCTGTTAGAGAGGAAGTTGTCAGCACCCAGTAGTACCCATTGAAGGTGCATTAGAGAGGGCTTCCTCATAAACCTGAATGTAAAAAGACACAGGGAGTTAATCATAAAGTCCATGTTAATAGCCAGGGGTTGAAATCATGCAAAGGAAAACCTTTTCTTCTTATTTTCTTTCTTTCCTTGTTTCTTTTGTTCATTCATTCATTCTTTTTTTTTTTTAAGATTATTTATTTATTTTTAGAGAGGGGAAAGGAGGAAGAAAGAGAGGGAGAGAAACATCAATGTGTGGTTACCTCTCAGGCACTCTCTACTGGGGACCTGGCCTGCAAGCCAGGCGTGTGCCCTGACTGGTAACTGAACCTGCGACCCTTTGGTTCACAGGCCGGCGCTCAATCCACTGAGCCACACCAGCCAGGGCGATTCTTTCTTAATTGAGATATAATTGGCATATAACATTGTGTAAATTTAAAGTATATAATGTTATACTTTACATACTTCTATATTGCAAATGATTACCACAGTGGTGTTATCTAACACCTCCATCATGTCATGTAATTATCATTCTTTTTTTGTGGTGAGACCATTTAAGAGTCTCCCAGCAAATTTCAAGCATATAATGAATGCAGTACTGCTAACTATAATCACAGCGCTGTGCATTAGATCCTCAGAGCTTATTCACCCTCTGACTGCAAGTTTGTGTCCTTTAGCCAACATCTCCTCGATTCCCTTAACCCCCTAGGCTCTAGTAACCACCATTATTTTCTGTTTCTGTGAGTTAGGATGTTTCAGATTCCACGTATAAGTGATGCACAGTATTTATCTTTTTCTGTCTTATCTCACTTGGTATAATGCCCACAAGGTCCACCCATGATGTCATAAATGATAGGGTTTTCTTCTTTCTCCTGGCTGAATAATAATATATTTTATTATACATACCACCTCTTCTTTAGCGATTCATTTATTGAGAGACACTTAGGTTGTTCCCATATCTTGGCCGTTGTGAATAATGCTGCAATGAACACGGGGGTGCAGACAGACATCTTCGACACCTGTTTTCATTTCCTTTGGGTGTATGTCCGGAAGTGGGATTGCAGGATCGTGTGGTAGTTCACTTTGTAGTTTTTTGAGGACTCCCCATATTATTTCCCATAGCAGCTGAAGCAGTTCACATTCCCACCAGCAGTGCACAAGGGCCCCTTTTCTCCACATTCTTGCCAGCACTTGTCTTGTGTCTTTTTGATGATTCCCTTCTAACAAGTGTGAAGTGTTATTTCATGGTGGTTTTGATTTGTATTTCCCTAATGATTAGTGATGTTGAGCATATTTTCATACACACATTGGCCATTGTATGCCTTCTTTGGGAAAATGTGTATTAATTTTTTCTGCCCATTTTTAATCAGATTTAAAAACAATTCTTTTTGTTACTGAGTGGTATAGGTTCTTTATATATTTTGGGTATTAACCCTTTATCAGATACGGTCATTCCTTGGTACTTGTTGGCTTCAGAACTCGTCAAACCTGGCACTTGTGGCATTTTGATGAGTGTTTCGGCACTCTGAGCTTGCTCACCACTCTTCGCACTTGCTAGAACTTGTATGAGTCACGACGCCACCCGCAAGAGGAAATGCTTCCTCAATCCATGCCTGCTCACCACTCAACGGAAAGAATCAATGGTGAACACCGAGATACCACTGTATGTGGTTTGCAAATGTTTTCTCCCATTCTGTAGGTTGCCTCTTCATTTTGTTGATTCTTTTGCTATACAGAAGGTTTTTAGTTTGATGCAGTCTTTTGTTGCTTATGCTTTGGGTGTCATATCCAAAAAATCATTGCCAAGAGCCACATCAAACACCTTTATCCCCATGCTTTTTTCTAGAACTTTTTTGGTTTCAGGTCTTACTTTTAGGTCATTAATCCATTTTGAGGGGTGTGTGTCGCGAATTTCGACCCGCAAAATCCATAGGGGGACCGCCCTGATCGCGTGAATCAATCTTACCCAGAGACACGCTTAGAGGTGAGAATCCAGCGGCCACAGGTCTCCTCCACCATCCCCATCTTGGGGAGAAAGACCTCATGGGTTGCTTAGCCGGGGCTTTTATTAGAGGCATTAAGACACATTTACATTGGATTGATTATTCATGGGATTAAGCAGAACAGGTAGGATTACTCATAGCAAGGCATTGGATGTAAATTTAGATCCGGTGGCAGATAGGAGGACCAGGTTAAAGTAATATGCAGGGCACAGCAAGCCAGAATTTTTTAAGATACATCTTTGCCAAATTCCTATTAGAGAGTTCCCATTCTACAGATATGATCCACACTTGCTCACACGGGAATCACACGGAGCTGTGCTCAAAATGTGTAAATTCTAGACCATGCGTGTTGAAATCACTGCCACAGGTGTGAGATAGGGATACAATTTTATTTTTCTGTGTGTGGTTATCCAATTTTCCCAGCACCATTTATTGAAGAGACTTCTTTCCCCATAGAGTATTCTTGGCTTTCTTGTCAAATATTAGTTGACCGTATATGGGAGGGGGGTTTATTTTTTGATGCTGTTGAGAATGGGATTGTTTTCTTTATTTTTGTGATATTTCATTGTTAATATATAGAAACATAGCTGATTTTCTGTACATTGATTTTGTATTCTACAACTTTACTAAATTTGTTGATATAGTTCTAATAGTTTGGGGCTTGAGTCTTTACGTTCTTTTATACATAAGATTATAGGATCTGCAAATAAAAACAGATTTATTTACTTTTTTCTTTCCAATGCAGGTGCCTTTTATTTCTTTATCTTGCCTGATTGCTCTAGCTAAGACTTTTAGTACTGTGTTGAGCAGGAGTGCTGAGAGTGAGGGTGGACACCTTTTGTCTTGTTCCCGATCTTAGAAAAAAAGGTTTCGACCCTTTACTGTTGAGCGTGATGTGAGCTGTGGGTTCATTGCATGCGGTCTGTATTTTGTTGAGGTATGTTCCTTCTCTGTCCAGTTTGTTGAGTGGTTTTATCATGAAAGGATATTGTATTTTTTGCATCTATTGAGGTGATTATAAGATTTTTATCTTTCATTCTATTAATGTGCTACATCACGCTTACAGATTTGTATATGTTGAACATCTCTTTCATCCCAGGGATAAGTCCCACTTGATCACATTGTATGATCCTTTTAATGTGCTGTTGAATCTGGTTTGCTAATATTTGGTTAGAATTCTGCCTCTATATTCATCAAGAATATTGGTCTGTAGTTTTCTCTATTTGTAGTGTCCTTATCTGGCTTGGTATTAGGGTATGTGAGCTTTGTAAATGAGTTTTGAAGTTGTCCCCCCATCTTCAATTTTTTGGAAGAATTTAGAAAGGAGTGACGTTAATTCTTTAAATGTTTGGTAGAACTCACTAGTAAAACCCTCTGGTCTTGGGCTATTCTTTTTTGGGAGATTTTTGATTACTGATTCAACAACCTTACTTATTATTGGTCTGTTCATATGTTTTATTTCTTTAGGACTCGGTGTTGGTGTGTTGTATCTTTCCAGGAATTTATATACTTTTTTAATATGACATGGCAGTGGGACACTTTGGTTACCTGGTAGACAAAGAGGATGAATTATTACCAACTGGGAATTCTGAGAACATCTGCCAAATTACTTGAAAAAGTAATCCCTGTCGTCTTTGATGCTCCCAAATCCCATATTAGCATAAATGAATTGTACTTTGTTATTGTCGTGTATGTGTATATGTGTATATGTTTCAGTGTAAAAATGACAGCTTCTTTATAGAAAATTTAAAAAAGAAACAAAAATTATATATAACACTATCTCTTACCTAATCACTGTTATCTTTTAATTTCCTTTGAATTTTCTCCAAGAGATTTTGAAAAACATAATTAATAATCATATATGTTGTATTTCTGTTATTAGCATTTTTCATTTTACTAAATTATATATTTTTTTAAAGCTGCATAAGATTCCATTGAGTATGCTGTTATTGATACTTTCTGTTGTTCAATATGGAGGATTTCCTCCAGCTTCTTAACATTATAACAATGTCATGTTCACAGCTTCATGCACATAGAATTATTTACATTTTAGATTAGTTTTTAGAGTAGATGACCACATTCTCATTGCTCTTGCTCCATATTATCAATGTTTTTCTAGAAGATAGTACTAGATTGATAAGGTCACTAGCAACATGTAGAGGACCAATTATGCTACATCCTCAAATATTATGTTTAAAATAATTTACTAGTTTATTTCCAACAGCTTCATTATTTCTTTAGTTGCATCAGAGATTGAAATTTTCCTGCTATGTATTTACCAGATGCACTTCTTTCATGAAGTATTTTCCTTTACATACTAAAGTCTTTGGGAATTAACTCTAACTTCTAAAAAATGTGTACTCAGGTACTTTAATTGAAAAATTAAAATTATATAGGAGAAAATAAAACTGTTCATATTGCTACCGCATAGAAATATCTACTTTTTGTATTTAAGTATAGCCTTCTAATTTTTAGAAAATATGTATCCAGTTTTTTAAAATAATTAAATACACCATTACACATTTTGTTTTGTTTTCCTTTTTACTGAATTTATTGGGGTGACATTGGTTAATAAAATTATATAGGTTTCAGGTGTATAATTCTATAATACATCATCTGTACATTGTACTGTGTGTTCACCACCCCAAGTCAAGTCTCCTTCCAACACCATTTATCCCCCCATTCCCTCTTCTACCTCCCCCCAACTCCCTTTCCCTCCGGTAATCACCATACTATTGACTGTCTCTATGAGTTTTTTTTTCTTTTGCTTAATCCCTTTACCTTTTTCACCCAGCCTTGCAAACCCCCTCCTCTCTGATAGCTATCAGTCTGTTCTGTATCTGTGAGTCTGTTTCTGTTTTGTTTGTTAATTTATTTTGTTCATTAGATTCCACACGAGTGAAATCATATGGTATTCGTCTTTCTCTGACTGGCTTATTTCACTTAGCATAACACCCTCCGGGCCTATAGATGCTGTCACAAAGCATATGACCCAGTGGTTCCACTTCTGGGAATATAGCCAAAGAAACCAGAAACACTAACTCGAAAGAATATATGCACCCCCATGTTCATTGCTGCATTATTTATCATAGCCAAAATTTGGAAGCAGCCCAAGTGTCCATCAGTAGATGAGTGGATAAAAAAATTGTGGTACATTTACACAATGGAATATTACTTGGCCATAAAAAAGAAAGAAGTCTTACACCACCATACTTTTAACCTACTTTTTCTAATTCAACATTCTAATGCCTTTATATGAAAGTTTCAATATTTTTCTCTGGTAATCCATGCCCTTTTCTGAATATTTGAAAAATATAGAAAACTATAAAGAAGAAAAATTATTCATTATTCTTCTACCCAGAGATAATAGCTATCAGTTTATTGCAATTCCTCTCAATTTTTAATGAATATATATTTTTCCTCAAAGCTGTCATGCTACCTATATATTTATGATGTTTACTGAATATTCACTATATTATTATACCTATGAAATGGTCTTTTATGATTGTCCCATAGTTCTATAATTTATTTTTAAATTGTCATGGTTTTAGATGTTTGTTTTTAATATTATTTTTCATGTTTTCAAAAAACATCTTTTTATGAAAATTTTTGGTCTGTTGTTTTCTTATTTTCAGTAGTCTTTTATACATGTTACATGTTTGTAGGTCTCATAATCGATTGCCAACTTCTTTTTAGAAAGGTAATATATGTAGTTTTTACTTTCACCAGTTTTCTTCACTTCATCACTCTTCATCAGTATTGACTATTATCTTATATTTTAATTATTTGCTAATTTGGTAGTTGAAAAATGGTGTCTCATTGCTTTGATACCTTTCTCAAATATAAATTCATTAAGAATATTAGAATCCCACAAGAACAGGGAGGGGAGAGGATGCAAATAACTGTAATTAAACAAAAAAAATTAATTAAAAAAAAAGAATATTAGAATCCCACAAGAACACATTTTAGCAAAAAGAATTAGGCTTTCTGTAATTATGTGTGTGTGTGTGTGTGTGTGTGTGTGTGTGTGTGTGTGTGTGTAAACACAAGCACCCAAGTCCTGTGCCTAAAACAGAACTATTTTCTTCCTAATAGGTCTTGGTATCTTGATGGAAAAACATTACTGATAATCATTTGTGTCGTCATTGTGTTCCCTCTTGCCCTTCTCCCTAAAATAGGTAAGTCTTTGTAAAAGAGAACATTATTTGTTTAAAAGAAGGAAAATAATATTAAAGGGCTTTGAAAGTTTACAGTACCACATTTTTAGCAGAAGGGTGGTGGTGGTTCATAATTTTGAGCTTGGACTTGTTTTAGGTGGTTCAGCCTTCAGCCCTGTCTAGTTAACCTATTGGTTTGCAATAGTGTTTTGTCTGCCCCACTAAAATAAAACCTTTACGGCGGAACATTAAAGAGCAGCCTTTCCTTACAGCATACCATTAGTGGTGAGCCGGTCCCAGCTCTGCCGCACAGAGCTGCCTAAATGACCTGTGACAGATAGCTGGAATGTTGTTATTCTCCACCCTAAGCCCAGATACCAAGCACTGTAATAGAAAACATGCCTAAGATGTATAGCTTTCGTGGGATGTTGGGATCATTTTCCTTATAAATTGCTTTTTATTTTACTGTTATTTTACAGGCTTTCTTGGCTACACAAGTAGTTTATCATTTTTCTTTATGGTGTTCTTTGCTCTTGTGGTAAGTTTAAAATATAGTGTATAGCTTATCTCCTCACTAAGATTGACCTTGTTGTCTTAATGTCTTTTTTTCCTTTAACTCTGTTTTGTCTGAGGGGAGGTATCCCATTTTATTTCAATGTGTTATTCAAAACACTTTTGTTGCACTAAATTATTTCCTTCATTTTATCTATCGAAGAACCTTAGGTGGAACAGCACTTTAAGTTCACTGTCACTCGATGGTTAATTAGAAAGGAGAACGCACCAATTCTGTTAGAACCTTAGGTGGAGTATAATTTTTGTGTAGGTTGTGTATCACTTTATTTCTGCACAGTACCGTGTGTGTGTGTGTGTGTGTGTGTGTGTGTGTGTGTGTGTCGGGAGTACTCGGGCACGGGCACCGGCCTGGTTTAAGTCTGTAAAATAGTGTGATACTAGTCATCTTAATTTTGAAACTGTTTCATTAATGAAACCAGAGCTTCTGGGGCTTACCTGTTGAGATCTAGCAGGAACTGGGGTGTCTGAATTGTGTCTGGCCTGGCTTATTCAGTATAGATAAGTTCTCATAAAAATGCTACTGCAAAGAAATATTTTCTTTCACATCTGTAGTATGTTTCTTGTCTTTAAAAACAAGCTTGTTTTTATTATAGCAGGAAAAATATTAGATGGTAAACTTAATTTATTATAAAATAACTTACTATAAAGATAAAAGAGAATTTGACTTTCTCATAGCCTTCTAATTCTTCTAAAATAGATTTTAAATTCCTAAAGATAGTATCTTTGTGTGAAATTTTGAAAAACATTTTTTTCTCTTTGCATAGCAGTTTATTCCATAGTATCTGTCTAACCTTAAGTAGGATTAAACATTTTAAACTTGCCAAAAAGATACATATCTAAATGGATTGATTAAAATTTTAAAATTACAAGCTTGATTAAGCTCTCCCTTATTAATGAGAAATGAATAAAAGAAAAATGCCATCCCAAAAAGCCAGATAATACATCAGTAGTTAAACCATATTATGTAGCTAGATTTCCGGCTGTCAGAATAATTTAAGATGCATTTAACTTAGTCCAAACTGATCTTCTGGGATACAAGGATAAAAGAGCTTCAGATTATTTTAATGAAGTGGAAGTGATGCTGGTTTCAGTGTACAGAGACAATTATACTTTAAGGAATGCTCTTAAGACTAAAAATACTTAACAGTGTTTACATTTAATCACTTGTTGAATTAATCAGCATTGTCTTTCCCCCTTAAATTGTTGGACTTGTATCTTACAAGTAAGTGAATTGAACATATACTTTCTTTTAGATTTTTTATTTCAATTTCATTGAAATGTAACTGACATCCAATACTATGTAAGTTTAGGGTGTACAACATAATGACTTGACTTACATATATTGTGAAATGATTACCACAATAAATTCAGTTAACATCCATGAACACATGCTTTTTAGGCCCCATGATGAAAAAAACAAACAAACAAACATTTTCATCGCAATTTGATTGTTGAAAAGCATCTACATGGTTAGGACTGGCCCATGTATGCAAATGAACATACGGATATTAAAGAGAACCAGTATACATAACAATGAATTTTTCTCCTCATGGATAATTGGCATTCCCAGCTTTGCATAGGTAGGGGTAGTCCGATTTTTATAGCCAATAGTTGAAGCAGGTGAAATATATTGGTACAATATGTCTATTGTATGTAGTTTTCACAGCATTCATTTTTGTCATTGCAGATGCAGGTACTCTTTAATTTGATGCAGGTTTCTACTCTGGCAGTCATATGGAAATAATACCTTTATTCTGCATTTATTTTGCAATGCTTTACAAACCATCTGCTCTGGTTTTTACCTGTGTGCACAATTTAAATTTGGTTTACAATGGGATGATGAAGACACTGTGTGCTTTTTTTAAAATGCCCTTTTTAATTGGCATATTTATTTTAGAGTCTCTAAGTATTAGGTTTTTGAATATGTAGTGGTTAGGGAAAGGGCACATGTATATATTACCCCAGATTTTTTTTTAAAATATGCCAATTTTTCATTAAATGTTTTTACAGTATGTGTTTGTAAATCTGTATAACACTTAGATTACATTTAAAAATCCAGGAAACAATTATTTTCTTAAATTACACTCTATAAAAAAAGCAAACCAAAACCTACACTCATATCTGTTGTCCCAATTCTTTATTTTGCATAAAAATTTTTAACATAAAATTTTGGCTCCTCTGAAAAATTTTATTTTAGCAGTGGTTTAGATTGATGATAACCAGAAGGATTTTACCTTTTTAGTCCATTTTAGAACACAAATGTTTTTCTTTCCAAAAGTTCTGTCTTAATTACAGATTAGTATTCTAAGAAATATTTTAATAAGTAAGAAACCAAACCAGAGAACTGTTGGGATGGATTTTATCAGAAGCTCTCCTCCTGAGCACTGTGTTGGGCACGTGGGAGTTTAACCTGGACAGAGCTCACAGCTGTAGGGATAAGCTCTTAGGATCTTAGTAGGTGAGATAAGATAAATGTATTAGAAAACAAAGAAGAAAACAGTTAAGCAATGCATAACTAGGTATTCATTTATTTGCTTCAGAATAAGAATGGCAAGGGCTGAGAGCCAGAGTAAAGAAGGGTGTGGAGATGGGAAAGCCTGAGAGCAGAGTGAAGGAAGAGCCTTTTATGCAAATGAAAAGTATTTTTAATACTTAGTCATCTTTCCCCTTCTGTCTTTCTAACCCCTGGAATTATCTTCTAATCATGGTCTGTCTTCACTCTGAGCTAGGGCTCCCTATTACTCTTGGTCGTTGGGTATTTTCCATTCCTGTTCTGTACTCCTGCTTTATAGGACATCACTCCTATCCACCGCAGTCCACTGTGCAGGCTTGGGGTTGGGATGGATCTCTGCAGAGAAATTAGCTGCAGCAACTAATTTTATATTAATATAAAATCAGGTTGCTAATGATATTTCTAATTAATGAAAAAATAATGATTATATTGCACTTGGAGCATTGTTTGGAAATATTTTTATTTGCAAGCCTAGTGGTCACAGCTGATAGAGTAAACGAGGTAGTTCACAGACTGACTTCATCGCAGTACCTAGTGTAAAACAGATGCGCAGTGCCTGGTTGTTGCTGCCATCACCACCACCACTGTTAGGAAGAGAAAAAATGAAATGTAGTGAACTTGAAGCAGGGCCAAAGAGAGAGATCAATAACAGCCTTGCTTCTCTAGCTTCTGCCCCACCTATCCTCATCGGGGGTTTTTTGAAAACATACCAAGGAAAAGATGGTGAGATTATTGCTTTTTATTTTTTTCTTTACTCTTAGTAAGTTGACCACTTAGTTTTATTACGTATCTAAAACTTATCTAGAAATGTTAATTTGCCTAGTTTATCCTTATAATTCTTCTCCCCTTCCCCTTGGGAGAGGGTTTTAATTAAGAGTCATTCTTTAGTTCATTCATTAACTTAATCCTAAAAGTATATGTTTTCCTTAGATTTGTTTTATTACTATATAAAATCTTGGTTGAATGAGTTTAAACCCAAAGCTAGATAAATACCCAATAGGAATAGGAATAGGAACAGTATTTGCACACTGGTCTCCTGCAGAGGACAAACGCTCCCTTTATTCTCCTCGCCCCTTTGTGTGCTGGGTTGCAGCCTGGAGCAAATATTTACGGAGTCATTATGTGCCCTGAAACAAGGGCAACAATGGCGATGTTGACACAGCCAGGGCTATAGGTCTAGGAACCGGGTGGCCACAATTAAGAGGAAAGTCCTGAAACATTTTTATTGATTATTTCTGGGAAATGACATCCCTCTGGATTTTTAATGTTTTTTAAATGTATTTTTAACAGCTGGAGTTTCCTTCTTAGCTAGGTTTATCCACAGTCACTGAAAGTAATATAAGTCTGAAAAAAGGAAGGAGGGACAGTAGTTATATGTCAGAGATCTCCGAGTGCACCCTTTGCAGGAAGTCTCTACTTACTTCTGCCTGTGGCCACTTCCAAAACAGGTATTAATGTTTCTCAATCTGCTGCTGATGCCAGATCCACAAATAACCATATTCTTGTACCATTGTCACTAAAAACACCATGTTCACATTTTGAGTTGCACTTTTTTTAAGGCCTTGATGCTATTGGAGTTTTGAAAGTTGACAGTCTTTAATGGGACAGATCCCCGCTGAACAGATGCGCAGCACTCAACCTCACGCCCACCACAGCGACTGCAGCCTAACGGGGCAAAGCACAGGAGCAAAGAATCTCTTCCGTTACCTAGTGTATGATTGGGCGTGGTGTTAGCTTAATTGCAATAATGCTGACCTATTTGAAATCAGTTCTTGTCATGAATTCTATAAGAAATAATCTGAATGTTGATTTTACTTATTCTTACAGATAGTAATTAAAAAATGGTCCATTCCTTGTCCTCTGACATTAAATTGTATGGAGCAGTACTTGCAGGTAATAGTTTATATTTTCTTTTCAGTTCCTTTTTTTTTAAATGTTAAGCTAAAAAGGAAAAAAAAA
Source organism: Micronycteris hirsuta (assembly GCA_004026765.1). Classification (NCBI taxonomy): domain Eukaryota; kingdom Metazoa; phylum Chordata; class Mammalia; order Chiroptera; family Phyllostomidae; genus Micronycteris; species Micronycteris hirsuta. The sequence continues at coordinate 257,003 of PVJI01000087.1, read as the reverse complement.
TCAGACTAATGTCTTTTTTCCCAATAAGTGGAAAAGTAATTACTGTATTGCATTTTGGAACTTTGTTTTGAAATTTTTTATTTGAAAGCCTAGTAATCATAAATTCATCATGTTTGTTGATGTATTCTGACTTTTAATGACTGTTGGTTTCTCCTTTTCCCCTCAATCCTCTTAAACAGATTTCAAATGCTACAGATGATTGTAAACCGAAGCTCTTTCATTTCTCCAAAGAGGTGTGTAAGTTATTAACAGATACTTTTGGTTGATTTTTCACATTTCAAGTTTTAAGAGATTTGTGTAACAGGGTCTCTTAGGTCTTTGTACCTGTAACTAATTAATTTTCATGAAAGTGCTAAGTATAGGGTTGCCTACCAGAAGAATAATATTATTTAACACAGGGTGGCCTATTATGAAACAGCCACCTTTTTTTTGGCATGCCTTTAAATGGAGCCTGTTTTAAATGGGCAACTGCCTAGAAGAACAGATTTACTAAATGTCTGGTCTGGCCAATAAGGTCCTCTGTGGATACAGACTTCCTGTTGCCCTCTGGACTTGTAAAGCTAAATAGCCAATTATATCAAAAACTCCTCCCTTGTGAGTAGAACCTTGGTCTGTAGCTAAACAGCCTCATCATTGGACCAGCAGCTGAGCGCTGCCAGTATGTCTTCTGGCAGACATTCCAAAGTTGAAATTTATGATGCCTTAAATGGGGAGACTAGAGGAACAAGTCCCCTAGCCTTCTCTGAGAGCCCTAGGACACTGAAAATGCCTGCAAGAGCCCCTGCGTGTCAGCAGAGGAGATAGGAACTGTGGTCCAGGTGATGTCTACCCTTTTGGAAGAGCTAAACGTCTGCCGCATTGCTGCAAGTCTGTTCATCTGCACTTTGGGATTCTGCTGAAATGCTGAGTTCCGGAGACTAGAATCCCCTTCACTCATGCACAGCTCTATTAGGGTAGCACATTAGTGCAGTAACTCCTCTGTGCAGAATATTCCTTTTTATCCACAGTTTTTTCATGAGAAATGTCTCTGGCCCCACAAGGGAGGTGTACCACATCTTTTATATGGTAAAGGCCTCCATGTGCCTTAAAGATCTAGGTAGGGTAATTGACAAGCCAGGAAATTGAGCAACATATGAAAGAGAATTTGTGAATTAAAATCTCATTCCCCTAATCCAGCCTCAGGAAACACTACAGCTTTCCTTCCTCCCAGTACGCTTCAAATATTTGAGGAGGCATTATGTCCCAAGATAGGTCTTCAGTCATCTGGAACTTCTTTTGCTGAAGAGCCTAAAGTTAGTAGGGGATTTTTTTTTTCCAGTAGTAAAAAGAAAGTAAATCATCACCGTGTATTTTGTAGAGACAGTGTTTTCATTTAGATGATATATTTTGTTTGCTTTGTAAATCTGGCTCTTAAATATTCTAATTTTTAAAAATGTTATGTTGGTGTGTTCCAGTGGATCTCTAAGTATTTGAAGTCTAGAATAAATCATGTTTGTTCCTGTTGAAAGAGAATCCAGGCAAAGATGCTAAGATGTGATTAATATTATCAGTGTTCCCTTGGATTAAGTTGGTGATACTACCTTGGATTGAGTTGGTGAAAAGAAAGCAGGTTCAGAGGCATTAATGATTTTTTCTGCTTAGAGTAGTAAGATATATTTAAGTGTCCTAATGCATACATTAGGAAAGATTGAGATTTGTAAAGAGATTATTTCTAAAATGTTATTATTTTGAATCTCACCTAAATATTATTTATCACACCTAAATTTGTTTTATCTTACCCAAATAATGTACAAGCAGCAGAGATTGTAGTGAAAGTAACATGGTACAGAAGCCAGCCAAGAAATACCTGGCCAGTATAGGCAATCCTTCTATCAAGGACAAGATTGACTGGTGACCATAATTATGTCTCTTAAAAAAACAAACAAACAAACAAAAAAAAACCCCTTATTTTATAGAGATGATTTATAAAAAAATGAAATAAATTTGACCAAATCGATTGGGATTTTTTTTTAGGAACTGAGCTTATTGTCACATGAAGTAGTAGTTTCAACAGAGTAGCATTTAATAATCTTGTCTTCTAAATTTTTTTTTTCAGAGTGTTTACGCCATACCAACCATGGCTTTTTCATTTCTCTGCCATACCTCGATTTTGCCCATATACTGTGAACTTCAAAGGTACCATAGAATCCCGGAATATTTGAAATGTATTAAGTATGTCTTTTTACTTCTAAGACTTTCAGATTGAATGACATGCTTCTCCTTTATGAATTCTTCCTGCCCATCACTGGATTCTAAGTGTCAGTTTAAAACAAAACAACACAACTGAGAGTTAGTTCTGTCCAAATTGAGAATATTTCCTGAAAACGTAATCTCTGTGCATTAATTTCAAGTCAGGAATTCTAGTGTATGATTATTAGTGGACTAGGTCTCGAATGATTAAAGAATTCTTTTGACTAGCTTGGGAGATACTTATTTCTATAGATATAAGCCAGATCACTGACTCTACATTTGCCATTTTTGTCTTTTAGCCCTTCAAAGAAAAGAATGCAGAATGCAAGCAATACAGCAATTGCTTTAAGTTTTCTCATGTATTTTATATCGGCACTCTTTGGGTACCTCACTTTTTACGGTAAGCATATTATTTAATTACAGGTGTCAGAATAAATTGTTGTTCTGTAGTTGATTTCACACTTGGATATGGACTTTGTTTCTGCCTGTCGTTAGTGAGTGAATGTGCTCAGGCTGCCAGAATTCACTACAGCACCATGGTGGCTCTGTGGGCTTTAAAAAATTGATTTTCTTTCTCTTATAAAGGTAGATCAAGCTCAAGATTAATAACTTTTTGTGAAAAATTTCCTAAACACCTGAATAAAACCTCAGGCTTAGGGACGTGTCTTGGGACTTAGGGATGTCTTTATACAAGAAAAAATGTGCAATACTGGTTTTCTTTAAAAGATATTTTGGAATTAATCTTACTTTCGATACATTAGACTCTAGTTCAGTGGTTTGGGAGAGAAGAACAAGTTGGGAAGGAACGGCTTTAACTGAACCGCAGGCGTACGCTTGCGTATGTGCCAGGGTCTCTGCCTTCCCACTCAGTTCACACGACTCAACAAACAGGGTGCATTCTTTTAAGTTCGTAATGTGAAAGAAAATATTTTTATTTATTTTTGAAAAATTGTCTGCCTGATGTGCTATTTTTTTCTCATAAGAACCTCAAAGAAAGGTAAAACTTAAAAGTCTCGAACAAGATAAAAAAAACTGTAAGCTCACTTGTTTAATTTGCAAACATACTTATTTATTTTGCAAACACATTATAACAAGTTACCCTCAATTTGTCAAACTCTTCAGTACACTTCTCAGTTTATGAATGCTTTTATAACAACTCTCCAAGTAAATAGCTGTTAGGACTTGGGGGTAGTTAGCTGTTATGACTCCGATTTCACAGTTAATAGCCTTGTGCCTGTTTCAGGTTTGAGCCATCCATGATAACGTGAAATGGGGCTCTGCTTATCTCTCAGAATTTGTCCACATCTGACAAGTCTTTGGAAAACATCTACTTGCATAGCTACGTAAGAGTAGATTTTGAAATCCAACAAAGGTGGTTTAAATAACCACTCAGCTCTAACTTGAACAGGATACTTCACCTTACAGGATCTTCATCCCCTAGTCTGTAACGCAGAGACAGTTGCATTGAGCCGTATCGAGGAGGTAACGAGTTCTGTCCGATATGCCCGTGACCGTCTCTGGCACACAGCGGTCTTCCGAAAAGGAGAGCTGCTGCTGGTGGTGTGTTATTATTATCATGGTGTTTGTAATTATGGTGTAATTACAGGCCTCTGTGTTTTAGTACTGTGCTTCTTACTATCTTCAATGAAATTTAAATATGGCAACTATTCAGTACATGTTATTTTGTCTTGGAGTTTTCAGTGTGTGAGAAAATTATAATTGCTCTATGTAGTCCCTTTCTTGCTATCTCTGTGTATTTTCGACAGTTGTGAAGCTCGTTCATTAATGTAGATCTGCTCTTGCACTTTGCACTGATGCAGGATCACAGTGGTAGTGGTCTGTGCACACCATCGGGAGGAGTGCTGTTTCCACCATGGACATGGGACCCTGCTGGATATGCCACTAAGAAAGTGAAAATAGATTGTTAAGCTTTTTGATCATTGCTAACGAAACAAAATTCTTGAAATACATAAGCTCTATGTTTGATTGTTGCATTGGTTAGTCTTTGTACAGACTTGCGCTCAGTAAGACTTTCCTGCATCAGGAAACTAAGATAGTAGGGTCTCTGTTGGGATTCAGCTAAATCTTAGTATAACAGAGTAGTTGTATATTTTTCTAAATTAAAATTGTCACCTAGCACAAATATTATTATATTTAGGGATCTTCAGCATTGAAAAAAAGTCTTCAAACTGGACCTCCTTCTTCTCCCCATGGATGAATAGAGCTATCTAGAAGAAACATCAAAAGGCCCACCAATCTCCAGGATAGCTGAGAAATAGATACATAAATTACCATGAGATACTTAGGAGCTATATTGAATTGAAAGGGAAGTGGAGGAAGGATGGACGCTAATACCTTTATTGAGCTAACATTTATTATGTAAGTGCAAGGTATAGCTTCACAGAGGTTGAGTAATTTGGCCAGCTAATGAATAATAAGTTGGGATTTGAATCTAATTCTGTCTCCAAAGTCAATGCCTTTATCACTGTGCTTCCTGCTCAGGAAAATATATTATAGAACCCACATTTCCTTCATTCCAGTTTTTTGTCAAACTGGATTTTTGGGAAAACCTGGCTCACTTAAGATCGATTGATCTACCTATCTATATCTCTGTCTATCTATCTATCTATCTATCTATCTATCTATCTATCTATCTATGTATCTATCTATCTCAGTCTGTATTATTTATCCATCCATCCATCTATGTACTGATGCTTGAACACAGAGGCTAAATATTATTTACTACACAGGGATTTTCCTGATTATCAAGTATATGTTGTCTCTAATCCTTCTCTGTCAATGCAAATTCTTCAGTGTATCCACATTTTATGTAATGGAGAAATACACATCTAAGAAAAATCCCATGGTAGGTAGGTGGGTAGGTAGTTATATAGGTAGGTGATGGAAAGAAAGAAAGAGAGACAGAGAGAGAAAGGAAGGAAGGAAGGAAAGGAGGAGGAAGGAAGGGAAGGAAAGAGAAAGAAAGAAGAGAGAGAGAAGAAAAAAAGAAAGAAGAGAGAGAGAAGAAAAGAAAGAAAGAGAGAGAGAAGGAAGGAAGGAGGGAAGGAAAGAAGGAAGGAAGGAAGGAAGGAAGGAAGGAAGGAAGGAAGGAAGGAAGGAAAGAAGGAAGGAAGGAAGGAATTCTCCAAAGACAAGACTCAGATACTGATTTGCTGTTCACAGTGTTTTGTTTTGGGTCTGTTAATAGTAACCAGGGAAAATGTTTTATGGTATATTCCATCTTGACAACAGTAACTCTCACTCTTATGGAAATAAATTGCTAATTGATCCTGAAACTTTAATCAAAAGGGCTTATCCCAAGTTAAGGCTTCAACTCAATGAATAGATGAGCAACTAAAGCCCAAAGAGGTAAGGTGACCTGTCACACAGTTAGTGGCAGGTCTCCTGAACACTGATCCAGGGGTCTCTGAACTGCTCTGTGGTTATCTTTATAAACTTCAAACCCAGCTGACGGTGCGTGTTAAACAGGACAGCCTCCTGACTTCGGTAGCATGCACAGCTTGCAGAGATTGCCATCAGGTCCTTAATGAGATTCATCTGAATCCAGTGCAGTGTGTGGGACTCCATTCCTTGCATATGGTAAGGCTCAGCTAAGAACACAGAACTGACTGGCTCAGAAGGAAGGTTTTAATCCTGGGAAAGTAGAAAGTGGACATGTAACAGATATTTTGAATATGTAATAAATCTAGTTCTTCAGGTTTCTGGAGCTGCTTAGGATTCTTTCATCCAGTGCTCCCAAGGCTTAGTTAATACTTAAATTTTGTCAGATTAAAGAGACCAATAAGTATTTACCCAGATCACTACTATGGGCTGTGATTACAGATGTTAAAGCATTTTAAGGTGAGGGAAAATAAAGCATTCCTCTGGTGAGCCAGGCCAATGAACAAATGTTGCATAATAACCAGACCATTTAAAAAGTCTATGAGGTTGTTAAGCAATACGTGTTAATAGCTCACTTTTATGATTCAGAAAATGGAAACAAAATAGTTTGCCATATTTCTCCAAAACTCACAAATGTCTCACAGATTTGGGAATGGAATTCAACTTTAATCTCCTACTTAGTCCATAGTCTCACGCTGTGTAAAGTATGTCTTTGGTAATTTAGACAATTAGTTTCTCTCCTATTTTTATTATCACTAGTCTAGTTCAGATGCTCATTACCTCTCAGTGATTATGACACTTGCTTTCTGCTTATTCCTATTTTGGGTCTTTTTCTCCTAATCTGTCCTCCTGATTAGTTCAGATCATAATACACTATTCTTCCTAAGTCACTGCTTCTCTGTGGCCCACCAGATTGAGTTCCATTGCTGGGTCTTAAATGCATGTCCAGCCTTTTCACCCACTGCTCTTTGCACTGCTGCACACTCTCCTTCAGCCACTGTGCTACTTCTGGGAGACTCGTTTTCTCAGATGCATATTCCCCCTGCTACTTCGGGGCTTCTGCTCGTGCTGGTTCTTGCTCCTAGAATCTCTTCCCCCATGTCTTTGAGTGTCAGCACACATGTTAACTCATTGAAGGCTTTCAGTAACTCTGCAGGTCAACATATCATTGTGTCCATTTTACAGATGTAAGAACCAAGAGACTCTGAGAAGTTAATTTGCTATTAAGTAGTGGCATTTGAACATTAGTCTGTGTGTGGTTCCACAGTGCAAGCCCCTCTGCCATCTGCCACCCACTATGTTATGGCGACTCCCCTAAGCCCCCCTGGATTTTCTTCTTGTCTTTCTCTGTTCAGAGTCACCATAGCTATTTGTGTACACCTTCTGCTGCTGCTTATGTGTGTATCTGTGTTTATACACTATTATATGTGTGTGTATATTCATCTTATCTGCCATTTCAATTTTAAGATCTTTGAGAAGTGTATTTGTTTTTCTTATTTCCTTCAAAGCGTCTTTCCCGAAACACATATGTTCAAATTATAAAAGCACCATTCTCTTTTAAGTACAAACTGATCTTTCCCTACAAGGCAGTGATCTACATTGTTCGTGAATACCCTCACTTGAATGCTCCTTGTCTGGCCTGGGGTGTGGAAGACGTGGTCAGAAGGGAAGAACACCTTGGAGCAAGGCATGGTTGGTGTGTACAAACTCTGTCACTTACTATCGCACTGGCTTGCTAAGTTAGCCCGGTCCCCAAAACTTTTACGTAAGATGAATCCACAGATGTGATGTTGATGAAGTGGCTTACGCGTGCACAACTCTGTGAGACTCTAGCAAACATGTGGTATTGAGGAAAAGGTATTGGCTTTGGCAACCCCAACCCCTCCCCCCCAAAATTGGGTGTGCAGCTGTGTCGGCTCTTCCCCTATGAGTTGTGTGCCTTGGGCCAGTTGTATTTTTTAGCCTAGCTACCAATCTTATGTTGGTATCATATGGACCAAATTCAGTAGTGCCCATGAAAACACTTCACAAAACAAACAACTTAAGTGTTCAAAACCTTCAGATTGTGGACAAGTTCTAAAATACAGGTCTGTCCGGAAAGTATCCAGCCATTTACTGTGGAAAAATAGAGGCATTTATTGAAGAAGATACAAGAAACATTGTACACAGGACAATGGCACCTCAGTCCCCTTCAAAGTAGGCACCTTGGGACCTCACACAGTTCTCCCAGTGTCCCTTCCACTGTTCAAAACACTGCAAAATCCTTTGTTGGAATTGCCTTCAGCTTGCCCCATTGTATTTTCCTGAATCTCATTGACATTCTGAAATCTCTTCCCTTTCAAAGGTGATTTTAGTTTTGGGAAAAGCCAGAAGTTGCAGGACACCAAATCTGGGCTGTATGGGGGCTGAGTCACCTGGGTGATTTGCTGTTTTGCAAAAAAACTCTGCATGAGATGTGATGCGTGAGCGGGCGTGTTGTTGTGATGAAGCTGCCAGTCACCAGTTACCCATAGCTGCAGCTGTTTTTGTTGTATTTCTCAACTGATGAAAAACATTGATGTAGTACTCCTTCTTAATTGCTTGGCCTGGCGGGGCGTACTCGTGATGGACAACCTCTTCCTAATCAAAAAACACAGTTAACATGGTCTTGATCTTGCTATGACTTTGCTGCACCTTCTTCAGGCGTGGAGAACCAGGCGACTTCCACTGGGGCAACTCGCCATTGCTTCAGGATCATAGCCATAGACCCACAGTTCATCTCTGGGTGTGACCTTTTTGAGGAAATCTGGCTCATTGGTAGTGGTTTCAATCAAGTCATTAGCAACTGCAGCATGATGTTCCTTCTCTGGTAGCAGAAGCCGCAGAACAAATTTTGTCACGACATGTTTCATGCCAAGATCCTGTGTCAGAATCTTGATGCAGTAGTGTTTGGAATCCCCAGATCAGCTTCTAGTTCTCGCAGTCAGTTGTTGATCTTTGTTGATTGCAGCCTGCACACGTTCAACATTCTCAGTTGTTCTGCTTCTCACGGGCCTTCCAGAACGTGGATCACTTTCAACAGGTTCTCAACCAGCTTTGAAGCATTTGTGCCGCACTTGTATTTGCACTGCACTCATTGCATTGTACCCAAAAGCCTTCTGAATCATCTGAATAGTTTCTGTAGAGGAATGTTCAAGCTTAACATAAAATTTGTTGCGGATTTGTTGCTCTATTCACACATTTTGAATGTGACAGCCACACAGTACACATGCTCACTCAACGGTGTCTACCACCCCCACTGACTAGTACAGTGAAGTCGTCATTGTTCACACATGCGCATTCCAGTCCACCCTCCTCGGCTGCCAGGTTATACTGATGCCACACAAATCCTTCTCATTATATTAAACATGGCTGGACTTTTTCTGGACATAATTTACGTTCTGCCTGTGCCAATTTCTAGTTTCATTAAGAGAAGAGATTATAGGTTTTAATAAGATATTTAACTAATGTCTTTCTATTTCATAGGAGAAAACAGGCCAGAGATCAACTGGGGCCTGGGAATCCAAGATCTGTTAAGATCCCTTTGTGCTGTGCAAAGGAAAATAATTTTTGCTGTTACTGATATCTCAGTAGTTTATAATGTGATCCTTATTATTATTTTTTAAAATTTACAGACAAAGTGGCGTCCGATATACTCCAGGATTATGGTAAATACTTGCCACATGATGTTGTTGTCAGGACGGTGAGGTTATGCTTTCTGTGTGCTGTGCTTCTGACCGTCCCTCTGATCCACTTCCCTGTAAGTACCCGGAAAGGTTTTGTTGCTTGGTGTAGCAGCTCCCTAATGTGGCAACACTAATTCTTTGCAGACTGGAATGTTTGAATCACATCTAGTCTTGTGTATCTTATTCATTTGTCAAGTAATTGATCAAAGACCTCATACTTGCGCATGCCCCATGAAAGCACAAAAATAACAGTGAACCACTAAGCTAATTTGTGCTTCTTGAGCTTTAGTTTAGGTTTACACTTTCCCACAGCATTGTTTCCAATTTAGAGACTATAGTTCTTCTAAGGTTTGGGGGTTTTTTTCCCCTTTAATTCTGTTTTCAAAAGAATGTGCATGAAGGGGAAAAAGTCAAGTTGGCAAAAATAAGCTCCTTCTGGTTTATTGTAAATTTATTTTCACATAGACATTCTAGTTTAATCTTAACCAAGCTATTTTATTTGCTCTAGAGTTATAAGGGGCAGAGCAGATCTTCCTTCTGCATTTTAGTCGCCATACAGAAGAATGTTAAGAATTTCTGAGAAAATGGAAACAAAGGCTTTGGGTATAAATGCTGCTGCAGGGATGTCTTGAATTCCTAAACAGTGAGTTCCTTAAGAACTGGGCCTTGGGGACTGCGTGCCCCTCCCTGCGCCCACTGCCAGCCAGGAGCGCGGCAGGGGCAGCGTAAACAGTTGTGGGGTGTGGCCGCCACTGTCCGCCTTGGCAGTGGGGAGTGTGGTGAACTAGTTTTCACACTCACATGCTGTGAGACAGATAGTGTAAAATACAACAGGGAATGGTGTTTCTTTCCCATGGCATGATTTCTTTTCTCATTTCAAACCTTTTGTTCTTCTGTTGAATTTAATGAAAATGATCTCTGAGATTTCATCACACAGCATTATTATCGATAATTTAAAAAATTATGCAACCTAAAGAAATTGCATATGAAAATGTTTTCAAGAATTAAAGCAAAATAACATTTATGAACCTCACACATAAATATATTTTTATTAATTTATGAATAATAAACACTTAATGATAATAGTTTATGTTCTCTTTTTGAAATCTAGTTGGTTTAGTGGAGAAAAATATGGTTACAGTACCGTTCATGTGTTTCCCTAAGTTAGTATTTTGGCTTTGACCCTTTCTCTTTATTTAAATCTGTTCTCTTTCATGTTCTACAGGCAAGGAAAGCTTTAATGATGATGTTTTTCTCCAATTTTTCCTTCTCATGGATTCACCATTTTTTGATCACTCTAGCACTCAATATTATCATTGTTTTATGTGCAATATATGTTCCTGATATTAGGAATGTATTTGGTGTAGTTGGTAAGTTTCCTGTTTCAAAAAATGCACATAATAAAATGGATAAAATTGTCATCCAGTCTCACAGGTGAACCTGGCAATAATCCTCTCTTTTCCTTCCATTAAAGTTTGCAGTACATCAGCGTGTTTGACTTTTGTATTCCCTGGACTGTTTTATCTTAAACTTAGCAGAGAGGATTTTCTGTCATGGAAAAAGCTTGGGGTAGGTTGGTTTTTGTTTTAAGAATCCTATTTTAAGAAATAATTTGTCATTTTATAATTATTTTATCTACATCAAGAAAGTCATCATGTTTTTTGAGCTGTAATGACGTTATTGAAGAGAGTAGAGATTTTTTGTTTAAATACTCTAATTGTTCTTTTTTTTTTTTTTTTCCTTATTTCCACAGGCTTTTGTTTTGCTCATCCTTGGAGTTTTGGTTGGGAATTTTAGTTTAGCACTCATCATTTTTAACTGGATTAATAATAAATGAAAGAGCCCTGGCTGGTGTGGCTTAGTGGATTGAGTGCTGGCCTCTGAACTGAAGGGTCGCTGGTTCGATTCCCAGTCAGGGCACATGCGTGGGTTGCAGGCCAGGTCCCCAGTTCGGGGCACACAAGAGGCATCTACACATTGATGTTTCTGTTCCTCTTTCTCCCTCCCTTCCCCTCTCTCTAAAAATAAATACAAACTTTAAAAAAATAATAAATGAAAGAAACATTTGCCATTTCTTATGAAGAATAATTTACCCCCATATGCAGAAAGGTATCATTCTGGAAGGCACCTTGGATGAATCCTCTCTATATAGGTTAACATTTTTTGTAAACATTATTAACAGAAAAGTGGAACAAAATGGGAGTGGTTAGGGGAAAGTGGGCCTATAGCAGTTTTAATCAAAATAAGAAACAAACTCAAAATTCTCTTAAATATATTAGGTCAATCTTTTGTTTATTTATTTGTGGGTCTATTGCTTTTTTAAATTAATAGACTTTATCTTTTAGGGTAGTTTAAATTTTTGCAGAAAGTACAGAGTTCCCATAATATTCCTTTGCCCCCCGCCCCCAAATACCCAGTTTCCCATATTCTTAACATCTTGAATGTGTGGCATGTTTATTATACTTGTTGAGTCAATATTGATACATTATTATTAACTAAAGTTAATAGTTTACATTAGGGTTCACTCTTGATTCAAGCTTTGGCACTCACTAATCTTTTTACACTCTTTATGAAAGCTATGAGCCTTTTCCAGTAGGTCATATAGTAAGAATTATATAGTATCTTAACCTTTCAGACTGGCTTCTTTCACTGAGCAAAATGCAATTAAATTTCCTACGTGTCTTTTCATGGCTCGATAGCTCATTTCTTTTTATCACTGAATAATATATTCCATTGTATGGATGTACCAGTGTTTGTTTTTCCATGCACCTGTTGAAGGACCTCTGGGTTGCTTCCAGATTTGGGCAGTTTTGAATAAAACTGTGCAAGTTTTTGTGTGGACATAGTTTCCAGCTTATTTGAGTTAATACCAAAGAGCACAAATGCCGCATCCTATGGTAAGAATATGTTTCGTCCTGTAAGAAACTGCCAAACCGCCTCCCAAAGTGGCTGCAATAGTTTGCAGACCCACCAGCAATCAATGAGAGCCCCTGCTGCTCCAGTCTCACCAGTATTCCGTGTTGCCAGTGTTTTTATTTTTTGCCATTGTAATGAGTGTGTAGCTGTATCCCACTTTGGTGTTTTAATTTGCATTGCCCTAATGACGTATGATGTTGAGCATCTTTTCATATGCTTATTTGCCATCTGCGTATTCTCTTTGGTGAGGTTCAGATCTTTTGCCTGTCTTTTTTTTTATCCTGAGTTGTTTTCTTGTTTTTGTTTTAATCATTCTTTGTATATTTTTAGCTAGCAACCCTTTATCAGATGTGTGTTTTGCAAAGATTTTCTCCCAGTCTGTTTCTCTTTTCATTCTCTTGACAGTGTCTTTCACAGGGCAGAAGTTTTTAATGTCATTAAGTATATTGAGTCAATCTTTTGTTTGTTTTTTAAAGAAATCAGTATGCTAAGCTTATGTGCAAAATTGAATCTTAGCTTGTGGGCTAATGTTGTCAACATCAATCACTAATAACAAAACTGTGGGATTATTGCACTTGGTATTTTGCCCTGACTCCAAATCCTGTCTAAGAAACTTCTGTGATTTTTCTCTGTTGTTCATTATAAGACAGATCTGCGATGATTGCCGGTGGATTTGAAAGTTCTCTGAGCTTTCTTGTTTGTCCCTAAAACATGTGACTTTCTACTTGGCACAGAGACAAATATTGATGATTTATATCATATTTTTGGAGATTCTATAAATCACTCCAGTCTTCCCATTGATGTGGCTTATTTCTGGTTGGAAACTAGAAGCCAGGTCTCTCCCTCTGAGTGTTACATATAAAGGGTACTTTAGCAGACTACCAAAGCCAGGGTGTATCAGTAGAAACGTAATCCCACCCCTGCGCACATGTAAAGTGGGAATTGCATGCAAAGTACCGATTTGCATGTATGGAAATCCACACCTTTGCCGGTGCCCCCTTGCTTCCCACTTAGGAAATGAGCTGAAAAATTGACAACCGAGCTTCTCTTTTGAGTTAAGATACTTCTTTGGCAACCTGAGATCAGCACAGAGTAATGAAAAACGTCCAAGTTTGGGGGTTAGAAAGACTTAGATTCAAATCTCAGTAAATTTAAGCAAACTACTTTACCTCTCTAAGCCTCCACTTTCACATAGGTATTAGATGGAGTTAATATCTATTATACAGGGTCGTGTTGAGAGGATTAAGTGACCTTGTATAAATTAGGTAGAGTCTGAAACAGGTTCTCTTCATAGATTTGATATTTATCCCCTTTCTCCCATCCCTTTATCTGAGCAATAAAATGAAATTGCTTTCCATCGGGGACATGGAATTTCATCTTCCATCTTGCAAAACGAGTTTGTTTCAAATCCTTCTCTTGCCTCCACTCACAAGGGAGCTGGCCCCATGAGCACTCTTTTTAGTGCTTTCCCACAGCACCACCCCAGCTGTACTCTCCTCCTAACGCCTTCCTGAAACTGGGCACTTAGCACAGTCCCGGGGGCACCGCCAGGGACGGCCTCCCACGCAGCTCGGGTCAGCCAGAGTCATCAGTCTGATAGGCTCATTCTCGTACCCTCTTTCTGCTTATGAAATTATAGGTCCAAATACAGATAGGTGTTCAGCTGCTTTAAAAAATCTAACTCCAGTAATACCAGAATAACCCTAAATCTGCAACAGATGCAGGGATGCCCCCTGGGGCAAATGTCGAGTGTGATGACAGCTGGGCATCAATTAATACATTTGTCACTTGTTCATGGGATAGCATTAGTGGAAGTTTGGCAAAGGGTCCAGAACCTATTGGACACTGCACAGCACTCAATTAATATCAAGAGAAATTATCGTGGAGGTGTTTATTTTTATTGTATTGTGGTATTCTGCCTTATCTTGTTGCCTGTTTAGAGTCACAACTTTCCCTCTGAGTTTGGAAGAAGCTAATAAGATGGCTGGTCAGAGCGGTACCCGCTCACCAGGATTACCAAAAACCCTTGTTCAAGTACTCGTCAGCACACTTCCTGAGAAATATAGGCCTTCTCATTATGGGCTTAATGTTCATAATTTATTAGGTAATAACTATTTAAAATAAAACTAAGTTAAGCACAAAATACATACTTTTCCAACACTTGGAGACTTGTTTGCTAAATTAAAAGACGAAGTGCTGAGAATATAAATTACTTTCGTATGTTGAGGGTGAATGTTTAAATTGTACTTTTTTTAACGGAATGTTTACTCATGAGCTTTGCATTTAAATGGTTAAAACAAGCCTTTGAAGTTAACACTCCATTAAGATGAATGGGGGTAATTCACACCTCTGCTGGTGCCGTATTATTTCAGTCTGGCTGCGGAGAAAACAAGACAGCAGCGGGTTGATTTACTGTGTGAAGGCCCTTTAAACACCCAAGGTCTGGAAATCTTTGTTGTTGTTGGGTTTTGGGGGGTTTTTTTGTTTTGCTTTTTTACATAGAAGCAGAATCTGAAATTCAGCACAATTTAGGTATAGAATTGAAGCCTTGAAAGTACCACAGATTCTCCATGATCTCGCGATTCCTAACTGGCTTCGTTTGTCCCTGCACTCTAGTGTTTCTCCCTACTGTGGCACTTTTTAAATTAAAGTCTACTAATGCACCAATGGAAGAGCAGAAACAAACCATCCACTTTCAGGTAAACTTCACACATGCCTGTAAATGGGTTACGGACTTCAGAAAACATTATCATCTCAGCAAACCCTCGTGTTCTGTGTTTGCTGAATATAGAAAGCCACCACCTTGAACAGCTATTTTCTTCACCATTTAGGGGGATGGGGGAGGTGAGATGAGCAGAGATCATTTGGGAAAGATGCTTTTCTTTCTCGGTGTGACCTTTGCAGTTGTACTATTTTATATTTGAATACGGTTATGTGAGCATTATATGAGATTTTAATGAATTCAGAAGATCTCTTTTTAAGGTAAACAGATTTTTCTCTTCTCGATTCTCTGCCCTGTGTATCTGCAGGATCCAGTTACTAGATCATCTGTGGGTAGCTGGGTGTGGAGAGTATTTCCGTTTGGGCTGGCTCTCCTGTTGATGCTGCCAGTGCAGTACATAGAGATGGGAAGTGGATGCTAGACACACAGGGACCCGAGCACTTACCTTTAACCTGATTTTCTTCTCTGCACATTGACCGTCCTCTGGGGCTGTATTAGAATTAAGCCTGTGGAAAACACAGTTTGTTTCCTGCAAATTACTCTGCCTTAGTTTTAGTGTCATAATTTTTGGTCTTAGAACTTTTCAGAACCTAATATACTACTGAGAAATTTGTTTTTTTCTAATTCAAGCACACAACTTACCCATTTTTTCCCCTACTGTAATCCGTCTATACTTAGTCCTTCCATATGAAGTAGGAAAAACAGGAAAACACAGTTTTGGTGAAGGACGAGTAGAGAGATACTGTGGATGTGGTTTCCCCATTGCGGTCAGATTTCTTTCTGTTTCTCACCCTTCTTAAAAAACCTGATAGACGTTTTTACTATCATCATGATCCACTGTCCTAGTTTGCCACACTGTCAATTAAGGTGAGCAGTTACGAGGAGCAGGAAGGCTAATCTTGGCCGATGTCCAGGTGGACAGGTGGGATCGAGATGTTCATTCACCTGTGGGACAAAGTAAATGGGTGGAGAGGGAAATTGAGTTGCCAGGAAAGAAAAACAAAAACAAAAACAGACAGACAGATGGATTAAGAGACATTCTCATATGGGGTGCTATGGAGAAAAAAGACGTGCAGAGAAGTGTTTTTCACTTGTTTGAATGTGTGTGTGTTGTAGCTGATGCACAAAGTCAGATCAAATGTGACTGGCGCACAGCACGAGCCAAGGGGCTGGCTGACTCACCGAGTGGGTGTTTACTGAGCGCGTGCGCTGTACTAGGAGCTGTCCCAGCCCTAAAGTTGTGAAGTCAAAATCGCCGCATTTCTGACCTGAAGAAAGCTCAGATACAACCTGATTTTTTCTGACCGAACCTTTTCAGGTAGACTCCATAAGTGAAACTGCTTAACTTGGAGGAAGAATTATGTACACATTTTCTGATATATATATATATATTTGTGTTTATATTTTTAAAAAAAGATTTCTGAGTCAAACTCAACTTGTGTTCAAATCCTAGCTCTTCCTCTTTCTAATTTTGGACAAGTTGTTTGAAATCTCTGACTTCTCTGAAGACCTACAGTGTTTGAAGACTGAGTTTCCTCTCAACCAAGGGAACTGCACCTTGCTGCTTCTAGCTTTCTAGTTCTTTTACATGATATTTGGGAAGAGCTTGAGCCTGCAGTTAAGCACTGAATTGAATATATGTACAGTTTGATTACTTGACTGTTATTCAAATCTCAGTTTTCCACCTAGTCAGCAGCCTGATCAGAAAATAGTATTTTAGAAATAATCCTCGCTCTACTCAGTGTGGCTCACTGGTTGGAGGATCATCCCATAACCGAAGGGTTGCAGGTTCGATTCCCAGTCAGGGCACACAGCTAGGTTGCAGGTTCATTTCTGGTCCAGGGGTGAGTGCCTGCAGTCCCTGGCCTGGGTGCGTGCAGCCCCTGGTCCTGGTGCGGACCCCTGGTCTGGGTGCGTAGGAAGGCAACCAGTCAGCGCTTCTCTCGCATCAATGTTTTTCTTTCTCTCTCTTTTCCTAGCTCCCTTGTGCTCTCTCTCTAAAAAAGCAAGTAAAAATGTCCCCGGTCGAGGACTAAAGAAGGAAGAATAATTTTTGTAGTTTTGTATTAAATATTCTGATTTTATATCAGCTTTTTCACAATGACATTAAACTTTAGACTCATAAGGTATGTGGTCAATAGAAGCTCCAACTCTTTTTCAAGTAAACTGTCAGATTTCTAGGACTTGTGCTATTGATGTTCATTTTCTTAAGTATGAAAGAATACATATACACATGCATACATATGTTCACATACATACACATCTGTCATCTGTATTACATATCTGTTGAGTTTCATTTTGTTAGCTTGAGCTCATCCTTCAGCAGTTATCTTTTTTGAATCTTGATTCCAGTGCATCATTGTTCCCTGCTTTTTTTCATTCCTTGCATTTTAATATCCTTCGTTATCCTACAGTTTCTTTATCCCATTCACAGATAAAAATGTTCAATGAGACAAGAGTACCTACAGAGCCCTGAACCCTACCGCTAGGGACGTTTCTTCCAAGTTGTCACCAGTCTCCTCTTTGGGTGAAGTTGTGTTCCTGTAGTATCCTCTAACCTGCGTTTCTTCACCCCCCGCGGACTGTCTCCCAGGTCAGTAGGTATAACCGAAGTTCTCACCTGGCTTCCGTATTTCTAATTGCTCCAGGACGTTCCTGCTCAGATGCCTCACAGTTACCTTAAGCTCAGCGTGTTCAAGTCCATTCTCCACCTTTTCCTGTGTCTGTCAGCGACCCCACTGTTTTAATCTGACCTCCCAAATGGTTTTCTTGCTTCCATTTCTGCCACCTGCAATCCATTTCCAGACTGCTGCCAAAGTAGTTGTTTAAAATGTAAATCAGATCATGTCACTAACCTGCTTAGTGTCCTCCATGGGCTCCCCATCTCACTGAGCATGAAACCTGCGTGCAGCCCACCAGGCTCTATTTGGTCTGTTATCTGCATATGTCTCTGGCCTCATCTCCTGTCCGTCTCTCAGTCTTCTGCAGCCATGCAGGCCTTTCCGCACCTCAAGCACACCAACCGTGTTCCCATGTGCTTACCTTTTCCCTCGTTAGAACGTTTTCTTCAAGGACCTTTGCAAGGCTTGACTCCTCATCAGTCAAGCCTCAGCTAAAATATTACGCACTCAGAAGGTCTTCCCTGACCATTGTACAAAAACAAGCAGCCCCCAACCTGCGGTCATGCCTTGTAACTACCCTGTTATGCAGATCACTACCAGAGAGCTTGTTTATTTGATTTGTTGGTTGTCATGCCCACCAGACTGCAAGTTTCACAAGAACTGGGACTTGTCTGTCTTGTTCGTCACCAAATCCTTAGAGTCTAGAATGGTTCCTGGTACTTGGGAGAGGCTTAATAAATATTTGTTGAAAGATTGCAAATGGAATCTAACAGTCAATATCTTTTCACTCTTTGCCTGCAATCTGTCACCATATCATTCCTCCTTTGACATGTCTCCTACGTTTGCTTTTATCCTATCTCCCACTTCCTAACAGCACCTGAATCTTAGCCTTCATCTCCTTGTGCCTGGATTATTGCAGTGATTCTTAACCTAGATTGCCATTTAGAATCACTTGGGGAGCTTTCAAAAATGATAATGTCTAGACTTCATCCCAAACCAATTAAATCAGAATCTTTGGAGGGTGGGGCCTAGGCATCAGTATGTACTTTTTAAAAAGATTTTATGTATTTATTTTTAGAAAAGGGAAGGGAGGGAGAAAGAGAGGGAGAAAAACATCAAAATGTGAGAGAAACAATCGGTTGTGTCTCACACACCCCCTACTGGGGGCCTGGCCTGCAATTTAGGAATGTGCCGTGACTGGGAGTCGAACCAGTAATGTTTTGACTCACAGGCGGGCACTCAATCCGCTGAGCCACACCAGCCAGGGAACAATATGTATTTTTAAAGCTTCCCAGATGACTGTAATGGACTGTTGCATCAGCCTTTTCACAGATGTCTGTCTTCCCATGCATTTTGTCTGTTGCTGTCCTCTGATCTCCTTGGAATCCTGCTTTCATAGCATGGCTTTTCTGCTCAAGGGCCTCCAGTGGCTCCCTGCTGTCCACCACATTAATTTCACATTCCCCTGCCTCACCTACTAACCTGTAGTTCCCTCCCCCCTTTTTTAACCTATATTCTATACTGAATACACTGAATATTCAGTGAATACACTTGATTTGCGTTTCGTTACCCTGCTTCAACATTTTTACTTCCACTGTCCTTCTTTCCCCACTCCAACTTCCACTTACACACGCAGACTGTCCTCATTTCTTTCCTTTTCTTAGACCAGTACTTCCCATTCTTCAAGGACCAGCTGAAATACCACCTTGTAAATGCTTCATTCTCTACTCCAACTTACCCCTGAATGTCTATGTGATTCTTCTGGTAGGTATCATTAGTACCTTGTAATATATTTTCTATTTTTTCATTGATTGCTTTTGTATTTCATTTTTTAATAGGTAATACACACATAGTACAAATTCAGAATCTACAGAATTGCTTCCCTCCCACTTCTGCCCCAAGCACCCAGTTTTCCTCCTTGGAAGCAACCATTCTTACGACTTTCTGTATCCTTGTAAATATGTTCCAAGCCTAGTTAACTGTATATGTATACAGAATGCACACACACACATGTTAGCATGCTGCATGCAATCCTCTGTACTTTGACTTCTTTTCACTGAGAGATATTTCAAAATAAATAGGTAAGCTTTTTTAAATAATGGTAAAAAGCACCTCACAGGAAATCTGCCTTTCTTAACAAATGTTTAAGTGTATACTATTATCAATTATATATGCATCCTTATACAACAGATTCCCTAGAACTTTTTCATCCTGTATGACTACAACTCTATGTCCATTGAACAGCGGCTCCCTATGTTCCCCTCTTCTCAGCCCTGCAACACCGCTGTACACTGTGCTTCCATGAGTCTGACTGTTTCCGCCACCTCATACAATGGGGTTCTGCAGTGTGTGTCCTTTTGTGACTGGCTTGTTTCACTTAGCGTAATGTCTTCAAGTTTCATTCATGTTGTAGCATGTGACAGGAGTTTTTTTTTTTTTTTTTTTTTGACTTTTTAAAAAATTTTCATTTACTTATTTTTAGACAGACGGGAAGGGAGGAAGAAAGAGAGGGACAGAAACATTAATGTGTGGTTGCCTCTCATGGACCCTGCACTGGGGAACCTGGCCAGCAACCCAGGTTCGCAGGCTGGTGCTCAATCCACTGAGCCACAGCAGTCAGGGCAGGAACCCTTCTTTTTTAAAGGCTGAGCAAACTCCATTGTATGTATGTATCACAATTTCTCTATCCATTCACCTGTCACTGGACATTAGATTGTTTCTACCGCTTGACTATTGTGGATAATGCTGCAATCAATGAACAAGGTGCATACATGTCTTCCCGTTCTTTAGGATATGTACTCAAAAATGAAATTACTGGATAATATGGTAGTTCTATTTTTTATTTTTTGAGGAACCTTTCTACTTTTTTTTTAGATTTTATTTATTTATTTTTAGAGAGGGAAAGGGAGGCAGAAATAGAGGGAGAGAAACATCAATGTGTGGTTGCGTCTTGTGCCCCCTACTGGGGACCTGGCTCACAACTGAGGCATGTACCCTGACTGGGAATTGAACCAGTGACCCCTTTGGTTCGCAGGCCAGCACTCAATCCACTGAGCCACACCAGCCAGGGCAGCTCTCTACTGTTTTCAATAATGGCTATACCATTTCACATCCCTACCAACAATGCACAAGGTTTCCAATTTGTCTCCATCCTCACCAGCATTTGTTGTTTTCTATTGTTTTTTGTTTTAATTAAGGACCATCCTAACAGGTGTGAGGTGTTATCTTATTATGGCTTTGATTTGCATTTCCTTCATAATCAGTGATGCTGGGCATCTTTTTATGTGCTCATTGTCCATTTGTATATCTTGTCTGAAGAAATGTCTGTTTAAATCCTTTGCTCACTTTTAAATAAGGCTATTTGGTTTTTTTTTTTGTTATTAAGTTTTAGGAGTTCTTATATATTTTAGATATTAACTCCTTATCAGATATATGATTTGCAAATATTTTCTCCCATTCTGTAGGTTGCATTTTTATTCTCGATTGTTTTCTTTGCCGCCGCTCAGAAGCTTTTGGGTTTGAGGTGGTCCCTTCTCAGTTGGTTGGGCATCTTCCACAAAGTGAAAGGCCCCAGGTTTGATTCCCATTCAGGGCACATGCCTGGGTTGCGGATTCAGTCCCCAGTCGGGGTGTGAACTAGAGGCAACCAATTGATGTTTCTCTCTTACATTGATGTTTCTCTCCTTCTCTTTCTCCCTTCCTTCCCCTCTTTCTCAAATCAAATAAATAAAATCTTAAACAAATATTTTTAAAATTTTGTTATTTTATATAATGCTTCAATTATTAAATTTATACCTACATCATTTAGCCCATATATGAATATATCTGTAGGTTAAATTCCCACCCATTTAACTGGAGTTATGAGTCAAAAGGCGTGTACTTTTCCGATTTTGATAGATATTACTAAGTCGCCTTCCATTAAAGGTTTTACTAACTTACATTCCCACCAATAATGTAGTAATTGCTCTTTAAATTTTGTGGTGTTGTTTATCTTTTCACATTCAAACACCTTCTTCCCCCAACTCCATTGCTGTTAACCCAGAGACACATGGGCATGTCCTATGTGTGTGCACAGCACCTGTCACCATAAGTTGATGTAACTGGTGCTCAGTAAATATTGTTGAATCTCACTGCATGGCGTGTGTAAGGAGTTTCCTTATGGCTGTGATGAATGTCACATGAGAATTGTCCCCTTCACATGTGTGCTGTCCCCAGGAGAGGAGGCAGCCTGTGTGTAATATTCTTAGGAGAAACGTTGTCCGTTGTTATTTCTCTTCAGGGACCCTGCATTGACATTGTCTCAGGAAGGTCATTCAGTCCATGCATCTATTGTCAGGTGTAGTTAGTTTGAGTATGTCAGTATAAGGAATGCAGGTGACGTCAAATATAAGCCCAGTACCCTTCATATCCTAAATCTTTGTGTATAACATGTATTTCTACCATTTACTATAAATATCCACCCAGAAATACTGTACTCTGAGTTTTTTGCAACTTTTTATTATGAAAAATTTCAAACATATACATAAAGTTGGAATAATATGTTCATATACTAACAACTGAAATTTAACATTTGTTCATGTTTGTTTTGCTACCTACATATAAATTTTTATATATGAACATGTAAATACAAGGTCTGTCCAGAAGGTATCCAGCCATGTAATGTAAAGAATAGAGACGTTTATTGAAGAAGATACAAGATATTTATTGAAGAAGATACAAGATACAAGAAACATTTTACATAGGACAGTGATACTTCAATACCCTTCAAAGTAGGCACCTTGGGAGCTCACGCAGTTCTCCTAGTTGCCATCAGCAGCCGCATAGTATTTTCCTGAATCTCATTGACAGTCTGAAATCTCTTGCCTTTCAAAGGTGATTTTAGTTTTGAAAAAAGAAGTCACAGGGCACCAAATCTGGCCTGTAGGGTTCTGAGTCACCTGGGTGATTTGATGTTTCACCAAAAAACTGCACGAGACGTGATGCATGAGCAGGCATGTTGTTATAATGAAGCTGCCAATCACCAGTTGCCCATAGCTGTGGCCTTCTGAATCATCTGAATAGTTTCTGTGGAGGAATGTTCAAGCTTAGTGCAAAATTTGATGCAGATTCATTGCCCTACTTGCTCAGTCATTTTGAATGTGATGGCCATGTAGCACACACGCTCACTCAACAGCATCCACCACCTCCAGTGACCTGTAGAGTGAAGGTGTCGTTTTTCCCACATGTGCATTCCAGTTCACTCTTACCTGCCAGGTTCCATTGGTTCCGTGCAAACCGTTCTCATTATATTGACCATGGCTGGACTTTTTCCAGACAGACCTCATATATGTATTTGCTGAATGATTTGTCAGTAAGTCGCTGATATCCCATTCAGTAGTGAAGCTGAAAATTTGTTTTGTAACTATCACCTTCTGTGCATGAATCTAGTTTAAATGTTTCACAAAAATTCTTTTTACAAATTATATTCCTTTCTCCAAAAGGATAAAAAGCTGTTTGACGGCATCTTTTCCTCAAATGCCAGAAGACTTGTATCCATGCACAGCAAGTGTTAAGTGGGGGAAACATCTGGCCCCAGAATTCCTCTTAGTAAGGGGAATACCTATAATGTCCTTGTTGAGGAGAATATCTTGATAGGTCATTTGGGATGAAAGGTGAGACCCTATACAGTTTCACAACACTGTGAGTGTACTAAATGCCTGTGAGTTGTGTACTTTAAAATGGTTAATTTTATGTTATGTGAGTGTGGCTCAATTAAAAAGAAAGGTGAGACCCGATGGGGATGGGGAAGTAGGAGAAAGGGAAGTGAAAGCGTTGTGTAAAAAAGAATGTGTAGTTAGGAGTTGAGAAGTACTGAGAAAAGGGCACTGGATGCCAAACCAGTGATAGGAGTTGAGCTTTTGAGGAAAAAAAAGTGGCTGAAAGGCATTATAAGAACAGAAATCCCTAATATTCAGCTTATAATTTGGATGCTTTCATCTCCTGAAACCAGTTGGTCAGCTATACACAAAATGCCTTGTGTGAACAGGAGTGCATGTGCGTGCATGTGTGTGTGTGTGTGTGTAAATGCTTCTCTGGAGCCACCTGGGACAGAACAAGAATAGCATGTAGGCAGGCCAGGTGACCAGAAAAAAATGTAAGCCACTGCTTCTTCCCAGGGTCCTTAGGGACATCAAAAGTGTTGTGAGACTATCTTTATATGAGGATGGGATTGAATCAGCTTAGCCTCTCAAAGTGTGGGCAACTGTAGTTGACATCTCAATGGCAGTATAGAAGGGCTCATTCTTGATTAGTCATTAATTGTAGGGCAGTGCCTCTCTTTTGACAACAAAAGACCAAGCCTTCAAAGAAGTGGATCTCGGATGTTGGGGATAGCTCTACACTTCCTAACAGTTGCCCTTGGAGTCACTGTCCTAGGTTTTCTAGAACCAAGCCTAGTAAGTTAGAAACGGGGCTCCCAGAATGTGCTTTATATCAGCCTGAGGTGTCTTGTGTAGGATCATAATTCCTTGACCCTGCTTCTAGTTGGATAGTGATAGTAGGAATCAGAGGGGCAAAAAAGTCACTCAGGGTGAGATAGGGTGAATAGCGAGGGTGGGGCACAGACGTCATGACATTTTGGTCAACTGCTGAATAGTCAGCACGGTGTGGGCAGGTACATTTGTAAATCATTCATCATGAAATGTGCAAATGCGTTGAAAGAATCTTCGGAAAAAAAAAATCAATGAAGCCAAACTCAGCCTCTCACAACAGTGCCTGCTGGTACACTGATACATGCGGGTTCCTAGAACACTCACCTAACAGGGGAAGCCTGTACTCCAAGGGACCCACCCTCCAGAAGATAATTTCATTTTTTTAATTTTTTTGGTCCTGCCTCATATACACTATTTGTTTTTTAGTTGGTAAACCACTCCTGGGGATTACAATTTAGTAATTTAGTTGATAAACCGCTCCTGGGGATTACTCTGTGTAGCAGCTAAGATTGTAATATCCTGGAGGACGGGGTTTGGCCTTTATGTGTGCCATGTGCAAGCTAGACCACCAGTGGGATCTTGTTGAAAGAATTACATAGTTTGGTGAAAAATATGAAGCTGTCCTGGACTATTTCATAGGGATGGTGGCTCACTGCCTTCTGAGAGAGTGGGGATAATTTTGTGGAGTTAGTAGTAGCTGAATAAAATTGCAGGATAACCAAAGAAGTAAGAATGGGAGGAAGGCATTCCCGTTTAAAAAGATAGTAATAAATGTACAAGAAAATGGTATATTTTAGAATGACAAATAAAAAATTGCCAGGAGCAAAGATTTGGTGGCAGTTGGAGAAATAAGCCTGAAAGGTAGGATCCTGTTGTTGAGGAAGCCAGGCTGAGTTTGGGCTTCACATCGAACAAAAGGTAGGGGTCTTGGTTGGAGGCCTTTGGGACAGACATGATAGAGAAACATCAGTTGCCTCTCTCTGCTATCACCATCATCATCTTCTGGAAGCTATGTGAAAAGAAGAACTTTCAACCTTCAAGGGCTCATTTTAAAAACCCACACTTAATTTTTTCTAAAATTTCAGCTCCAGGGATCCTGAAGAACTTTTTCTGGAGTTTTGGGAAATCCTTCTTGCCCTCAGATTCTGTTAAGAATAAGAGGTCTTACTCTGGCATCTTAAGGTACTTCCCATGAGTTACTGCCTGCACACTTTTGCACAGCTATTCCTGCTGTGTTCAGTTTCTTCTCCCAAGCTCCTCTCTTTCCTCAAAACCTAACTCAATACTCCCTCCACCTGAAGGACTTCTAAGACTGTGACTTCATCTAAACTTCAGGAGACCCATCCTCAACATCTCGATGCTATTGTACATTTGCTTTCTTTACAAAATATACGAATTCTTATATATTTATGAGGTCTGTCCAGAAAATATCCAGCTACACGCTATGAAAAATAGGCACATTTATTGAAGAAGGTTCAAGATACAAGAAACATGGTACATAGGACAATGATGCCTCAGTCCCCTTCAAAGTAGGCACCTTGGGACCCCACACAGTTCTCCCACTGTCTAAAACACTCTGCAAAGTCCTTTGTCGGAGTAGCCATCAGCTATCCCTTATTATTTTCTTGAATCTCATTGATGGTCTGAAATCTTTTCCCTTTCAGAGATGATTTTAGTTTTGGAAAAAGCCAGAAGTCACAGGGCACCAAATCTGCACTGTAGTGGCGGGGGGTGGGGGAGGGGGCATGTTGAGTCACCTAGGTGATTTGATGTTTTGCCAAAAATCTCTGCAGGAGACATGATGCATGAGCGGGTGCATTGTCATGATGAAGCTGCCAATCACCAGTAGGCCATAGCTGCGGCCTTCTGAATCGTCTAAATAGTTTCCGTGGAGGAATGTTCAAGCTTAATGCAACATTTGATGCAGATTCGTTGCTCTACTTGCTCAGTCATTTTGAATGTGATGGCCACATAGTACATGTGGTCACTCAATAGCATCTGCTGTCCTCATTGAGTAGTACAGTGAAGTCATCATTGTTTGCGCATGCATATTTCAGTCCACTCTCCTTGGCTACCAGTTTACATCGATGTCATGCAAACCATTCTTGTTATATTAACAACGGCTGGACTTTCTCCGGACAGATGTCGTATATCTACCCACAGCTTTTAGGAAAAGACACTGAATCTACCAGCCTCTTTACACCCTCCATCTAAGAGCTGCTTCCCATCCCCACCCCACCACACTCAACTCCACGGTTCAGTGCAGTGAGTGTTAGTGGTTTAAGAGCTTGCCCTGAACAACAAAGAACAACGTTAGTGCTCAAGTCCTGTGGGATCCGTGGAGTGTGGGTTTTCACCTTTCTTCGGCTCCAGCTTCTTTTCACTAGCATGTATTGAGCTTCTAGAACAGTCCCTACCAAGAGAGAATCACTGTGTGTGCCTCCTTTCTCACAGTCTCACTGTGTATGGGCCTGCTGGTGATGATCAGAATACAGGCCATTAACATGGCCATGCTTTAATAACCTGGGATTGGGTGCCATGAACAGTAAGCACTAAAAAACAAACAAACATAAAGGACTCCATTTTATCCAGACTTAATTTCTAGTTGACTCACTTTTATCCTTCATTTACTCTCATACTTACAAGTAACAGTGGTAGGGACAGCCCGCCCCGCATCCATACCTAACTCCAGTCCCTCCAGATGTTATTTTAGTGATCTCTAGATCCTGTTTGTCATGTCACCTGCTGTGGGGACAGGCCCGACTGGGCAGAGGCATACTTTTGTCTCCAGGTGCCAGTCTGGTAAAAATCATAGCATCTAAGGATTTGGAGCTGGCGCTCTTCCTTGGAAGTGGTACCCTCCAAAAATACATTAGTCTGCCTGTCCCTGCACGCACCGGCTTTGACTGTCACCAACCACAAGCTCAGAGTCCTACCTCCTGGATGCAAATCAAAACAGACCTCAGAATCAAGTCCGGGGAGCAAGTCAGAGTGATTTGATTTGCATAGAAGAGCTTTTGTCGGTTGAGTGAAGCCAGCCAAATTCCCTGGGCTCCCCAGCCCTCCGGAAATAAGCTTTACAGGGCCTAGGGGCCTGGGCCCAACAGGGTGGGCGTGATTTGAATGTTCACTGCCACAGCTGCTGCGCCAGGGCTGGTCACTGCCATAGTTTCGCTCCATTTTACTGCCTCAGAATCCCCCTGTGCATGTTAGTGGTTAATACAGCAGCCAGGAGACGCCAGACAGCTCTCGGCACCTGGTTCAAATTTAAGGCTCATTTACACATGATGTCACACACGCATTGTCAGCGCGAGGGAGGTCAGGATGGTTCATTTTGGGAAGGTTCGCATTGTTGAGTCTTTACAACACTCACTGCTATTAATGCCTTAACCATCTGACTTGGATTTCGGTTTTCTGGCATGAGGTAATCCCAGGCACTAGATTTATATGCTGAATGGGAAGCCAGCAGTGGTGGCTAATCATGCTGGTTTGCAGATCTGCACCTCTGGAGCCTTGGGATGGAATTAGAGGGCCACATGGCATGTAGCAAATCACAGAGATTTGGAGCAGGAGGGGAATTAGCCAGACCTGGAAGTGGGCTGCGGAGGGGGTGGTGCCTCATGCCGGAGTCTTGATTGAAGAACAGAAACCAAAGTAAGTTGGATGAGGGTCTAAGCCCTGGGGCCATAGGAATTACTCTCATTAGGCCAGTGTTTTGGGTCATTACTTGACCCATCCTTCTGCTCATCATCCAAAGACATTTCAAACCCACCTTTCCAGGCGGAATTCAAGTCTCGTGTTCCATGAAGCCTTCCTGACCACCCAGCCCACGGTGATGCCTCTCCTGAGTCCCTGTGTACTTTTGTCAACAAGACAACTTACAATTAGTGACTACTTCATTTGTGCTCCTCACTCATATTACCCTCACAATAGTCCTAGGTGGAAGACACTGTTATTTCCATTGCACAGAATTTGGCACAGATTCAAACAGATTAAATAATGTGTCCAGTGTCAGAGCTGATAAGAGCCAGGGTGGAAGACGGATTCCACAGCCTGCGTTCTGAACCCTGAGTCGGCTACTTCACGCTGCATTGCCCGTGGCACTTACGAGAGACAGTCTGTGCCTGCGGGAAACGCCTCCGCGGAGTACGCAGTGCTCTCATCTAATGCCTCACTCGGACACTGTGTCTAGCTTGCACGGCCGTAAGTAACTGCAGGGCAGGGACCATCAGCTCTGCTTCTCTGGTCCCCCTCACCTCCTAGCACAGTGTCCCCAGCGTATGCGCAGGTGGATGGATGGGTACCAGCCCCCTTCTACCCTCACCTATGCTATTTTCCTCCCTAAAACATAATAAAATGTTGAGATCCTTGGATAACCACTCCTGTCACGAGCTGTTGTCCTCTGACACATGGCTTGAGCAGTAAAGTTGGTCTGCCTATTAATATCTCCAACAAGAGTCTCCTTACATCAGAGGAAGTTCGGAGAATGTCTTCAGTCTGGCGACTGCCTTGATTTTGTTTGTGAATTTGGACCAAGGCCTATTGCCATGGTGGGCGCCTTAGGATGGGCTTTTTAAATTTTTATGCGTCTGTTTCAGTCACTCAGACAAGGTAGTATCGCAATGGGAGCATCAGCTGTGATGGGAGCACCCCAAAGAGGTAGTAGCTGACCGGGGCCTGAAGTCCAGGATTGGGTTCCGGGAGGATGCGAGTCACCCAGCGGAAAGGAGGGTGAGGGCCCTGCAGGCAGAGGGAGCGGCTTGGGCAAAGGCCTAGGGGCTCAGTCATGTGAACGCGGCTGGACTCAGTGACTGGACAGGACTCCACAGAGAGGGTGGTAACCCGGGTGGTACCCAAACCCGCCCTGCTGTCCACATGAGCAATGTGAATGACACTTCTGACCCTAATCCTCGGGAAGGCATCTCCGAAGGCTGTTTTCTTAGGAACTGTCTCCTCAGAATGACCCTACAGGCACAGTTGTTTCCTTAGTGTCCTCTCACCTTCAAGCACACCCAGGAGTAACTGATAAACGAGGCCTGTGGATGCCCCTCTCGTAAATCACCATGGCTTCAGAGCAGAACTTAGTGTTCAGTTTGCCAGCCACACTGAGTATCTGGAACTTGCCTCTCTGCCATTTCCCATTCCGCGGTAAGCCTAGAAGCCTGGGAGGGGGCCCGGGTGGCTTCTCGCATCCTCGTCGCCCTCGCTGCAAGCTGTACTCTCTGCTGGCTCTTCCCCACATGGGGCTGGAGACCCAGGCTTCCCCCTAGTTGGACCTCTGCTCCCTCGAGGTAGAGCTCACTTCGGGGGAGAGCGCTGCCCCCAGGTGCTGGGAGCACCTTCTCGTTAGTGTGTTGTTGTCTCCGTCTGACCTTCATCAGCTGTGGCTGCCACTGGGCATTCTCGTGGGTATGAAAAGCGTGTGGAGGAGTGAAATGGCCTTGTGAGTTAGCCAGGTAAAAAGAGAATGGAAAGCTCAAGATGTACAGATTTAGAAAGAGTGTCAACTCCACTCTTATTTTAAAAACTGCAGATAAACTGTAAGTTTACTACCTTTTTTGGACCCATCAGAAAGCTGAGGTCACAGGGCAGTCAACTAGCCTGAAATCTAAGGATTAGCAGGAGCCTATGGAGGAGCATGGACATGAGCCTGGCTTACCTGGGTGCAGGTGCAGCCAATATAACTCACCTGGAATAGGTGAGAATTAGTGGAGAATTCGTGTGGGCTGGGGAGTGAGTGTGAAGTCTCTAGGGAGTATATATACAGAGGGAGTTTGCATCTTCCTGCAGGCTTTTCCACATGAAAGCACCAGGCAGTTGCAGAAAAGACTGGCCACAGTCCTGAGAAAGTCTCTCTGTGGAGCAGGTCTGGAAGGGAAAACTAGCCACTCACTGCCCAGGGGCACGGAACTCCATCCGAACCCTCCTCTGTCTCCTTTCTGTGACAGAAGCCCTAGTTTCCAGGCAAAAAGGTGAAACACTGTCTGCCTTAGAACACTGGCAAAAACCAAGGAAGGAAACAAAAACAAAACCACAAGCCCTGCACCCTAACATAGGGCAACAATTCAGAAAAAGGGTGCTAAGCCTTCAATGCCAGCTGGTGTACTCTGCAGGAAATGTTAAAGAAGTTCTTTTAGCAGGAGGAGCGTGATCCTAGAGAGAAACACGTGTCTAAACAAGGGTGTGAAGAGCACTGGGAGTTGAATAAATGAAGGTAAAGTACCATCCATTTAAAATTTTTTAATTGTTCTAAAAGATAAATGACTGTCAAGTAAAAACAGAAATGTTTTATGTGTGCATAAAATGCGTATGTCAAATGTATAAAATTGCACAAATGTTGGGAGAGAGCAGTAGGCAATATCCTGTCTTGAAGTTCTTCCACGTGTTAAAAAAATGAAATTCAATTAAGTAAATTCTAGAGCTCTTACTGGCTTTATTCAACAGTTTGCGAATTGGGCAGCATTCATCTCTGGGAGAAACTGTAAGTTAAGTCTTGGTTTGGTGATGTGGAACTTAGCCTGAGTGACTCCATTTGGGGGGCTGTTGGCTTGTTTCCCTCTGGCCCGCACCAGGGCGTGAGGGTTCTTTGCTGGCCTGCCCTGCTCTCGATCCTTCCCCGCGCAGTGGGTGGGGGCTCGTGGAGAAGAGCCTGCAAGCGCGTGTGAATGCCTCTTGGATTTGCACATGCGGGGAGGGCTGCTGTACTCTCATGCTAGTCTACTTTTGGCTGCTAGTCTAATTTTAGCTGGTTTCTTTTTATTATTTTTTGTGTGGTACCCAGTGTCTCCTCTTCCTATACTGAACGCAACTGAGCCCTTGTATATGCCCATCTCTCCTTGGGAGGGACTGTATTTCCTGAGAGTCAGGTTTCTGGTGGGTTTAAGAAAATTTATGGTTTCTTATATAGTTTATCTGACTTCCCTGTTGTATGACCTTGGCTTTCTGATGGATTTTTGAAAATTTATGGCTATGGAGTTTATTTGATTTCTCTGTTGTTATTAGGATGGAAGAACACTATGTTCAGCTTTCTACCTACTAGGCAAGAGTGGAATTCATGTTTTTATATCAAATCAAGCATGTATTCCCCTCCTTATTATTCATTTCAAAATTTTTCTTGGCTAGTCTCATGTATTTATTCTCTTAAATACACTTTAGAATCATTTTTGTCAAGCTCCTCATCTTTCAACCTCTCAAAAAAAAAAAGTCTTACCTGATTAAAATGGTGTTAAAATATGTAGACTAATTAGTGTCTCAGATAGTGTTGAAACTCCAGTCCCCAGGAGCTGACCGCAGCAGCCGAACAGGTGCTGTGACTAGGAGAACCCTCAAAGGCCAGTCTGCCCCTAAATCCTCCCCATTTGCCCTACTGCCTCAAAATTCCTGCATAAGGGTAAGAGAAATGTTTCCAGAACCATAGGGGATTAAAAATGTATTCAGTTTGCCTTGAAAAAACCAGTGCAATAACTCATTTCCAACCATCACGCCACTTAAAAATAAAGGCCACAGAACTAGACAAAGTTTTATCTGAATCCAATGAGCATGGGCACATGTGGGCAAATAAGGGAGAGGCATTCTGGTGAGGATATGGGAGCCCGAGGGGAAGTTGCTGGCTCTGGAACTGAGAGCACCTGAGTGGTGGGACATGAAGACACGGACCACCTGGTGGAGCGGGGCAATGGGAGTGAAAGCCACACGCCACCTCTGCGGTCATCATACTTGTACCCAGCAGCCGGAGCAGACGAGTGTCCTCAGAGCCATTGGGTGTGACTGGGTTGCAAGGACTATCTAGGGGGTGTGTTGGAGGAAAAAGTTCTCCCAAGAGCAACCACTCGCCAACCTACGGCTTTGTATCCCATGGCCCTCACAGCTAGGAATCTCTTGGAATCAAAGTTTTTAAAAAATCAATAGTTTCAGAAAGAATTTTCCAGTGGGGGAAATAGAAAAAAATCTGAGAAAGAAAAAAAAAATACATCAAAACTTCTTGATGTCTTCCACAGACTGCTTTAGAAAGAAAAAGAATTACGCAATTCAATAAAAGACAGTGATCCTTGGTTGACCCAGGACATTTCACAGACCCAAGGCCAGGGGAACGCAGGAGGCACAGACGTCCCCGCGCAGGCCTCGGGTTTGATTTTTAAGATGCAGCGATTTTTTGTAAATTAATATTTAATTTTCAACCAACTCTGGCACCTCATTAAGGAGGGGCCTGTTCTTTGCCAAAGTCTTCAGGGGAACCTGCTGGGGCTGAGTGTAGGTGTCAGCAAACACTGCCCAGTGCTCTCTAATGGGGAAATATTTATTTTGTAACACTCCTCCCTGACCAAAAATACAATTATGTGACATGTTTTATATGACCAAGGGGATTTGGCCTGAGATTTCATATCCATAACGTACCCCAATATTGAGAAACACCGTTTTGAAAGTGTCCTTTCCTTGGCACGGATAGGGTGCTGCAGCCTGGAAGAAGGGGCTTCGTGAGAGTTTGTCTTTAGCCTCAGAATGGTTTGGGATCTTGAATCCTGGAAGGTCTCTGAAGGAGGCAAATGGGTGTGTGAAATAATTGTTAGTTACTACAAGTTCCTTTCATAACGGCCCATAAAAATACACATATTCCATTTCTGAAGCTGCTATGCTTTTACTAAAGCTTTTTTTTTTTTAAACAAGAAAGACTTTCCACAAAGTCATTTTCTGCTTTTGGAAGGATAACATTTAAAACAAGGTATAAAGGAACTTTGCCATAATAATTACCATTTAAAGCAAAGATCTCCAAGATTTTACTTGGAGCTGAAGATGCTGGCGCTGCCCTGCTCTGTGGTCACGCAGCGCACTTGTCCAGCGGCCATGGGGAAGCGGGCCACCCTGCTAGGCAGCGCTGCGGCATTAACGTAAATCACATGTTCTAACGGGCGACCTGTGATTATCTGCTAAGTGAAGGCTCTGTCAGGAGAAGCCAAAAGACTGGCAACAGCATGCCAAACCAACACCCACCAAAGGGTCCCCACCCTTTCCATCACCCCCTTTTACGTGTTAGAACATGTTCCTGTGGATGCGTCTGTGGCATGGGTGCCAGGACTCAGGAGCCCGACCCCAAGGTGAGTCCATGCACAGAGGGACCATCTCTGAAAGAGGGGTAGAGAGATGTCTGTGGCCAAAGGCAGAACTTGGACTAATGTTCAAGAGACCAGTAAAGAGTCCGTGCGTTATTCAGCATCCTGCTGGTAGCTCTGTTGGGAGGGACTATCATTCGTCACTAAAACAAGACCCATTATTAGAAGATTATTGTTTTTATACAATAGTGATGCAATGAAACTGGCTACAGGAAGATAACATATATGCTAGTGAAGATCAAGTCCACCATCTGCTATATTGATACAAGCACAATAGAAAAATACGTGTTCTGATTCATGGTTCATTTGACATAATATTTGGTTTGAGGGGTGACTGGTAGAGGGCGTACTTATTTGCTGCAATGTCAGCTTCATCAGGTTAGGAAATACCTCCCCTGCCCATCCTGTTTTCTCTCTTTTATCCTCACCCAAGGATATGTTTATTGATTTTAGAGAGGGAGGAAGGGGGAAAGAGAGAAGAGAAGCATTGATGTGAGAGAGAAGCATCAATTAGTTGCTTCCCATATGCGCCCTGACAGGAATCAAACCCACAACCTAGACACGTGCCCTTTTCTTCTACAGGACGATTCTCCAACCAACCGAGCCACCCAGCCAGGACCCTCCTGTTTTCTTTTAATAATTTATTACTATTCCTTAATCCATCTACCTCTAAACCAATGATCTCCCAGCTGTCACTGTGTAAAAAGTAGTACTTTTTAAATTCTTTTACCCAATAATATTCTTTTATGTACCTCAATTTACCTTGATCTCCAGGGTAGACAGGTAAAGTAATTCCGTTATTTTTGAATTTGGAACCAACTCTCCATGTTTATCTTCTTTGTACCTTTCACAATTTTATAGCTTTTTTCTTTCATCCCTCATCTTTCCAGGAAAAAGAGATTTTTTTTTTGGCTGTGTAATTCCACTTTCTTGACCATATTATTGCATTTCTCTGGATCTTCTCCAGCCCCATTTTGCCTTCCCAGCAAAGAGATGTTTTTAAAAAGCAGTGATTTGGGGGAATAACGTCAATATGGTTTATTATTTTTCCTGCTTCATTAAATACCAGTTTGCTGTACTAACAGCTGTTAGTAAAGCCAAAACTTAGTTAAGTAAGTAAATAGTGTAGTTTAAAAATAGAAGTGTTGACACAGGCATAGTGTACTAATTTGCTAATCCCTTGGGACACACACATAACTAGTTTTGTACATACCCACATAACTTCAGAACATCCAAGGTGGTGGTAGAATTACATCCCCACCCAGAGCTGCCAGTCAGTCATCAATAAATTGGCAAGTTATGACTGCACTGATACATTTATACACTCAGTGAGACTGTAGAGTGTGCAAGTTAATTATGGTTTCCACAATTAAACAGCTGGAGAAAGTTTCCAAACTTCATCTAGACCAGCGCCATAGTCCTAAATTTGGCAACACCCGAAATATCCAAATCAAACTGTTCTCTTTCTTGTAAACTCAAGGATGTTTAATTAGGCATTGACGTCGCCAGCAGCATGTCAAGCACCAGCCGCAGAAAGACCAGTGGGACCTGGTTCTGGCAGTGGAGGTGGGGTGGCACCTGGGGTGGCTGAGCCGTTGGGTGGCTGAGAGGATTGTCTTGGTTGCCACCTGGGAACTGCTTACCAGAGGGCCAGGCTCATAGCAAGCTTTGCATGAGTTTATTATTTCGAAGGTTTAACATTTTAGCTTTTATGTTTTCATAATCTGAAGGAAGTGGCCTATTGAAAAATACCTAATGAGAGGTGCTGTGCTGGAAGCGTGAATAGAGGGCTGTGGGCGCTCAGAGAAAGGAGGGAGTGGCCCTGCCTGGGAGCGCTGGGGCAGATCAGGAAGAAGTTCATTTGGGCCTTGAAAGACGGAGAAGGTGGGGAAGAGCTTCCTGGGCTGGGGGAATAGCAAGTACTAACTAGACCTGTTCTTGTTTCAGTTTGAGGTGGATTCCTCTTGTTCAGGACTTTGGAGAGATGGAGAACACTGATAAGAGATGCCCTGACAATAACCTGTCTTTTTTGATGGGTGGTAAATCATCCATAATATAACCTCCCTTGCGGACCGTAATCAGTCCTATTTTCCTTCTCTTTCTTCGGGGGAATTATTTGCATCTTTTCTCTCTCTCTCTCTCTCTCTCTCTCTCTCTCTCTCTCTCTCTCATAGAGGCAGCTAGGAAGAGCTTTGCCAAAATTATAAAGTAAACACCATGTGCCGTTGCCTGACACCCTCCCAGTATGAAGTCTTCCCCCTCACTGCTCCCCCACCTTTCAGAGAAGGGACCGTCCTGGACTTACCACGCACTGTTGGCACTTGAAAGGCAAGCTTTCTGAAACAATGTTTTCATGCAGAAGTTCCTAGACCAGTAAAATTTCCAAAATTTGGCAACCCCTGACAAAGTGCTTTTAATCTTGATACATGAGAACATTGAAAAGAAAACAACTTCCCACCTAATTTCACCAATACTTCCTAAAAGCATATTTTTAACAAGAAATAATGAAAGGGGTAGAATTTCAGAATAAAGGATAGTCTTTTCCATGGAATATAATTGGCTTATGAAAATCTACCGTTCTGTTGCAGCTGACTGGTGATGGTCACTTGGGAGGTTCTGCGCTAACTAGAAGAGATGAATAAATACCTAATGGCGGGAAGTCAGACCCCAGCAGGGCTGAGTGGGAACAGACCAGAAAATATCAGATTTCTTAGCTGCCCTGCCTCCTAGTTCCCCCATGGCTCTCTACATGCATGCCTCAGTAGCTCGCTCTGTCGGCCTCCCGCCCGCGACTGTTATGGGAACTGAGCCTCGGTTGCTAGGATCAACTGCCCAGTCCGTCAGGGTCAGGAATGAACCTAAATGGACCTGTTAGTTAGGCCATATCAAATCTCCTCAGTTAGTCATCATCACTGTTTCAAAACATTAAGTCAAAGCCATGCTTGACCGTGGCCCAAGCCTTGAAGAACACACTAGTTCTAAGTGCCTATTGAAGTTTAGAAAGTTGGGCCGCCTCAAGTGAGGTCAACGTGCTTAAAACATTCGGCTTTGACGTCGTGCTCTTCTAAAGGTAGTTGTCACCTTTGAGGCACCTGGCATTTCATGCCATCTTGGGATGCATCAAGTGTCAGTAAAGTTTGACCAATCACAGCAGCCATCCTGGCCCACTCTGGACAGGGTCAAAGTGCTAGCATTAGGGAATAAAATATGCAAAACCCGCATTTCTATTTTTGGCCACACTCTGCAGTGTGGCTCCTAGAATAAATTGCCACTGCGCAGCAGGATCCAAGGAAACAGTGCTGACAACCTCTCTCTTCTTGCATTGTGATACCCAGAGAGAGATCAGCCCGCTGCTGACTTGTGTCTTAAATGAAAAATGAATTCCAGGTAGAACTGTGGCTCCTTACAATTTACTGGATCTTGCTCAAGAGAAATATACATGAGTATGTA
The DNA here is from genome assembly GCA_004026765.1 of Micronycteris hirsuta. Classification (NCBI taxonomy): domain Eukaryota; kingdom Metazoa; phylum Chordata; class Mammalia; order Chiroptera; family Phyllostomidae; genus Micronycteris; species Micronycteris hirsuta. Next base: position 220,382 of record PVJI01000087.1, on the reverse strand, counting down.
TTTATAGCTGCTTGACTCCCTTTCAGACGCAGTCCAAATTTTTTATTATTGCAATTGAATTAGCTGCAATCACTGTGGAAACAGTGAACAATTCCAAGGCAGGCTGGGAGGAAGCCTTTGTCTCCTGCATTAAATCCTGCCTCCAGCTCTGTGCCTTTGGTGGTGACAGAATCTTTTCAGTGTCTGTGTTTTCACATCTATAAAATGGGGAGATACCATTTACATCACAGAATTACTGTGAATGTTGGAAGGAGTAAACTGTACAGTGCCTGACACATAGCAAAAGCCCTCAACAAATAGTTCTCTAATTGCTGTCGGGAATTTTTAGGGTGGGCAAGCAAACTAGCTCCTTTCTGATCCTTTGGCATTTTCTTCCCCACTCTGGGACAGGGGTAGGGGTGAGGGAGTCCTGGGAAGATACGGTCTCTTTCATTGTGCTCCCTTCTAAAAATGTTCTCTCCCTCTGGCATTGCGGAGGGTGCGTGGAGAAAGCCGTTGAGCAAAGGCATTCTCCTTGCTCTCAAAGGCTCAGGGTCCTCGCCCACAATGCCTGTGTTATTAGTGACAGTTTGTCCTCGTAGGCATGTACTCCAACGTGCACTGCTGTGTCTGTCCCTCAGAAGGGCACACAGCGAGTGCTGGTTGACTTTGGAGGCTTGGATGAGGTCAGGGACACCCAAAGCAATTGGACCAATAGCTCCTTTTTCTGTGACCATTTCTGCTGCTTTGTTCCACTGAGGGAAGGAATAGGGGGATGTAGGATGCCTGTACTCATCTAGACCAAGTTCAAAGACAGGGACGCCATTTAATAATCTCTTATCTGTCAAGTTCTCTGCTGTTAGTGTTGTACTTGGTAAACACTCAGCACTCAATAAATGCTAGCAGGCAGACGGAGGCACTGATGCCAACCAACAGGCCTGAAAGTGCTGACCGCCCAGCCCGCAGAGCACGGCTGCTGGCAAGGAGAGGCTCTCGCCACCGAGTCTTGGTGTGTGGCGCAGCCTAGCTGCACCTGTCAATCTCCTGTCCTCTATGAAAGAGCTTGTTTTTCTCCCTGCTGGGCCCCCCACTTCTCTGGGATTTCCTTAGTGCTGTCTGTCCAAGTCTTTCTGCTGCTGGAGGTGTTGCTCTAGCCCAGAAACCCTGGGAATGGAAAAACTAGCAGCTCTGGGCCTGGCTACAAATCCTTTACCTTAACAGCCTGTGAGGAGGTGGGGTTCTTCTTACCAGGACAACAGTGAGTTTCATTCTCAGACTCTCTGAAGTCTGGCCAAGCAAGGCCCCTGCCCTTCTCCTGCTGGCCCGGGCCAGCCCTGAGGGTGTCCCCACCCAAGGAGCAGACACCCATGAGGTTTCAAGGGATCTGAGACTTACAAAGGGAACAGATGGATGAGAGCCTTTTCTGCAGAAATTCCAAGTCTCCCTGCCCTGGATGCTCCCACATGTTCCCAACCCAAGTCAGGGCGCTGAGCTCACCCTGCCCAGTTCACTTGTGTGTAAGCTCACGGCCGCCATGGTCACAAATAGGATCACACCGGGCAGTGTTTCATTCAGTGTAATGCTGCCATGAAAATGGGCTTAACTGCTTTTCAGTATGGTCCTAATGACTCTCTTCACTTCCCTTCCCCATGAAACCTCGCATGAGTCATGGCTGGAGAATCTCACTCCGCCCCACGGCCCCCCGAAGCAGAAAGGCTGGCTTCCTGGGGTTTCTCTTCCTGGCAGTAAACCCCGTGGTCCCTGCAGGACTGTTACAACTGATCCAAGGTCAGAACACCAGGGAGCCCAAAAGCTGGGATGGGTGGGGGCTCTCCTTAGCTCTCATTCCCTGCCCAGCAGGGAAGACAGGTGTCCATTTCCCGTCCGAGGGGTGGGGGTAGCGGAGGACCATGAGGCCTATGGAGCACAAAGGGGGCTGCCCCGTGAAGTCCCCTGCCTCCCAAACTCCAGTCTCTTTGCTCCCAGGGTCAGCTGGGCTGTTTGAACTGCAGAGGACATAAACTCATGTGGGCCTCTGTATTGGTTTACTAGGGCTGCTGTAACGAGTTACCAGAGAGTGGGGCTTAGACAGCAAAAATCGATCGTCTCAATTTTGGAGTCTGGAAGTCCAAGATCAAAGTGTCAGCAGGTTTGCTCCCTCCTGAGGGCCCTGAGCGAAGGGTCTGTTCCAGTCTCTCTCCTTGGCTTGTAGATGGCCACCTGCTCCCTGGGTCTTCACATCATCTTCTGCCTATGCATGTCCCTGTGCCCACGTTTTTCCACCAGTCACACTGGGTTAGTCCCTACCCGAATGACCTCAACATTAATTAATTTATTAATTATAATAGCAATCTCTTAAAGACCCCTAATTCCAAATGTAGTCACATTCTGAGGGACTGGCGGTTAGGACTTCGACATACAAATTTTTGAGGGGACAGTTCAGCCCATAGTATAGCCTCCTAGAGCAGGCTTATTTCAAGGATCCCTGCGGCCTGAAGTTGAGCAGCTGATGTGGATGGCCGCTCCAGAGTTTTCCCTTTCTTATCTCTCTCAGCTTTTTCATTTCCTCCAGATGAAGCTGGCTCTTTCCCATACTCCTTTGTCTTCCATATGGAGTTTACCAGCACTGCCGTGGAATAATGTCTTGTAAAGTTATCTGGTCACCACTGCCCACCTCTATGCTGACAGGTAGCACCAGGACAGCAGGGCAAACGAGCGCTTTGTTCTTTGCTGCGTCCGCAGCGCTTGGCCCAGGCTTGCCATGTTAAGGTGCTCAATTGGTGGTTGAGTTGAAGGTGTCTCACTCTTGGTGTCTTTGTCCCCTTCTCCTCTCACTCCTCGCTGGCCAGTTCCTCTGTAGCCTTCCATCCAGCCTGCCCCTCTGCCAGGGCCCCATTCCGTGTGCCCTGTTTCACTCTGTGCCACTTGCACTCTTACTTACCTGATGTTCTCCTTTAAAGTAATTCACATTTGCACACAGACAAATTTACTTTAAAAAGAAACATCGTGTGGGTTGATAGTCTAAGTCTTACATGCTATGTTCAAATCTATTCATGTTAAAACCAACATATAACTATTAAAATAAATGTTTGTGGCCCTAGCTGGGTGACTCAGTTGGTTGGAGCATTGCGCCAAAATGTTGTGGGTTCAATTCCAGGTCGGGGCACATACCTAGGTCGCGGGTTCCATCTCTGGTTGAGGTGCCTTGGAGAGGCAACCTATCGATGTTTTTCCCTCTCTATGTCTCCCTCAAATCAATAAACATATCTTTAGGTGAGAATTTTAAAAAAAATTTAAATTCAAATACATGTTTCAAAGTCATCCCTGTCCTGGAGGGAGGGGGACAGCCCACCTGGTGTAGCTGATTACCTCTCAGGTTATAACCAATAGGGTGCTTTGGGCTTCAAATAACAGAAACCCCACTGAAGCTGACGAATGATAAGGATATTTATCGCTACCTCACACAGCTGGAATATTAGAAGAGTGAGGTATGAAGCCTGGTTGTTTTAGGGACTCAATGATCTCATCAGGGACCGAAGTTCTTTCCGTATCTGTGTCCTAGGGGCCTCAGTGTTGCTACTCGTGCCCGCAAGCGGCCCCAGCAGTCGTCGGACCCCCCGCCACAGCATTTGGAGAAATAAGAGACCGCCCTTGCCCTTTTCTCTTTTCCTAGGAGTCCCTAAGCAGGCTCCATGAATTTCATTGGCTAGCATTGAGTCACATGTTCATTCATTGGAAAGGAAAATGGAGTGACCAGGAAGGTCCTCTAGGGTGGAAAGGGTGTCAAGGTGAGAGCCACAGTGACCATCACATGTCAACAACTAGCCTACGCACAGGTTGTGGTTGGGACAGGTGCCCACTGCTGATCCATCAGGGGCTACCCTTGGCCGCAAACCAGCCTAGGTCAGCCGCAGGCAGTTTCCACCAGAGGAGGGGCTGGGGCAAGGCAAGTGCCACAACTGATACGCCCGTGCTCTGCTTTCAGGTGACAGTTTCTATGCCCTTAAGCTCTGTCTGGCCTCATTCTGAGCCATCAACCTCCAAAAGCTGATGCTGCCTCTTCCCTGACTACTCCCCTCGTCCCCCCGACACACACATACCCCAGCTCTGGCTCAGAGCAGACCTGAGCAAACAGAACCAGCCCTCACCCCACCTTGGCCCCCAATCTGGGAAAAGAGAGACTCTGCCCTGAGTCTGCTTTTGATGGGGCTGGGCCAGACCCGCAGGGCTCATTTTCTCTGTCTCCTGCTAAATTCCCTGGCTGCTCCTCAGCTGTCAGATTGCCAAGCCCCGAGCGTCTAGTCTCCTGGCTCCATCTGCAACAGGAAATGGGCCTGACAATTGTTCTTCCAGAGCCGGTGATTTTTCAATACGCATTTGTACGGATCCCACCCACACTTCACCTCCCAAACCCCAGCTTATGTTCAGCACTGATTTACTAAGCACGTACTACACGCCCAGCTCTGTACTCAGGGCTAGGGTTGCAGAGAGGGCAAGGAATGGCGAGACTTGGATGGTGGGGGCAGTAGGGAGGACACAGAGGAAGCATCTGACATTCCGTCTGCCTTTGGGCTTATACTCTAGCCAAAGCAACAGCCGTATCCTTGGAAAGTGAGATCACCTGCCTGGGTGGCTCTGTTTGGTAACAGGTCACATAAATGGTTCAGGTAGATGATGCAATGTAGGTTCAGGGGAGGGCAAGGTAGTGGGGTGGCATGTGTGCTGATGATTCTGTCTGCCCTCTCTGCACCCTCAGAGCCCCTCTCTTTCCTGCTGGGTGCCCCAAGAAAGACCACTTTAGGCCACATCGGCTGGTCCCTGGCCCCCAGCTTCCAGCTGGGCTTGCCAATGGAGCCACAGGCAGGAGGTGGCAGGGTGGGAGGAGAATGAGGCCTGGGATGTAGTCCCTCTGCTTCCTCCCAGGCTTGTTGCGACTCTGGTTTGGCTGGATCTCTAAAGCCACAGCTGCTGGAGGGGCTCAGGATGGTGTGGCTTCCGGCTGTGGCTGGTCCCTGCTTCCAGCAACAGCAGAAATAGTCCCTTCATTCTTAAGAGTTCCCTTGAGTGTGCTGGGTCACTCACCAGTAAACCATCGCAGAAAATACCCTCTAAAGGAGCAGAGCCTGGAGCTGGGCTTCTGAGGGTGGGTTGAAGCTGGGTAAACAGAGAAGAGACAAAGGGCCTTCCAGGGAGGGCACAGCTGAAGCAGAGGCACCAGGAAGAGATTGCGTGGAGGCTGGGAACCTCTGCTCAGATGGAGAGGGAAGGCTTGAAAGCAAGACGAAGGCTTCCCAGGGATGTTCCCAACTGCCAGGACAAGGAACTTGGTCTTCCTCTCTCGGGCTGTGTCGAGCAACTGAAAGATTTTGAGCTAATGAGGCAAAAGTTCTGTCTTTATGATCAATGTTCTTGTTTTTTTTGTTTTTACTTTTTCCTTGTTACTGATTTTACTGTCATCATTAATAACATCCTGTAATAATATTTATGACATACTTATGGGGTAAATTGCATTCTCTCCAAAATTCATGTGTTGAAGTCTGAACCCCCAGGACCTCAGAGTGTGACCTTATGTGGAGACAGGATATTTATAAAAATAATCGAGTTAAAATGAAATCTTTTGGATAGGCCCTAATCCAATGACTTGTGTCCTTATAAGAAGGAGAAATTTGGACACAGACACATAGAGAGGGAAGATGACGTGCAGAGACACAAGGAAAAGATGGCCATCTACAAGTCAAAAGAGAGGCCTGGGAAAAAAAAAATCTTCCCTTGCAGCCTCAGCAGAAATCAGCCCTGTCGACACCTTGATCTTGGACTTCTAGCCTCCCAGTCTGTAGCACTTTGCTACGGCAGCTCTAGCAAACACATGCCCCACATAATGGTCACGTGCGTTATCAGATTCAGCCTCACGGCAGCTCCGCTCTAACTCCGCCCACTCCCGTTCTGCCTCCAGCACTGGAAGCCTGACACCTTTCCATGGTCATTAACACGCTCACTTTTGGACACCGTTATGGGCCAAGCACTCTTCTAGGGTCTGGGGGACAAAACAGACACAACTCCTTACTGTCCTGGAGCTGACATTTGATGTTTCTGTGCTTCTTTCTTGTCTGTCTCCAACAGAAGAGGAGCAGCTCCATGAGAGTGTCTTTTTTTTTTTTTAAGATTTTATTTATTATTTTTAGAGAGAGAGGAAGGGAGGGAGAAAGAGTGGGAGAGAAACAGCAATGTATGGTTGCCTCTCACATGGCCCTCACTGGGGACCTGGCCTAGCAACCCAGGCATGTGCCCTGACTGGGAATCGAACCGGGACCCTTTGGTTCCCAGCCCGTGCTCAATCCACTGCGCTACACCAGCCAGGGCTCCATGAGAGTGTCTTTTGTGTTCACGCCACTTGAATATTTGCGGAATGAATGGAATTGAAACTGAGAATAAAACATTGATGTGCCCCACCCAAGGTCAGTCGGTGACAGGGCCAGGACCCTGATGCTGCAAATTCGACAAGCTCAGCCTTGGGCTTGCTGAAGGGACAAGGGACTTACACCACAAAAAAGAAGCAAACCAGTTTATAAGTTATTATTAATGCTTATACTGCCAGGCTTTTATATGCCGCAACTTCTGCTCGGGGGACGTGAGGGGTGTTTAAAAGAGAGGGACATGTATTTAGACTCTCTGTGGAATGTCCATTTTGGTTTTAATCACATCTCAATACCTGATTAGCTTGAAAGAACTCTGGGCCTGCCTGTAGGCCAGCAGCAGCCTTCGATGGGTGTGGGCAGCTGCCTTCCAAGTGGTAGTTCATCCAAGAACCTCTGGCTATTGTGTGAGAAACAGGGCTTGGTGGTGTGTGGTGTGGCTGCTGCTAGTTTGAGTCACAGCCCTGAAATACATACTTTTGGCTACATTCACTGTGAGAGGCATGAAGGAAGGGAAAGAAAGTTACCAGTTTGCTAGAGGCCCAAGATGTAGAACGAAGACAGCAGATTCTAGAAGCTGAGAGAATCCTTCCTCTTTAGTTCCTGGGAATTCTCACAGGCGTCATTTCTCCATGTTTTCCTCCCTGGTTCCTCTCAAAGTCTGAAGGCCCTCTTTGCCAGTCTGCCTTCTTCAGCCTTACCTACTCTGTCAAATGCCCCAGGAGCCAGGTCTCATGCCTTTTTTGGTGCCATGAGATCATAAGCTTGATTATCTTGACCATGTAATTATACTTCAGTTACCCCAACCCTTGCCACGCATGGAGATTCTCAGTCTACAACAATAGGGGTGCAGAAAGCTCAAATGCCCCTGTAGTAGGTGATATCAGCCCTGGGCTGCCGCTTCTGAGAGGCTGGGGAATGCCAGACTGGGATGATGATGGCCAGTCCCCAACACCAGACCCTGAAATTAGGGCAGCCACGCTGCTGCCCAGGGCTCAAATACAACCCTCCAGAAGCTCGACGCGGCTCCAGCCCTTCCCCACCATGGTCCCAACAAGACCGAACAGTCATCTGTCCCTCGCAGTGAAGCACCAGAGTGTGTGAATGACTTGCTCACTAAATTTTTGGAAATTAGAGTGGCTTCTAGATTGCCCCATAATAAAGTCCCCTGCACTCACTTTTATCCCGATTTGCTTCTGTAGGCGGGACAAGAAGGGTGGAGGATCGCTAGTACGCTGGGAATTGGCTCTAAGCATGGGTTGGTCCACAGGAGTGTGCTACCCATATAAATGTCGTCATCTTGTATGTTGTGGCAGAAAAGGCTGGGAAGCAAAGCTCACTCAGGTTGTTAAAAGATGGGCTTTCTGGAAGACCCATTAACGGGACGCTTTGGAAACCAGCTCGGAAAACCTGACACGTTGTCACTTTCATCTGCTAAGCAGCTTACAAGCATCCTTCCTGTGACTCCCTCCAACTTCTCTGCTTCAGCCGGACCATCTGAAGTTTCCAAGTGAGATCACAGGCCCAGAGCGGGAGGGTGTCTGAGAGATGGGAAGTTTGGGGATGGGAACCATCCGTCCTCAGGAAGGTCCCCCATTTCATGGTATCTTTTGTGAGATCGAAAATCTACCCATCACAAGGCAACTAACCCCTAAATTCCTCTCTGCTCCAACCTGGCCTGCAGGAGCCATCGCAGTAATTGCACTGCGCACACCACACGGAGAGGCCTCCTGGCTCTCCTGGCTGGTGGGCGTGCGGACTTCCCTGGGTTGGCTCCTGGTGCCTCTGGGAATGTAGATGAGTGCAGGCTGATTTGCAAGAATGAAATAGGACTCAGGGCCCAGGGCCCAGAGGGACTTCTCTGGACATTTTAGAATGTGCGCTGTGATAGGCAAAGCCCAACCAAAGGGTCATTTCTAATTTTTAGGAATCCTCAGCAACCCCCTTCTGATTCTCCTCTCCTCTGACATCTTTTGCAGTGGCCCAAAGGAAAGGCTTAGGTGTGCCCACCTCCCACCCAGCAGCAGGGACTCCTTACCCAGGGCTCTGGGCTGGTGAGGCAGCTGCAGGGTTAACTGCCTCTCTTTTTCATTTGTGTCTCTGCGGAGCCCTGAGAGAGGCTGATGGATGCCCTGAGCTCCCCAGGGAGCAAAGCCGAGGGATGAACCGAGGTGGGAAAGAAAAGCGGGCTTGTAAATAAACAAGAGCAGAGTCAAGACCCAGGGCCTCGCTCCCGCCGCAGCTTTCCGGGCTTCTGACGAGGGGAGCTCCTGAGGCTCCCTCTGGAGCGGCCGGGGAGTCCGTTATTGTTTTTGGATTTCACTAAGATGAACTCCAGATGATTTTCCAAGGGCTGATTTCACAGCACATTTGCTCCATCTGAGTAATCACTCTCTGCAACAGTTGGATTTCCATTCGGCGTTTACCTCGTGTGCCCGGAATCAGGACTGTCTGCCTCCTTGGGGTCGAATCATTTTATTTTCTTTGGGGCTTGGCCAAACCCTTTCCGTCAGTTTTGGTTCCATCTAGGCCTTTCCATTTGCCTACTAGCAAGACTAGACTAAGTTCATAGAGGTTTCCAGAGCACAAGGACAATGTCCACTCCTCGTAGAATATAAAAAGTGGGGAGAGAATCCACCAAGTCATTTAATTTCACAGACAGACGTTTAGCTACCAGGGAAGACAACAAAAGCCGAGTTAAGAAACAGCACGTTCTGTGCCAGGGCACTCCTTGAGGAGCCAGGCCGGGCCTCTGTGGGATGTGATGGCAGCCCATGAGGAAGAGCAGGTTGACAGGCAGCAGTGTGTGCAGCATGGAGAACCCCAGAGAAGTGCAAGGGCGGGGGGGGCAAGTGTAGCCCGACAGAACTGTTTTGGGGACTGAATGCCTAGGACTGAGGCTCAGTGTGCTTGCACTGAGAAGGGTTATAACCGTGTATGCTGAATTGCATTAGAGGCTCTTGGTGTTTCTTTATGTTAATTTGCTATCTTTGAAAGATTTCAGCCAGTGGCTGGTGTGGCTCAGTTGGTTGGAGCATAGCCCCTGTACACCAAAATGTTGTGGGTTCGATCCCCAGTCGTGGCACATATGGGAGGTAACCAATTGATGCTTCTCTCTCACGTTGATGTTTCTCTCTCTCTCTGAGATCAATAAACATATTTTTAAAATTTTTTTAAATGTTCCAATATTTATACTTTCATAGTACAAACAAAAGGAGCCCCAGAAGTCCACCTACAGGCCATTTTTTTTCACTCAAAAGAAATCTGTGCCCAAGCCTCAACACAGGGGTCGCCCAACGTCTAAACTGTTCGTTACAGTGAACCGCAGCATGTTTTCTGTGAAGTGTACTGACCACGGCGTGCCCAGTGCTAACCCTGTCCTCGTGCATTTCCTCACCAGGCTGCACCCCGACCCCCAGCCGAGTTCTAAGATTCCCTCTGCTTAGCCCCACAGTGACCACCCCTTTATCTGCCCTCTGACCCCACTTATCTGGCCTTGCTAATGTGGGTACGGGTCCACCTCCTCTGCTTCCTTGGTGCCCTCCCCAGCATTTGGCATGACAAGGCCACAGAGGGTGCCTGTCATTCACTTGCTGGTTGAGCCCACTCCTTTATGGTGGCTCATGACCTTCCTGATCCCACAGCTTTGTCCAGCCCCTCCACACCTGCCTCTGCTGCCCTCCTTTTCATGTCCCCAAGGCTACCCAAGAACTGTGCTTGCTGACCCAGCTGGAGGCACCTACCGTGCTGAAGAATGAGTTCAGTCTCCAGAATTAGAGCTGAATGCCAGGCCTGCTTCTGCCACTTGTTACCTGTGCATCCTTAAACTTGTTTCCCAACCTCTCTGAGCCTCAAAGTCCTCACCTGTAAAAACAGAGCTAGTGCTGCTGAGTCTTAAATTATATGTGATAGAATCTGGTGTTCTTAAATAGCCCCCAGATTTTAGGGAAGTATGAAAGAAAGGAGTTCCTCCCTGCTGGGGTTTATTTTAGAGTTAACAAGGGTTAGACAGCCTCTCTGAAACATTTTTCTTAGAGGCCTGGGGTTCCATTGGGTCCAAGAGAAACCTGCAGCCCAACTGAATTCTAGAAGGAAGAGAAAAGCAAGGAAGTAGAAGTTTGCCAGGCCCTTGGAGACTGAAGCACATTTGCAGTTCCGTTTGCTGCATTCCATGGGTTCCTGGACCGTGAAGGTCAATTTTAACCACTCCATAATTAAGATGGCTGATTGTTCCCTGACATTGGCCTTTGTCAAGATGGGAGGCGGCCTCTGAGCCTGCACCTGTTGCCTTCATTCATCTTGACGTTTTCTTTCTACTCAGACCTTTTAGTGAACATGGCTTGGTCTTTTTTTAGACTCCACTCCTGAGTTTCTCTGTGCTGATCTCCTGACTCAGTGCTCAAGATCCTTAGCATAAGACTCCGAGGAGAAGATCTTGGGCAGTCGAGGAAGAAATTGGCAAACTAATTGTTTCTACTGCCCGGGTCTCTCCACTGCTTTTCACTGCACTACCCCAAGATCCTTTCTGGTTGGGCAGAAGCACTTGAAAGGGTGGAACAAGCTCACTGCCTCAGAGGAACTTTGGAGAAAACTTGTGATCAGAACGTGCATCTGCGCCCTACCCACGTGAGCCACACTGCACTTGGGCGCCATTTCCCAGTGAAGGGTCCGTGTTTGCAGTGCCCACCTTGTTGTCTTCCAGGAAAAGTCAGCTCAAGGTGTGGTCTGAGGCCCGTGGGAAGCCCGAGAGGGGGTTATGAAATCCTAAATGCTGATTTCGTTTATGGAACTGATGCCCAATTCTACAAACTTTCATCGTCTGAACTCCCAAAGGTTATTTACCTAAATCTACTAAGAATTGCGAGTATTAAGCACTGATAAACTTTTGAAGAAAGCATTGTTTCATATTATAAAATATATTGCGATGTAAAAATATTTATATATTATAAAATATATACACGTAATGAGAAATAGGTATTATATATAACAAAAATGATTTAGTATAAAATCATGTATATATATTTATAATGTTTTTATCAAGTGAATAAGAAATTCCAGTTCCTCTAAATTTTTTTGTTATTACTGAGCTTTGTTTTATTTTTCTTCTGGAAAGGGGGAACAGGAAGAGGGTCATGCATTGTGGGGACTTCTGCCAAGCCTAAGTTGGCCACAGTCAAAAAATTGGACAGCACCATCCAGAGGAAGAAGGTTGCAAATAACTGTCCCACCTTCCTCTCTCTTTCATCAGTACAGATTGAGAATTCATAGCTGGGCAGTAAAGCATTTTCAGGTCCCCACATAGGCAATGGTAGAAAGCTTCTAAGTATGATGGTATAAATGTATATTATTATTGAAGACAGAAGTATTTGCCTTGCTCACCCAAAGGAGCAATGGGCATATGGCGTGGTTGTCTCTTCAATGCTATTTACTATGTGCAGAATTTCCCTCCAATTAAAAAAAAAAAAGAACTAATTCAGCAGTGTAACTTCTGCTCTATTATAAGAAGGGGAAGGATTAAAAGACGAAAGTCAGCATAGAATGATATTTTACTTAGAGCTTTTAGGAGATACATATAAACAGATCAAAGGAAAGCAAAGATGTCGGGAGACAGTGGTTGAGTGTATCCTTCTGACAACCATAACTGTGCCCCCATTTTCCAGGAAATAGGGCCCCTTTCACAGATCTGATAACAGGAGCTGCAGAGCGCTCTGGGCTGCAGACGAGAATGGGACGTTTCCAGCAAGTCCCAGAGCTCCAGCTTGGGGGTTCCCTGAGGTCTCTGGTGTGTTAGTGAGTGGGCGGGACCTCTGGCCCCCAGTGCTGCCCGGGTTACACAGGGAGTCCATGTCCATGGGGGGATCTGGGCCCACCAGGCTTCTCATCAGCCCAGAGGCGGAGCACCCACCGACACTCAAACACTCCACATGCCACATGGAATTCCAGTGATTTATACTTACATTTTTTGTTTTTTAATTATAAAATATATTATTATAAAAGAGTTGGAAAATCCTAAACCATATTAAAAAAAACAAACAAACGTCATAATCCCAGTACCCAGGAGTAATAATCACTGTTGAAATCCTGGTAGTGCTTCTTTGGTCCTATGTGCAGATATGCATATATATTTACATGCAAGTTAGGTACAGCCAGGGTCCCCCAGCCTCTTGCACTCCCAGAGAGGCTTGACTGTGTTGCCTCCAGAAAGGCAACAACTTCCCCCGTGTTTCTGTAAATTCCGGGGGGTCGTGTGCCCTCAGGATCACCTCTGCCTCTGAGCATCAATGTCTACTGCCATTTTAGCTGTGCTGTTCTGCATCTCAGGAACTTAGGTGGATTGGTCTTTCTCTGGCTTTCCACCCCAAATGTCCACTCCCAGAAAGCATGTATTGAAGAACTGATGACGTGGACTTTACTGAAAATTTCAGGTGGAGACGGAGTTGAGCTTCAGCTTGCGGCCCCAGTAGCTTCCTTGAACAACGGCACACCAGGCAGCTCAGTGCCTGTGTACCCCTGACCCCATGTGGAGTTTCTCGGACTCCTCCCTCCAGCCCATCTCAGACTCACACCTTCCGGCTCCTCCCCGCCACTGCCCCAAAACTTCGGTTGTTTGCACGTCTCAACGCCCCATCTTCAAGGTCTCCCTTCTAATACGAGGGACTGATGGAGGAATTTTCTTAAACAGGGCCTTTTCTTCTGTTGCAGTACTAAAAACCTGGAGATCATATTCTATAAACAATCTTTATTCTGCCCTTTTAAATTGAGTATTACATTTTTAGGACCTCCCCCTATCATTAAATATATAACAACACAGTATTTCATTAAATAGATGCACAGTTATTTCACTTTTCCAGTGTTGTTGGGAATTCTTTGCTTTGGGGAAATATATAAAGCAAAAGTGATTAGCTCAAGGGGTGTGAATACTTTTAAGGCCCAATACTAATTGCCAAATTGTTCTTCAGAGAGGTTATGTCAATTTACACATTCCCCAGCTGTAAGCGAGTGTGTCAAGTGACTTATTCTTTGAATGATTTGCTCATTTGGCATTGGCTGTGGGAGAGACTCCTTCAGGGCAGTAAAGTGTCTGGTCAGTCACAGCCACACAGAGCCTGGGGCACCGAGGGAGTTCTTGGCCTGGCTGGACTCCAGGGCCCTAGGGTCAGGCAGTGGACAAACCTCTGGGTTCGTCTGGTCCTGCTGCTCTACCCAGGAAAGGATGCCCACAGGCTCCTGCAATCCAAGCAGGTCCTCACCCCCGCCTCTTGCTCTGGAAATGTAACATTCCTGGGGGTAGCTCTCATTCCACCTTGGCTCTGCTGTCCTTAGCCATTCCTCCCAGCTCTTCCTCAACAGACCCATTGGCTTTGGGCACAGCAGCCTTCTCCCCAGCTCAGCAGGGGACTGGGTCTCTGGACCCATCACACTCATTTCCTTCTCCCTCACTGGAGCTTGGGTGGGATCAAGAGCATCGGCTACCACATTCTCCCACTGGCCCTTCTGAAGGCCATTTCATGGGTCTTCTTTCCCCTCCTAAAGCCACGGGAGCGTACACAAGCAGTGTCTTAGAGCTCTTCCTTCCTTTCCAGATCCCTGTCCTTCCTTTCCGGAGATGAGAGAGCCGTGGAATCTGAGACTTCTCCCACCCTTCACTCAGGTTGGACGTGTATGGTGAGTTCTGCTTTTCCCACTTTGTGAGCAAAGCACGCGTGTGCACAGCGGTCGAGACTCCGGCTGTCCGCGCTATTTTTAAACAGACTAAAAACACTAACTGACCTCAGAGAATTATGCTGAAGGAACTTGTGTAGAGTGTCAGATGGACCTTTACAAATATAAATGCTTTGCGTCACCTGCTCTTACGCCACACCGGTTGCTCCCCTGGGAACCAAACAGGAAGGTGGTTGTAAACTCAGGCCAGGCAAAGAAACTGCAGTGACAGACAGCCTGGGAAGCAAGGGGCCCTCGTGGGTTTATGGATGCTCTGTTTGATTTGGCCTCTCTAGACTCTGGACAATCTCATGGCAGACCTGGACCTCCCGGCGGCCTGGTACATAGAAAGAGCCCTTTAAGTGCTGGTTGTTAATGAGAACAAGGCGAGATAGGCATTCCTTGGCTGGGATGTGCAGGTGACTGAGGCCAGCTGCCCAATGTGTGATGATTTCTGATACCCCTGTTTGGGTAGGAGAAGCCCAGGCACATCCACACTCCTGTACACCCGATCTCTTGCTCCCTCCCACACCAAGTCCTTACACAGTGTCCCTGGGCTTTGTCCCTCCTTGGAACATCTGCTTCCCCAGCATAAGCCTCTGGGCGCTTTCACTATTGCAGGGGAAGATCAAGTGCTCTGCTGTTCCAGGTCAGGCACTTTGGATTTAACCTTGAGGCAGAGGCTCAGCTGCCCTGACAACCCGCAGCTCATTTCTACAGCAACACCTCCCGTGAAGGTAGCCCAGCACGTCCTTGGCCACCGGCTTCCTGGGGCGATAAAAATAGCTGAGGCCCCGCAGCTGCTGAATGATGAGTTCTGGAAGCAGATGATTGATTCTCACAGCTGAGCCTCAGGGTCAGCAGCGCTGTGCAGGCACAGAGGCCAGGGTGAAGGCTGGGCCCGCCCAAGGTTCTGCTATAGATAGAGCTGTTGACAGAGTGATCCTGGGCTCTCCCCACCCAATAGGAACACAAAACAAGCTAATTCCAAGGAACTGCAGAGGGCTCTTGTGAAATGCAGACTGAGCACCTTTTCCTTCAGGCCATACTTGACTTTTTAGATACATGCAGTCATTTCCCCTCCTTCATCTGGGACAAGATTCAAAATGGGGAGAGAGTGTTCAATTCCAAGGAAGCAACGGGGTGGGGAAGTGAGAGGAACCACACTTTCCCTGAAACAATGGTGAGGAGCTGTCGGGGCTTATGAAACACCGTGGGGACACAGATGTCAGGCAGCTCCTGATGTCCTGGAATTAATATCTGCTCCCCCCTCGGGCTGGTGGTGCTTCTGCTCACTTTGCCAGGAGACTAGGTTGGGATGACCTACCAAGGCTGCACGCGACTCATCACAGTGATCTAAGGTTAACTGAGCTCAAGAAGCTCCTGACCAGTAACAGGGTAGCTCTTTAGCCTGTCCCCACATCATGAAGCTGTTGGGCTATGCACACGTCAACAGCTGGATTTGTGATGTTGCACAGCTGGACTAGATCTGGATAATTCAGAGACAGCCGTGTGTGCTTACTTTACAGTGCATGCTTTTTAGGCAGTGGATCCACCAGTGTTCTGTAAGGAAAT
Organism: Micronycteris hirsuta; assembly: GCA_004026765.1. Lineage (NCBI taxonomy): Eukaryota > Metazoa > Chordata > Mammalia > Chiroptera > Phyllostomidae > Micronycteris > Micronycteris hirsuta. The sequence goes on along the minus strand of PVJI01000087.1, from coordinate 204,714 downwards.
AATAACAAGGTTTCTGAGAGGGAAAGAAAGTGAGAAGAAAGTGCTGGAGGAGGGAGAAATTAAGAGGCAAACAAGAAAGGATATGTTTTCAGATGAGATTATTAAAAAGACAATGAGATGATGAAGTGTCCGGACACAGAGAAGATAACCCAGGTGGCTGGTGCTCCCTTGGAAGAGGTTCTGCATTATAATGGGAGCAGAGGGGAAGGGGGAGGGAGGCCCACGGGTGCATATGAAGAGACAAAAGGAAGACTCTTTGAAGGAGCCTGGGTGAGGGGCACAGGCTTGGGAGAGATGTGGACCCTGCCTTTGTCTTTGATGCTTTCCGTAGGAATTTTAGGTGTGTCTTTGGCTTTTCTGGAGTCATAGGAAATGCGTACACTCAGTTTCCCTTGCTCTCTGTTCCTTGCTCATTATCTGCTCCTCTGAGTGATAGCTTGGCAGCTTCAAACCTTTTCCCCAAGTAGTATTCCCCCACCTACCCTACTGACGTAATCACTGAGTCCCGCCTATCCATCAACGCTTGGGGAATTTAGGATATGTAACTGAATCCATATTCTATGAAGCAGTTATCTGAATTCCTAAAATGCAAAACGTAGAGTCAATTCAAAAAAAGGGTAACCAGGATGATGGGGGGTGGGTCTGGAAACGGAGTCAGAGCAACTTGGGTGGAGGTGGGGGTTTGCAGATATTGTAACTAGTCTAGAAAAGAGAAGATTTGAGAATACTAAGAAAATAACCTATAGGTTACCTCCAGGTATGTCCTCAGTATTGGTGGGAGATAAATGGAGACTGTTTCTTTTCCAAATGCCTCTCCTTGTCTCACACATGGGTGCTTACAGACATGTATGTGTATGGACCACCCACATCCAAGCCATATCTCTGTACCCCACCAAATGACTGCCGCTTGGCCACTGCCTGGGAGCATCAGTGTGCACATGGGCCCCCTTGAGAGGATGGACCTGGGAAGAGGTCACAGACTGGGACTACTTGGGCAGGGAATTCCCAGGTTCCAGTTATCTGCAGCAAGGTCTGGAAGGAGATGTCACTGGGTTTAGGTGGGCAGAGTCCCTTAGTCCCGTAGGCTTCTCCTTGCCTCATGGAAAATGGAGTCACTCAGGAAGGGCTGGAATGGTTTCCCAATGTGTGGGGCCCAGGGCAGGGACCCAGTAGCCCAAGTCTGGGTCTAGTCCCAAGTATCTCAAACTCAAGCTGTTTGAAATAGGATGAATTTCTGTCAAATGTACTCCTCTCTGTTCTGCCTCCATGAAACGTACCATCTTCCACCCCTGAGAGAAGTCCTTCCCCATCACCGAAGCAGCATTCAGTTTTAGTGATTCTGACTCCTTCACTCGTCCAGGATCCCCCCTCTGTTTTAGCCCTCGGCTGCTACCCCACGACAGCTCTCACTTGTGCCTGGACTGATTCCTGACTTCCTGGGTCGTTCTCTACAATGCCCCCCAGGAATCTTTGCCCAGGGTAAATACGACTTGGCTACCCCCTGTCCTACTTAAAGCTTGTCAGGGGTTTAAGGATCAAGTGCCGATAGGATCAAGTCCAAGCTCCTCAGCCCAGGACACAAGTCCCTCTATAACTCCACAGTGCCCACCTCTACTCTCCCGCAGGCTCCACCTCTTGAGCCTTGCCAGGTATATGTACAGCGAATACAATATTCCCCTTCTGACCTCTGCCTCTTTGCTCATGCTGCTCCCTCTGCTTGAAGGGCCCTTGCCTGTCTATCAGGCCAACATGTACTCTCTCTTTTTTTGCCAATGCAAACCTTCCCAGTGCCCCCTAGTTTCCCTTTCCTGCCCAGGTAAATGATCACCTTATCTCCAAATCGAGCTAATGCCCACATCATAGCAATTAAAAGATTTTCTAGCATTTACTTGCTTACAGGTCTATTTTTTTTTTTTTTCTCTCTTGCCAGACTGTAAGCTCCGTGAAGGCCAGGGCATCTCTGTGCCTGACATGGAAACATGTGCTGGGTTGTAATAGAAAAGTGTGCATATGTTCAATGCCTATTGCCACAGACTGAATCATGTGTTGATAAGCATATATTACTTGATTTGTTTTTATCAGATTTTGTACATGGTAACAATTCCCAAGCAATGGGTGGGAAGTGGGCATAAGTTTTAGGCATGCACTCAAGACATAGATGAGTCCCTAAAAGGTGCTCAGTCTTACTGGGAATCCTTGGCATTGCCTGCAGCTGGCAAGATACCCAGAGCCTGCAGCAGCTCCAGCCTGGGGACTTTGCATCTGAGGTACCAGGGTTATCTCAGGACAAAGGCCAGGTCAGGTACTCTGGGCACTTGGCTCTGTATCCCATTCCTCCAACAAGAGGAGCCAAGGGCTTCTTCATCACCTTTGAAAGGGGAGGCAAAGGGGAGAGGACAGACAGGTATGAATCTGCTAGGGTGGTCAGGGACCAACTGCCGCCATTTCATTCATCCACCATTCATTAAATGGGCTAGCGCCAAAGACAAAATCATGAACAAAACACATCCCTGATCTTGAAGGGCTCATACCCAGCTTGGAAGTAGGGAAGTAAACAAATGGGAACAATGCAACAGAACACCTGCCAAAACAGGGTCAAAATCCAAATGATCAAGGGGCCTTGAGCATGGACTGCACCCAACTTCTTCCCTTGACTGCTGGCGCCCTGCGATCTGAGCCTGCCTGCTCTCAGTCCCACGAGCTTCTGCCTGGAGCTCTCTTCCTCTCCATTATGTACCGCCAGCTCCATTGCATCTTCTAGCTTCCGTGGAGTATCATTTCCTCAAAGGGGCCTTCTTTCATTGCCCCATGTGTGGTAACTTCTCCACTTTCATTCTCATTATTCGCTCTCAGTTTCTTGTTTATTTCTTTTAAAGCCTTTGTCAAGTGCAACCATCTTATTTATTTATTTATCATTTAAAATTTTTTAATCTTCAAAAGATAGACTATTCTGTAAACATGACCATAATATTATTATCGAATGCAAAAATCACCAATAATTATTTAATATCATCAATATCCAATCAGCATTCATATTCCCCTGGTTCATCTTATCTGTATTTACTGTCTCTCTAATCCACACCAGAGTAAGTTCCTGAGGGAAGAGATTGCACCTGCAGTCTTTTCTCCTGTACTGACAGCATCTGGCATACAGACGGGACTTAATAACCATTTATTAAGTAAATAAAGGAAAGAAGGGCTCTTGCTGGTTCTCCAGTATTTGGTGGTGCCAGGTTGGAGAGATGTCATGGAAGGCTTCCTAGAAGACAGGACAGTTGAGTGGGACCTTGTAGCATTAAGTGTTTGGCAGATGGAAGAGCCATGGCAGGTGTATGAGCACGGACGTAATTCTGTGGTGGTGAAGAGTGGGGGACAGGGCTACATGTAGCCCTCCTGCAGTAGTAGAGAGTGGGGGCAACTCTTCATTGGCACTCCGTCCCTTTTTGTGTACAACCCTTCCTTGATGGACAGGACAAAGAGGTAAACTATTAAGTCTACTTTGACACACCTACCTCTTGGCCAAGCCCATCCAAACTAAATAAATTCAGCACAAGCTGAACCGCTGAAACTCAGAGAGCTACCTGAGGGACCCAACAAGGACAGCAAGGACAGTCCAGCGACCTCAGATGATTCTGAAACCTGGGGAAAATGCTCCAGCAAGCCGAAGTCATTTGATCATGAGACTCAACTCCTGACCGTCTCTGACTGCTCACAAAGAGCTGGCCAAGGACATTCCATCTCTGCCAGGCCACCAGGCCAAGTTCCCAGGACAGCGATCCACTCTGCTCCCCTCCCCATGACACCCAAGGGAAAACAGAATGGGCCCGCGTCCATGAGCAGGCAGACACCTGTCCCAGTGCCAGCAAAATAACCACCACCTTTGCGCCAGGCCAGGGGGCAGGGCTGTTGCTGGTGGAGCCCTGGTGATTTACGACACCCGGACTCACCATCAGGGTGGTGCCAGGTAGAGCCTCCAACTTCGCTGGGCAAGTCTCCCTCTTCCAGTGATTTATGGGTCCAGAGTGAGTCAGTCATCTTTTCCCTTCTTTCTGTTCCCTCCAGCAGGACAGATGGGTTTCACACCACCGTGGGCACGATGGATGTGATGACAAAGACAGAGAGGCTCCATTTGTCCATCTCCCCTCTGCACCTGCTCTGAGGGAATTATGGCTGTTGGTCAGTGGCCACATCCATTTTTCTGGCATCCTTGACTCTTTATTTGGTGCTTGAACCACAGCACCAGTCATCACGCTCTTGCTATGGTTTGGTTGGTTGCCAGGATCTGCTGCCCACCTATATATAGCAGGCCTATGTCAAGACTATGAGATCAAGTTTTTCTCTTCCTCTGTCTTTCCCTCCTGTTTCCCTTTTTTCCTTCTACAAGAACCCATAAATCTTAGCTTGATTTCTTGATGTGATGATTGAGGGGGGTGGGGTTTCCTTCCACAAGAGTAGAACAGTCATGAAAGCTGCCCTCTCTGTGCTGCCACCAAGCAGCTGGTGCCTTGAACCTGCTATGCTTGTCCTATACAATGAACTGGCCATGAGCTTTTTCCAAAATCATCTCTTTGCTCCAGGAGGTTAAAGAGAGAACGGGGAAATGGCATCCGCCTCTCTCCATTGTTCGCAGATGCCCCACATTACTCTTGTGCCCCTCAGGGCAGTGGTGTCCTCAGGTTCTGGGGCATGGCAGAGGCCCAGCCAAGACAGAGTAGGAGGGAGGTTGGGAAGTTCCTCCCAGCCTTGCCAGCTTTGGAAGCCAGAGTCCCTTGGCAGGCTGTGTCCACAGGGGCGCTTGGGCATTTACCAAGTTGCTGGCATATATGAAAAATCACAGGTGAAAAGCAACATGCAACCACCCTATGAGGTGAGGCCCCTTCCCCTCTGCTGTGCACTGGTTGGTGGTTGGAGGGGAGGAAGGGTAGACCATCCAGCACCATGATCCCTGCCCTTACCCCGTAACAGCCCCTCTGCATTCTGCTCAGGAGAACTGACCTGAGCCAGGCTGATTGGGTTTCAGCTCCAAATGTGGCAGCCAGCAGTGGGACATGTCAGGTCTCAGGGAGGCCAGGGCAGGTTATTTGACTTTGCCAAGACTGCTGCATGTGACTGCCATTCCTCTGGTGTCTGGTGGCTTTTGTGGCCTCCACCAGCCTGCCTGTGCCTCTTTCGTCAGCAGAGCTAAGCACAAGTGTGGGCTGGAAACTGAGATGCTTTGAGGCCTCATGGGGTGTAGGGTGTTTCAGGTGTCCCTGCTCTCTAGTGATGGCATTTTGTGGGTAATTAATTAGTAATGTATGCTACCACATTCTCATGAAGCTACCACTTACTCTATCAGGCACTGTTCTAAGTACTTTACATCATCTCATTGAATCCTTTCAACAAGCTGTCAGGAATGCATTATTTTCCAATTTTTGCAGATGAGGAAACAGCTTCATGAGAAGCTAGATAGGTATCGAAGATCATACGACCAGCAACTGGGAGAACCAAGACCCCATTGCTTTCGTGCTTAATAAGTAAATTATGCTGCCTTTTTCCCATGAAGGTTATGGGGAATTCAGATTTAAGGAGCACTAGGTAAATGAGTCAAAATCACAAATAACAGTGAAACTGAGACTGCTCAGATAAAGCTGTTCAAGCATGACCCACCCCCCTGACTCCCAGGGTGGTTCTAAGCAGCCAGCAGCTGCAATGTTTCTCTGCTCCTGGGGGGCTCAGAACACACCCCTCGGCCCCACCTGGATTTATGCGGCTGGGATGAGACCTTGACAGCAAGATCCCAAGGACCTGAACATTTCGGGGGCACTGTTATTCTGCCTACCACACATGGACTTTCTCATTTAGTCCTCATGGAAGCCAGATAAAGTATATATTATTATTATACTTATTTTGAAGATGGGAAAAGTGAGGCTTTCAGAATTTGCATGGCTCACCCAAAGTTCTGTCTTAATCAGCTCAAGCTGCTATAACAAAAATACCGTGGATTGTGTGGCTTAAACAGCAAGTATTTATTTCTTATCCTTCTGGAGGCTGGGAAGTCCAAGCTCAAGGTGCTGGTGGGTCTGGTGAGAGCCCACTTCTTGGTTTATGGATGGCTGCCTTCTTACCAAATCCCCACACCAGAGAGAGGGAGCACTCATACCTCTTTCTCTTTATAAAAGCATTAATTTCCTCCTGAGGACCTCACCCTCATGACCTCACGTAATCCTAATGACAATATCTGCCAAAGACCACCCCCCTCCAAATGCTGTTGTGTTAGGGATTATGGCTTCAGTGCATGAATTTGGGGAGAAACAAATATTTAGTCCATAGCAGTCACATAGCCAGTTGGTGTCAGAGCCAGCGTTTGAACACAGGTGATCTGACTCTAGTGTATTCTACTGCCTTGTGATATTTTCCATATGTGACATACTATATGACTGTCTTGTAGCCTGTTTTTAACTCCATCATGTATTTGACTACATTCTTATGTGAAAAAACATATATCTGCAATGTCATTTTAATGACTATACCATTAATGAAGTGAGGATTCAAAGAGTAGAGTCTAAATTCTTCTACTTAATCCTCATGTGACCATATTGCTTTATACCTTTGTAAAAGAAGGACAGCAGTAATAATACCCATCACATAATTTTGGTAATGACTTAAGTAGTGCATGTACATATGGTTTGTAAATCATCGCATCCTATATAAATGTAAGTCATAATGATCATTGTTCCCATTCATTATCTACCAGGACTTCCTACAGATTGAGGAATCGAGGGGAGTAGAACTACCAGTCTCTCTAATCCTGGATACACTCACTTCATGAAAATTCACTTGTGATGGGTGCCCCTTTTTGTATGTGTTATACTTCAGTGTAAAATTTACATGAAAAACTCTTCCCCCCTTTTCCATGGAATTAAAATGCCAATTTCTGACTCCAGCATCAGGGTCCTCTGCACTTTGACCCAGCTGCCCTTCGCAGCCCGGTCACCCTAGTCCAGCCCCACCAGGAGATGCACAGTCCTTTTCACCCATCCTGTACTGTCTTGCTTCTGTGTCTTTTGTCTGATGCTGTGTCCTCCCCTTTAAGACCTTCTCAAATATCATTTGCTCTGTGTGTCCTTCCTTGATCCCTGTTCAGCCCCCTCGTCTGAGTTCCCGTCTTACTTGGCTTCACATTCTGTGTCCCACTCACCACGGACGTTCTGCCAACAAATACTCATTGAATGATACTTTCTAGAATCCCTGGTCAAAGGCTGGTGGTCCTGGAAGCTCTCCTTTGTGGGTCCCTCTTTCATGGGGGACACTGACTTCTTAAAGCCCTGACGTGGGATGGCTAATGGTTGAATACATTTCTGACATTGCGTGAGAAAAGCCCCTGAAATGGAACCACTGCTGTTTTTTGCCCTGCCTGGAGGATCTCTGTGTTTTCTTCCCAGCTAACATGTGAGCTGCAGGAGGGCAGAGGTCACGTGTCATATATGTTTTTATCTACTCCCCACTGTTCCGACCATGGGCAAGCAAAATGACATATAGAGTAGAAGGCCCCTGGGTAATGGCCATGATTTTGTATGTGGTAGAGCATATTACAAAGAAAGACACTGCTACCGTCTCTCCACACCATCTAGGGCTCTCTGACAGCCGAAGGAGAAGACACCTGGCCACCATTGCTCATCCTTGAGCCAAAGGAAATGGAGCTGCAGGCTGACTCCCAGGCTATAGGACTTTGACATGCTTGTGGCTTCTACTTAAACCAGCTAGGAACCCTCCATCAGGGGACTGACAGACAAAGTCTATTCCATTCCACTGGTTCTTCATTTAAATGGAACGAGTTAGGCCAGGAGATGGCAAACTTTCTCTGTAAAGGGCCAGAGAGTGAACATTTTCATCCTTGTGGGCCATACGATCTCCATCGCACCTATGCAGCTCTGCCTTACGTAGCATGAGGGCAGCCCCAGGCAACACACAAACAATGTGTGACTGTGTTCTCATACAGCTTTATTATGGACGCTAAAATTTGAATTTGACATGACTTTAACATCACCAAACATTCTCCTTTTCATTTTTAAAAACCATTTAAAAATGTAAAAACTTTTCTGTTTGTGGGCGGTTGTTTGCCAACCTCCGAGTTAGACTACCAAGGGTGAGATTTTCTTTTGCTTTATGGAAATGCTTTTCAGACAACATGTATCAGAATCACTGAGGGGCAAAGGACAATTCTTGTTAAAAGTATAGCTGCCTGGTCCCCACATCAAACCCACGGAACCAGATTACTGGGGAATCTGTCCAGGAATCCACCATTTTAGCAGATTTTCCTAGGTGATTGTGTGGAGAACCACTTTAGTTAAAAGGAAACTAAGACTTTTCTTAGAGAATCTTTTCAGTTTCAGCAGAAAGATGAGGCCAACCAACAAAACAAATGCTTCTTATTTGAGCAGATTTTTTAAGCATATAAGCCACTTTGGGTTCTCCCCACACTTTTATAACGTGTTTCAATCTTGCTCAGCCTCCAAGTGCTGTGATTTCTGGAGAGAATGAGTGGACAACTGAGCCCTTGTCATACAAGTATTATTGATTGCTCATTCTGAGTCCATTTCCCTATTTTTTTGTAGCTAAAAGAATCTCATTTTTTGATTTTTTTTTTTTTTGTATTGAGCCTTAAGGAAGGTACCTCTGTTGCAGTGATGTACTGGTAAATATTTACCAACTGGCTCTTCAGGAAAAGAAAGCCTTGTGTGTAGTATTTGCCAATTTCTGTGGTGTAAATATGCTCATATGGCCAATTTTGAGCTACCAACATGAGATCGTTAAATGAAGGGTTGGGAAGAGATGCACACCCTCGGCTCTCGCAGGCTGGTGTGCGCTGGCTCCAGTCTGACATCGCCCTATCAACACTTTGGGATCGATAGTCTAAGTCAGTCATGGTGATCCCATCCTCTGTCAGTATTTGGCTTGTGAGCAAAAAACATTCTGGGGTGGGATTAAGCACTTTAAGAAAAGTTCTCTTTATCAATGAAGGAATGAGTGGCTTCTCTTTTTCCACTGGGCATGACTAGACTGCAGTAACTCATATTGCACTGCAGTGTGGTACTGGCAGCAATCTTGGTCATGAGGGCAGCTGGCCTGTAGACAACTGAGCACATCATGGGTTGCAGAACAGATACAGGGAAAGGACTTGGGTCCTTGGTGATACAATCAAGCTGCTGAATTAACCAGGTCTGACTGCACTGTGTATCAGGACTTCTATTTATGTGCATTCGGAAGAATTCCAGGCAGTATAATCTGGTTGAGTAAAGATTTTGTTACTAGCAGCAGAAAGCTTCCCAACGGATGTATCCTCTCTGCATTGACCACTCAGAAATTAAGAGAGGACACAAGAGTTATCACCCAGTCTTTAGCTCCTCACCATGGGCAGATGCAGAATAGAACTTCTAGAGCTCAGATGCAGCGGACTACAAGTCAGTTTCTCGTGACTCATTATCTGCGCCCCGCCTCCGTACCACCCTCCAAAGCCATTTACCATGTGAAATGTCACCAACTTTCTGTCTCGCCTGTCTCGCTCCAGTACTGCTAGCACAGTGAGGTAAGGCATTATCAAGGCTTCGGCAACAGCGTGTGTGGCTGAGGTTTAAATGAATTTCATCAGCATGATTAAATACTTATTACATGAGTTAAACATACGGGCTTCATTAAGCTAGTGAACTCCCAGGAACCTCCTCTTCTGTTTATACAACCCATCTGGACTCTCAGATTACTTTAAAGAAATGGGATAAATGCAGTTTGCTATGACAGCCAGGTCGTCTTTCAGCATTATACTCTCAGAGGAAACTCATCTTCCATTGCTAACTCTGGCTTCCATACAATTGGGTGCAGAGGTTTTTTCCATCTGCTTCTGGCCTCCGTTAAAGCCTGACATGATGCTGAAATTGAGACTTTAAGTGTAACTTGCCAGGACATGACAGACATACTTTTCTCATTGAAGCATGGAATATTGTCTAAGGTCATTTGCAAGCTCAAACCTTGGGCCTTTTACAAGGAGGGCACACCTTGAAAGCAAAATAAAGGACAAGGTTTAATTAACTTACTGGGGCTCTGTTAGTCGTTATTAGAAGCTCTTTATCAAATTAAAGGCCTGCTGGGAAGGCAGCTGAGTGCCGAGAAGCAGCGCCATGCGTTAAGTGCCAAAGTGGGTTTTAATTGGCTGTTTAAATGAAGAAAAGCTCCCTGTGGTGTGACAGACACACATAGTGGGTGTGTGCAAACACACACATGCTTGTGCACACACGTGCACATGCATGGAGCCCCAGGCAGTCTGGGAAATAACAGGAATCCCTTTTTTTTTTGAAAACTGACCCCCTGCCCCAATCAGGATCACAGTCCTAGCAGGAAGGGGACCCTAAAGCATGTGGTGTTCCATGCTCAGTAAATGCCACAGTTATTATGTCTGATAATAATAAATAACAGCAATGGAGCAATAACTTGTTTGAATGCTGCCAATTTGAGTCCAGCTGCATGGACCAGGTCCTCTAACTCTAGGGTCAAGTTCAGGCTTTTGTTTTGCCTCTCATGTCTATCAAACCACAGACATTCAAAGCGGGCACACAGTGCTCAGGCAGGAATGTGTAAGATTTGCTCACACAAAGCTTTTAGCAGTGCCCAGCACGTGCTGAAAGTTCAATGAAATGATAGTTATTTTGACCAAAGTGTTTTCTATACTCTTTAAAAGGATTATTGGGGATTATTTATTCCCAGTAGCCCTCGTTGGGATGAGGGGCACAGCACGATGGTGGCGAAGAACATGAAGTTTGGTGTCAGATTTACGTGGGTTTGTGTGCTGGCTCCACCACATTAGGGGGCCTCTCTGAACCTCAGGCTCCTTTTCTACAAAGCAGAATAAATCACATCTACTTCAGAGTAGTGGGGAAACCCTATGGCCATGATTATAACGATCTTAGCACAGGTGTAAACATAGGTGTGACCATCAATATGCTTATTAGGATTGTGCCTGTTCCTCAGTGAGAGAGACTCAGTTACAGAGGGGCCGCGGGAGGGGCCCAAGGACACCCTGCCTTTCTCACAGAGGCTGCTAGCAAACGTTCACGGAGTCAAACCATTGGTAGAGTTTATATGATGGAACCTTCACAACTGAATATGGCAGAGACAGGGCTTTTGGGAACACATCTAGGACACAGGGTGAGCAAAGGAAGAGCTTTGCAGTCAGTCTCTCTCTGGTGCTCCCCATGCTAGTAGGGCTGCCCTGCAGCCTGGGTTAGAACACATGTTGACCCGGAAGAACACCATGGCACAGCTAGGACCAGACGCCAGACCTCGGTCTCCAGTCTGTGGTTTCTTTTACTGAGAATCTTGTCAAGGTGAGTGTCTCAGCTGGTGGAGAAAAAATTATTTCAAAACAACTGTTTTTTATTCCATAAGTAAGTTTATTATCCTACCCTTTTATAAAAAAAATGTTTTTATTGATACGCTGAGCTTGTTATTTAACAGAAACTTTAAATAAAGTTCTTATAAAATCAAGATCTCCCACGTTTCCTTACAAGGGTGATGTGCAGTAGCCACCATAACTTTTGGCTTCCCATCCGCATCACGGTTTGGTGTAGAGTGATGGGGAAGGTGGGGGAGACTGGAGAAGGCAGGCGAGCTGGTAGTGAGGGTTTTTTGAGGAAGTTAGAGCTGTTAAAAGACCCTCAGCCTACAGCTGCTGAAGGGGAACTTGAAACACAGGACTGTGGGTCCGTGGAGCCATTTTGAATTAGGGGATGTTTTCACAAAGTTCTGCAAAAACAAACGCTCCCGGTTGAAAGGCTGTGGCTACGTGCATTTAAACACACGCCCTCTGTTCCAGTAACACCGCAATTCTGAGCTATCCCTGATGCATCAGCAAGGAGGGGAACAAACTCCTTCATTTCCCAATGTCCTTGCTGGGGCTTGGAGCGACAGCTCTCACTCAATTTTACAGCCCAGCCAGGCTTTGAACATGAAACAGAAGCATCCCAGGGTTTTTACAAATGAGCCACAGCAGGCTGGATGTCAGGGCATGGATTCATGGGCTGCCGGGGGGTTAATATCTCTTGCAATTACAAATCAGAAAAAAGACTGCATTCTTCTTCATTCTGCCTGTTTCACACATCCTTGGCAGCTGGGCTTCCCAATGCTTCATTGAGGCCAATGCCCGTGAAGGAACGGATCAGCAGGCGCGGGCCATCAGGCAGCCATTTTAAGCCCTTGGCCTGGGTCCCCGCTCCCTGCGCTCGGGTGAGACAGACAGGCCTTTGTGTGCCTGGAGCCGGCTAAGCCAGGATGTGACTGCAAGCTGGAATCTGACCTTTCATGGGCTCCAGCACCTGTCAGAAAAACGAACAAGCTCGGGGTGTTTTTTCCGCTCCGGACTTAAATGCCAGTTTTGTGACTCCCTCACAGTGGAGCTGTGCCAAGGCAGTTGTGGTCAGCTCCAGCTCTCTGAGGAGCAAACCTGAGATGTGAGTGATGGACGGCCCTGGGTCTCTGAGGCCTGGCCAGCTCTCGGCTCAGAATGAATTCGAGGCAAGCAGAGGACTCCGGTGCTCTAACTTGGAGCAGAACAGAACAACCATATTCCTCTGGCACCCTGTAGAGTGTGTGTGTGTGTGTGTGTAAGTGCATTCAGCATTGGGACAAAGACCCAGTCATGGTGACCCTAACGCAGGTGGCCGTCCAGGGACAGTTTTGGCACACCTTCTCCTGGCCGGCTGCTGCTGCTGTCTGAGTGTGAACACATCGGTCAGACTTGGGTTGGGCTCTGCCACTTAAGATCTGCAGGACCTCAGGCAAGCAGTTTAACCTCCCTGAAGCTCAACCTCCTCAGCTGTTAAATGGGTAGAAGAGTGACTTATCCCAAAGTTTGCAGCAGGTTAAATGAGGTCATGTACACTAATCCCGGAACCCCTTGCCTAAGCACCTTGAGAGTCCTGAGTCAATAGCCACCTTTCCCTCCCCTGCTGCAGGGCAGCTCGGGCTGGAGGACCAGTGAGGGTGCCACCACTGATATGAGGGGGCCTACCCTGGTCATGGATGCGGGGCTGGCCCGGTCCACTTGCGACTTCAGGTGTGGGCGTGGATGAAATGCCTACAGTTACGCAGATGCCTGACCCGGAGCTCGAGACGTGCGGGAGCTGTCAATGGAAAAAATGCTGAAGGCTAACCGTCATCCTCAAGACTGCTGATGCTTTAACAGCACAGCACACCTATCACACCAAATCTGTGCGAGGAGTTACATGGATTACAAGTGAACAAACTTGTATTTTAGGGACGAAGTTTCTGTTTCTTTGCTTGACTTTACCATGTTCTGTGAAAACAACTGACTACGCAATTTGGAGAGCACGTTAGGGTGGTCTGACAGAAGGTGTAGCCTCTGCGCCGGGTGGATCTCAAAGAGAGAAGCCATTCTTCTTTGGAGGGAGTGAAACTAGAATTTGGTGACAGGTAGCTGTGACTGGCAGCTGGGAGGACTGGCCCCAGAATGGAGATGCTGGGCCAAGAACGCAAATGGCTGTGTATGAGCCCCAGGTTGGAACGTGGCTGTTGACTTGTGACAAGCTGCTCCGTACACACGCAGTCTGCATAGCCGGCTCCAGTGCGAGGAGAGCAGAGATCTATTGAACCATTCTGCTGAAGAACATGGGGCAGGCCAGTTAGTAATCATACAAGTAAGCTGTCAAGCCATTACCTTTATATAATTTAATGTAAAAATGGTATTGTTACTTGTCTAGACTATACATTGTGCTCCCTTTTTGTTCCTAATGTCTGAAACAGAGAGAGTGGTGTGCCAAACCTTCTCTGTCAGCGAATCACGTGTAATCCTCACAAGAATTCCCTTACAAGGAAGCTTCTGTGATCCCCATTTCAAAGATAAGGACCGAGGCTTAGGGAGGTTGAGTAATTGCCCAGCATCATCCAAACAGTAAATGGCAAAGCCAGGACACACACTCGGGTCTGTCTGTTCCAGGGCCCAAATTCTTTACTGTGAAAACACTGTGTTGCCTCTTCTGTGGTTTCTTCAAGTGTAATTCCTTTACTACAAAGATGTTCAGATGGTCATAATTTGATTTGTTGACTCAAAGGGTTACTTTAATGAATCAAATTGCATGCTGTCAACGTACTCCTCTCTATACCTTTCAAAAATATCTGGGTTTAAAAAAATCCAAGTGAAATTTCTAAAATGCTCTAAATTAGATTTTCACTGGTAAACATGTTATCTGATCATGTTATTATTTAATGTTTGATAAATACTCACTGCTACTGTTTGATACTCGGTTGAACAGTTGAAAGGTGGCTTGTTTTAGTCTTAATCTGAAATACATTAAGAAGGGTCAGTCAAACCCAGGCAAGCTTTGCAAAAGGTTTTTTGCATTGGTCACAGTTTTGACTTATAGATCATCAATTAGTTGCAGATGTCGACAGTAATACGGAGTGTATGCAGGGTCAGGAGAACACTTCGTTCCCATTTGAGAGGAATTTAGAACTTAAAAAAATACTCTGTTAGTTCTGAGCTGCCAACATATACACATCCATGCGTGTGTATAACTCCCTGGAAAAACAATCAGATTTTTGGAAGCAGTGCACCATAATTCTATAGACTTTATAATTCAATTCATAAATACTCAGGTTTTAAAAACATAATTGTGACAACTAGAAAAATAACACGAATCATTTTCATATTTCTCTCATTTCTATAACTTCAGCACTTCAGTGTGAGTAATTATAATAGTCATAGAAAAGTAATAACGATAATAATGAGAAGCACAGCGACTCATAGCAAAGTGCTGAGTGCTCTGTCTGTCGGTTATTCCATCCATCCTCATGCTCACTCCCTGAGTTGGGGTCTGCCATTCGCTCCACTTAGAGCTAAGGAAACGGGAAGTCATGGAGGTCACTGGAGCTAGCCGTAGTTGGAAGCCTCACTCCTTGGTTGTGCCATGTCTGGGGTGAGGATCTGTATTTGGGAAAGGTAGTATCAACTCTTCAGGAGCCAATAGATTGAGAAAGGACTGAGATGCAGATGCTAGAATTTATAGGAGGAAGGATGTGGCAAAGTCCAAGTCACTGTGAAAGAAACAGGAAAGAAAGGTACTTCTGTAGCTCATTGGACTCCATGAGTTGGCCTATAGGCCAAATCGAAAACAAGGCCTGTTTTTATACAGCCCCAGAGCTGAGAAACATTTTTGTATTTTTAAAAGTTTGAAGGAGGAGGCCCTGACCAGCGTGGCTCAGTTGGTTGGAACATAACCTTTCAGTTACAGGTTTGATTCTGTGCAAGGGCACATATATACCTACCTAGGTTACAGGTTCGATCCCCAGTCGGGGCACATATGATCCCCTGCCCATCCTGGGGGATGCAACCAATCAATGTTTTTCTCTCTCCCTTCCTCTCTTCTTCCTTCCTCTCTCTCTCAAAGCAATGAAAACAAATGTCCTCAGGTGAGGATAAAAAATAAATAAAAATAGAAAAATAAAAGGTTGAAGGAGAAGGAGAAGGGAGAGGAAGAAAAGGAGAAATAGGAAATATATGACAGATAATACATGGCCCCCAAAGCTTAAAATATTCACTGTTTGGCCAATACCTAGTCTAGACCAGTGTTAATAGAAATATAGTTTGGCCATATATGTAATTTAACATTTTTAAGTAGCCACATTGATAAAGTAAAAATAAACAAGTAAAATTAATTTTAATAATGTTTTTATTTAACCCACAATATCCAAAATATTATCATTTCAACATGTAATCAATGTAAAAATGATTAATGAGACATTTAACATTCCATGTTTCACACTAAGTCTTTGAGAGCCTACGAGGGTTTGACACCGCACGCCCAAGTTGGGACTAGCCACGTTTCCCGGGTTCCGTAGCCACGTTTCCTGGGTTCTGTAGCCACATGTGGTGAGTGGCTACTATGTTGGGCAGTATGCATAGAGATGTTGATGAATGGACGGGATTTCAATGTGGGCAGTGGGAGGACATCCAGGCATAGTCTCGACCAGGGTTTCTCAACCTTGGCACTATTGACATTTGGGGCTGCCTAACCCTGTGTTGTGGGAAGTTGCCCTGTACAATGTAGGATGTTTTGCAATATCTTTGGACTCTGCCCACTGATACCAATAGCAACCGCCCCCCCCCCCCCGTTGTGACCACCAAAAATGTCTGCAGATATTGCCAGATGATACTGGCAAGTTGCCCTGGGTTGAGAACCACTGGTCTAAAGCAGGCATGTGGGAACACACCTGGAACCACCCAGAAAATATCCTCTGACTCAGTCCCTTTGATAGAAGAAGAATAATTGAAGGAGAGCGCCATGAGTTTGGTAGAAAAAGTGGAGCAGAGCTCAGTCTCAAGCACTGGAAACTTCTTCCCTCAGCAATGATAGTCATCAAAGAGTCTTGAGCAAGGGAATGAAGTTAGCAAAGTTACAAATTAAAAACATTTTTTCTTCCATGTTTGTATAACTAGATTCTTTCTCTTCTTTCTTTTACTGGCACAGATAGATATTTTTTTCCCTTAAAGAAAAGCATTATTTAAAGAGCAAATGCCCCCACCCTGCGTCTGGTGGGTGGTTTTTATTAAATTCCAGTAGAGGGATGGGTTTCCAAAGCAATCATCCAGCCCCTTGGTGAGCAGGCTCCCTGCCACTCAGCTGACATTCCACCCTGCAGGAGTTGGAGAGAGAGGAAAATCAACAGTGAGCAGGCAGAGTGACCGTAGCTTAGGCTGTTGGAATTTCCAGGGAGGCCACTTGGTGTTACAGATGGAGCCAAATGCAGCACAGGGTGGAGGTAGCCTGATAAATACCCTCTGCATCTTACAGTTGCCAAATTGTTTTATTTGCTCTGCCCCTGACATCCAATGACTGTGAAATTGTTTAAGTCCTTTTTGAATAATAATAGTAATAGTAATGATAATAATAGAAATCTGTACTATGGGGGACACCAAAAAATAGGAAGTATCTTCTGAAGGGCAGGCCCCTTGCAGTACAGGCTTTCCCCACTTTGTGAGTGTTCTAGGAACCCATCTGTATCAGTGTACCAGCTGGTGTTGTAGTGAGATGTGATGTTCGGCTTCAATGAATTTTATTTTGAAGATTCTTTCAACGCAATTGCCCATTTCGCGATGGGTGATTTATGAGCGCACCTGCCCACACCGCGTGGCGCGTTCAGCAGTTTTTGACCAAAAACTGCATGACCCCCATGTTTCACCCTCTCTAGTCACTCGATCTCAACCTGAGCAAACTTTTTTTGTTTCCCCAACTGAAAAAAGTCCTTAAAGGGAAATATGTTGCTGATGTGGAAGAAGTGAAACAAAAAACAGCAGAAGCACTAAAAGGTTTCAAAACTGATGAGTTCAAAAACTGTTTTGAACAGAAAAAAGTCTCAATGGGTCTGTTGCATCAAATGGAGAGTATTTTGAAGGTGGCCAATGTTTAAACATGTAAGAATAAATACACAGTTTTTAAATAAATAAAATCCCCTGTTTTGGGGTGCCCCTCTTACAGGTCTTTATGGTTGACCATGTACTTTTGCATGCACAGTCATGGTTAATAGTTACGTATCTTAACACGATGCTGAAGGAGGTGTGTACACCATGGGTGTCTATTTTGGGATTTGTCCTTTTGGAGGGACTCTGGGGCTCTTTATCCACCTCTGCTGGATAATCTGTTTGCTCCTTGGATCCACTCTAGCCCCTCTTCACCCTGCCCTCTGCCCTGCATGGATTGCGTCAGCAGGGCTCAGCCAAAGGGAGGCCCAGCGGGAGTTGACGAGGTAGGGGAGAGTGAGCTTGGGCTATTTGCTCCCCATCCCTTGCACCAGGCTTGGCAGTGGCTGCATCCCTCCACAGCTCCTGCGATGACAGGCCTCATTGGATCCAGAACCACTTCCTCTCCTTGTCCTTTCAGGCCTGAGGACGGGAATCCCACACAGCGCTGCTATTAGCCCCAGGGTGTTTTGGCACCCTTTGTAGGTTGACCCACAGCCCTGCAAATGGTCCCTCTGTGAAGTCTCTTCAGCCACCCGTCCTCAGTGTGCCATCTGTTTCCTGTGGGGACCCGACTGCCATTCAAACTCCCTTTAGCTTGTACTGAGGAGAGTCCACATCGGACTGGATCATCCTAACATTCAATCAGGAAAATTCAAGCAAGGCTAGAGTTAGTAAGTTGGCCTTTGAAGTCAATGCGTTGACTCCATTTAATAGCTAGAGAAGCTAGGCATGGAGTTTCTGTGGCTTTTCCTGGGTTACCAAGTAACTTGGTACAAAAAAACCTTTCATTATAAACCCCAAACCCACACACCCAATTCTCTTCAAGAGAGGAATGTATGTAATGCTTAATTCAGTGTTTTTCTTTCTGGAATTTCTAACAATAATAATGGAAAAGGAACTTGGGGAAAAGTGTCAAAGAAAATCACGTTGGTGTTTTCTTTCCCTTATGTGTGAATTGTTTGAAGGAATCCAAACCTGAGCTTGAGCAACAATGTCTGAACCAGACGTGTCAGCTGTTAGCAGGCCGGCCCGGTAATTGGACATCAACGGAGGGAGCTGTGTGTGCTCATCTCCTCTCTGCTGTCAGCCTAGTTCTTCCCGTGGGGAGCAGGCCTGGAAGTCACATCACCTGCACTTCCTCACAGTCTCACTAATTACAGAAAGGACAAGCCCGGCTCTGTGTTTTGTCTCAGCCAGTTTAACCAGAGGAAATGACTAAGGCCGATTAGCTGGAAAAGGCTGGGTCTCTATTAAGATGCTTCCTAGCTATTAGTTAGCACTCTATAGGCTCTTAATAGTGTAAAATTTATTAAGAACCGCTAATAGCAAGGATATTATTGGTAAGTATAGTACCGAAAAACTACAGCAAAAGGGAAGGCAGAAATTCCCAGGACATGCTCAGCAGAGGGCACTGCCCCTGAGGCAGGAAGGTGGCGGGTGGCAGGCGTGGGGGTACCTGCAGGACATCAAGACTCTAGTCTTGGCTCCCTCGGTGACTTGGGGCCAGTTCCTTCAATATTTTATTCTCAGTTTCCCAGGAAGGGAGATGCATGGACTTTAATCACTATTAAGTTGAACGCCTCTCAACCCTGACCTCATATTAAAATTACCCGGGCAATTTAAAAAACAGTGTGTGATTTCTGCTCTGCAGTTGGGTTAAGATTGCTGGGGATGAGATCAGGCATTGGTGTACACTGTTCTGTGAGCTGATACAGTACCACCCTCAGTCTAGGTGAGAAAGAGAGAAGAGAGGAGGGAGGGGAGGGGAGGGGAGCACGCACGCTAGGTTTTGATGTAAAAATGACAGTTCTATGGGCCATGATTAAAGACTTGAGAGCAACTGTACTACTGTGCTTTATACATAGAGGGCGCTTGATAAATAAATGTTTAATGACAGGGAGAAGAGAAAAGGGGGGGATGCAAGAGGAGAGGAAAAGAAAAAGGAGGGAGACAGGAATGACAGAAGGACATTAGGACAGTTTTTTCCCTCCATGCTTGTGGAAATCATGGGCACAGCCAGGCATGCTTTGTGTGAAGAGTTCAGAAAAAACTGAGGAAGATGGAAGAGAGGGAAAGATAGGGAGTAACAAAAAAGTTCATGAACCGAAACCTCACAAATCAGTCCTGACGTTTCATCATCTCATTTTTGACTCGTTCTGGTTTGCGAGCCTTGATATAGTAGTTTTCAATAAATTTTAATTTCCTGTTGGTTTGAGGGTTCAAAACTGTGATATTTGAAAATATTTTAAGACAATCCAGTGCTTTCTTTCCAACTGGATTTCTCCTTGGCTGGTCTCTGATCCGAAGGTGATTCCAGCCAGCGTGGCTTTGTGGCCCTGGTCTAAGATGACTAGTGCAGCCTTGGTTTCAGTTCACTCCTCTGGGTGAGAGACTGGCCAGAAACCTCTGGGGCTTTTAAACAGACTATTCCATAAACTCAGTATATTGGTCTACAGCGGAAGAAATAATACCAGAGACAAAAAGGGACATTTCTTAATGAGAGAGGATTAAATTGATCAGGAAAGCATAACCCTACATGTGTACATACCTAATAAGAGAGCTTCAAAAAACATAACGCAACAACTCTGAGATAGTTACCCAAGGTAAGTGAAAGCATATGTCTTCGTTGAAAACCTGTGCAGAAATTGTATAGTACCTTTAGTCACAATTGCCAAAGCTGGAAACCAGCCAAATCTCCTTTGACTAGTGAACACCTAAACAATGGTACAGCTATATCAGGGGTGTCAGACTCATTTTCACCGGGGGCCACATCAGTCTCGCTGTTACCTTCAAAGAGCTGAATGTAATTTTAGGACTATATAAATGTAACTACTCCTTAATAGTTAAGTGAGAGCTCGGCGCTGCCACCGGGTAGAAACAAGGTGCTGGGCCAGATAAAACAAGGTGGAGGGCTGGATTCGGCTGCGGGCCTTGTGTTTGTCATCTGTGATGTATAACATGAAATACTACTCAGGAATGAAAAGGAGCAGACTGCTGATACATAAATAGCATGCTAAGTAGAAAGAAGGTAGATTCATTTGTATGACGGTGTGTAAAAAGTAAATCTGCAGGGATAGAAGTCAGATCATTGGCTGCAAGGGACCTGCACTTGGAGGGACGGCACTGTCTCCAGAGGATCATGAGAAAACTTTGGGGGGAATGTAGATGTTCTGTGTGTTGACTGGTGGTGGTTAGATGGCAGCATGAATTTGTCACAATTCATAGAAAAGTATACTTAAAAAAGGCAAATTTTCCTGTCATTTATTCCTCATAAAAAACAAACAAAAAAATCACAGAGGATTATTATAAACAATTTTATGCCAATATGCTTATTTAAGTAATAGGACAAATTCTTAGAAAGACACAAATTACCAAAACTCATTCCAGCAGAAATAGATAATGTGAATATTTCTATATTTACAGTATTAAAGAAATTGAAATTATACTTAAAATCCTTCTCACAAAGAAAATTCCAGACATCAGTGGCTTCCCTAGTGAACCTATTGTTAAGGGATAACTATTACTGATTCAATCGGGTATACTTCCCAACTCATTTTATGAAACTAATTTTTCCCTGGTACCAAAAACCAAAGACATTACAAGAAGAGAGAACAAAGACCAATTTCCTTCATGACATAACCCAAAAAATATTTAACAGAATTTGAGTGAGTTGAATCTGTCAATGTAGTGAAAGGATAATGCATTATGACCAAGTGATGTTTATCTTAAGAATGCAAGGTTGGTTTAATATGAAAAAAAATCAATGTAATTCATCATATTACCAAACTGAAAAAGTAAAAGTAAATGATCATCTCAATACATGCAGATAAAGCATTGGACAAAATTCAACACTCATTTAGTATAAAAACTCAGCAAACTAAAATAGATGGGAGTTTCTATCTTTTGATAAAAAGCCAGATGTGAAACCAGTATTATAAGAAATGTTAAAAGGTCTTCTTTAAGAAGAAGAAAAGGCAAATGTGAATAATAAAATGGCAATAAATACATATGTATCAACAATTACTTTAAATGCAAATGGATTAAATGCTCTAATCAAAAGATACACGGTGACCGAATGGGTGGCAAAACAAGACTCTCACATAAACTGTCTACAAGGGACTCACTTCAGATGGAAAGACACACAGTCTGAAAGTAAAGGGAGGGAAAAAGATACTCCATGCAAATGAAAACAAAACCAAACCAAACAGCTAGGGTAGCAATACTTATACCAGACAAAATAGACTTTAAAAAAAAGGCTAGAACGAGAGACGAAGAAGGACCCAGCACCTATACTTCTGGGTCTTTATCCAAAGACACTCAAAACACTAAATTGAAAAGACATATGCAAACTATAAAGACAATATGCAAAAAGAAAAACTGGATTAGGCCAAGATTTCTTAGAACATAAAGAGTACAAACCTTGAAAGATAAAAACTGATAAACTGGACTTCTTCAAAATTATGAACTTTTGCTCTTTACAAGACACTATCAAGAAAATGGCCAGGCAAACCACAGGTTGGAGAAAATATTTGTAAAACATATACATTATAAAGGAGTTATAGCCAGAATATATCAAAAACTCTTACAACACAGCTTAATAAAGGAGAAACAGGCAACAGATTTGAGCAACTTACCAGAAAAGATATAAATGGCAAATAAGGACATGAAAAAATGCTGAATGTCACTCATCATCAGGGAATTGAAATTTGAAAACAATGAGATATTGCTACACACGCACTAGAATGACTAAAATTAAAAATACTTATAATACCACGTATCGGTGAGGGTGTGGCGCAACCAAAATTGTCTTCCGTTCCTGATGGGAAATGCAAAGTGGCACAGTCCTTTGGAAAACAGTTTGTTGGTTTTTCATAAAATTAAATGTACACTTATCATATGACCCAGCAGTTCAATTCTTAGGTAGTTAGATAAGGAAAACAAAAACATGCATGTCCATGCAAAGATATGTACGTACATGTTTACAACAACTTCATTTTCAGACACTAACAGCCCAAAACAACCTGGAAATCTATTAACTGATGAATGAATGAACAAACTGCAGTATTTCCTTACCATGGACTACTTCTCAGCAACAAAAAGAAATGAACTACTGATACATGCAACAACCTGGTGAATCTCAAAAGCATTATGCGGAGTGAAAGAAGCCAGCTGTGGAAGATTGCACGCTGTATGATTCGATGTATGTGAAAATGAAGGAAAAGCGAAGCTCTAGTAACAGAAACCAGCGCAGTCACTGCCAGGGGCTGGACACGGTGGAATGAGACGGACCGTACCGGGGCAGGAGGGACGGAAATGTTCTGTATCTTGATTGTGGTGGTGATTATACAATTGTGTGTATTTATCACATTCATCAAACTATACATTTAAAAATGGGTGTGTTTTATTGTATATAAATTATAACTCAACAAAGCTGATTTTTAAACAAGGATCTAGGTATGGGGCGCCACTGCCGGGAGGCACGGCCCTGGGAAGTGGTGTGGGCAATCGTGTGGGTGCAGGGAAGGTAAACAGTGGAGCGATGAACAAAATCAGTCTGCTACATTGGGTTTGATTATACTAGAGCTCCCCCATTGTTGGAGCTTAAAAAATAATCACTCCTCATACAGAATCTGTTACTTCATACTCATCATCTTTGTGTCTCCTTTCCTTTCTGCCTTTTGGCTGGTTGGTCCTCTGACGCCATTCCTTGCTACCTCCTGAACTTCCACGCAGTGTTTCTGTGCTTGGATCTTGTGTCGTTTCTAACTGATTAAGAATTCAAAGGTTTATGGCCGTCTGGTCAGTCTAAGTGATCTTGACTTAAACTCATTGGTATTTGCAATGCCAGCATTTCACATGTTATCTTTCCCCAGTGGAAAAGCTGAACAACTAAAGAAAGAAAGAAAGTTAATGAGTTAGCTATCATGGAAAACACGTTAGGGTTTTTAATATACTTTCTCTTTAAACGTAACAAGGCAGTTCACACGATCACTCCAATTTATGGCAAAATAAATGATTGCCGTTGCAGGCACTGCAGTAAATGAATAAAAGCCGGCAGGGTGTTCCTATGAGAGTGACACGCTGGGACTTCCTCCAGAGACACCAACTCCAGCAAAATGACATATGTGGCTTCGTGCCGGGAAATCCCGTGAGAAACTGAGATCGAAACAATGGAAAAAACAGAAACTTTTCATACTTTTAAAGTTTCCACTCCCGTTTGATATGAACAGAGCTTGGTGTGCAAACCCAGGATACATTTAACTTTTTTCTCCTGTGAGCACTCGGTGGCTTTTTACGTATAATAGAGTAAGTCTGGGAGGCAGGCAGGGTTGTGTTTTGCCAAGTTTTGAATTCAGTCAAACTCTTTGGTCTAGCCAAATCCCACCAAATGAGAACAGTTTGGTGTTTAAATTTGTTTACTCTTTGGTAAGTGGAACTTCCTGTTTTGGGTTCTGTAAAGATGTCTTGAAATGAAGTAGCATTCAAATATGGTTTGGGTGAGTTGAATGCAAACAAATCAAAAATTTGTGGATAAAATTTCCTTCAAATGTACCCAGAATTTTAATAATTAAGAACTAACCAAACATGCTTTAGGTTTGGGGCTGGATCTAAATATCTGACAAACCATTTCAAAACATTCGGGGAACTCAGACTGTGTTCCAAGTTGAAATGTTTTTATTTTGTGTTTTGTTTAAATGTTATGTGGGAAACAAAGCACTTGAATTTGTCTCCACAAGTATGAATCTGTTTTCAGTATTTATACCTCAGTCATCACAATGATGGGAAATTTTCATTTTTTTTCCCTTAGACGTGAAATCAGTTTTCAGAGAAATGAGAAATTATGTTGACAACTGAGAGTGACTCCAGTCTGGCCCCCAAGGCAGAGTGACAGGCCCCCAAGCCTGGTTTTTGTGAGCCTAGTGTTGCCACTACGGCTGCTATTATGAACGGACCTCATTCCAGAAGGCAGCGATGTTTCTCACTTTCAGTCCCACTTGCGCTGGACCTCAGGCTTCCCTTCTTTAGATTCTTTTCTTTCTCCAGACTCTGCTCCAACTTGGTCATCTGGCTTTTCCACTCTGAGCCGCCTCAGTAGGACATCTGCACTGCAATTCTGGCTCTTTTGGACAAACCCTGGTCTCTCCTCTCACCCCACCCCCTGTCAGTCACTTTGAATCTGGCTGTGCTCGTCATGGAAGGAAATGGAGGCCACTGGAGACCCCGGTGAACTCACTGACTCACTCAGTGAATTCTGGGCCAAGGTCTTAGGAGGAGCATTTCTTACTGGTTTGGGAGGAATAGCTACAGAAATATCCAGAGGGAGT
Organism: Micronycteris hirsuta; assembly: GCA_004026765.1. Lineage (NCBI taxonomy): Eukaryota > Metazoa > Chordata > Mammalia > Chiroptera > Phyllostomidae > Micronycteris > Micronycteris hirsuta. The sequence continues at coordinate 179,883 of PVJI01000087.1, read as the reverse complement.
TGTCAGTGGAACTGGGACGAGGCAAATTCTATTGGGGTGCCTTGGGCCAACAACATTTCATCTCCTGGGAAAGGTGTTGATAGGTATAAAAATGCCATCTGTCCGGCCAAGGGCAGATGCATGCTGGTGAAGGACAGTCACTTGTAACCACGATAATGATTCAAGGTGTTAATTAACCAGGTCTCCAGGGTTTTTTTTTCCCCTACTCTCTTCTAGTGGTTTTCTTTGTAATTGTGACAAGCAGGGTCTCAAAGAGGAAAAGACAGGAAAAAGAGATAAAACTCAAATTGATGAACTGTGTTACCTTTTAGTAGTTAAAATTTTGAGTTCACATCTGAGTCACTAGGTGAAATGACAAGCGTAGTGACTGAGTAAGTCATGCACATTGGGAGGGTTAGTAACCTCTCTCCTCCCCTCCTTCCCACTCCAGGCAGAGGAGGACTGCTGAGTTAAAAGAGTTCAATCAAGACCAGTTTTTTGTGTGCTGGTAATCAGGGGAGGGCGTTGGCATGGGAGGGAGGCCTGCCACACCAAGACGGAGCCTGCTGGTGAGGGAACCGTTGTCCTCCCTGATGGTGGGGACTAGTTGTCTCCAAACCTGACCGCACACGGGGTTCACCTGGCGAGCCTTAAAATGTAACCATGGCTGAGCCCAAACCCAGCTCTGGGAGAAGCCTGGGCATCAGCTTAAAAAAAAAAAAAGCAACTCCTCAAATGGTTCTAAGGTATAACTAGAGTTAAGAACCACTAGTTTAGATTGTACTATTTCTGAGAAAAATTAACATTTGTCTTTTGGAGCTGTATGTACTCTAAGTGATCAATGAGTATGAAAACTGGTAGTTCTGTATCTCTTTTACTGGTGGGAATGTAGAAAAGCAAACTTGATTTCAAGGATTCACGGCTACCCTCATTTATGCGATTACAAGTATCCCTGATGTTGCCACTGTCCCCCCACCCAAGCTGAGAGGTGTCAATAAGCCTCCGTGTCCACTCTGCTGAAGGTTGGAGGGGTCAGATGCATTGAACTGCAGCCCTCAGCATTCTGAGAGCGAGATCTCTTCCCCTGGGGAGGGGTATGTGTGGAGTTTGCCCAGGGGAGGGGATGTAATTTTCTCTCTGGGGATGGGCTCTGGACCCATAGAGAAAGTCCAAATTGACTTCAATTTTAGCCATTGTCCCTCCTTTGCTGTAATTTCTTTCTAGAAGTGCATTACCCCTTAGAAAAGAAATCGGCCTTTGTCTGTGCCGCTTGCATGTTCATGTAGTGGTGACCGAGGGGAGAAAGTGCTGAGAGAGTCATCCTGCCTCCTCCTCCCGGGAAGAGGCAGGCAGCCCATCAGAGGACCAGCTCTGCAGAGGGCCAGATGGTAACAGGCCCCCGACGGGGAAGCCAGCAGCAGGGGTGGCAGATGGTCCCTAGTCTGCAGAGGATCTCTGGAAAGAAGATGCATCCACGAAGGAACAAAGTTGCTGGCACCACCATGCCATGCCTGCTAGTAAATATTTAACAAATGGCTGTCCAGAAGAGAAATCCCTGATGTGTAGCACAGGCAAATTTTTGTGGTGTAAACACTCTCACCATCACCAGTTTCAGGCCTATCACCTGAACAGGAAGGAGTCGCCGAAGGACGAGTTAGGAGGAAACACACAAACCCCTCTCTGGCAAGCCAGCTGGAGCGGGCTCTGGCACACCGCTGCCCGTGGGCTAGGCGTGCAGACCCTCTGCAGAAGGGAGGGACGGGCGCAAGAAGTTCTCAGGGAACCAGTGCGTTTTCCACACATTTCTCTTCTTTCAACGCAAACAGCCAACATTCGACTGTGATTTCTTCAAGTATGACCTCATGAACTCATGGTTTAACATACCTCATTTATCAGAACCAAAACCTGTATTTGGATCCAAATAGGTAGAAAGGAGTGAGGACTGCACCTCTTATAAAATAACAACAACACCTGGCTGGTGTAGCTCAGTGGATTGAGCACATGGGCTGCGAACCAAAGGGTCGCTGGTTTGATTCCCAGTCAGGGCACATGCCTGGGTTGCAGGCCAGGTCCCCAATGGGGGCCACGTGAGAAGTAACCACACATTGATGTTTCTCTCCCTTTCTTTTTCCCTCCCTTCCCTTCTATCTAAAAATAAATAAGTAAAATCTTAAAAATAACAACAGATATTTTGAATGTTCTTCCTATGTTATCCTAGAGGTAGTCATATGCCATTTGAGATGGTCAGTCTCAGATAACATTTATTGAGTGCCCACCATGTACTAGGGACCTTACCTGTATTAACTCATTTAATCTTTATTATAAGTTTATGAGAAATGTACTATTATTAGAAGTATACCTTTTAAAAAAATAATCACAGTGAATGCTTTAGAAAAGTATATCTTATTCCAGACTGTTCATAAGGCAGTTCAACGTGGCTAAACATAGCAAACAGTTATTGAGTGCTTACTGTGTACCTGATATTTTCCCTGAACTCCCCATTGAGTTTTTATAATAACCTAGGAGTCAAGTGTTACTGTGATGCTTATTTACAGTTAAGGAAACAGAGGACAGGAAGTGGCTTCCTCAAGGCCAGGGGGCTCCCTGCCGGCAGAGTCAAGAATCAAAGCCGGGCAGCAGGACACTACAGCTCACCCTTACGTACAGTACTCTGCCAGCTTTCTGAGCAGAAATGTTCCTAGGCAAATCCCTGACCTTTTGTGTAGATATCCGACCTTGATTTAAAAGCAGTGCATTCAGCCCTGATTGGTGTGGCTCAGTGGACTGGGCCTTGTCCTGCAGGCCAGTTCTATTCCAGGTCACATGCCTGGGTGGTGGGCTGGGTCCCCGGTTGGGGGCGTGTGGGAGGAGGTGGCCAATCAGTGTTTCTCTTGCACATCGATGTTTCTCTCCCTCTCTTTCTCCCTCCTTTCCCCTCTCTCTAAAAATAAATACAATCTTTAAGAAAAAAAAAAAATAAAAGTAATGCACTCATTCAAATGTCCCTGCACAACCTGCCTTTCCCAACACACCCACTCCCTTCAGGCCGTAAAGTCTACCCTTTCTACCTTGGTGGAAGATACCGTTCAGCATTTCATTACTGTGGTCTGTGAGTCAGAGCTGCAGTGTCCACATGCCAAGAGGTCAGGAGATGAATTCGGAATCAAAGGCCATTCTCCTAGTTGCTGATCAGGTTCAATGTTATGCACTCAAAAACCACGGCTAAACCACACACGATTCAGCTGAACTAAAAGGTTAAAGAAAGTCAGGTTTCAGGAGAATTCTAATGATCTCCCTCCCACCTTTAGACTCTTCAGAACTAAAACAGTTTTGAAGTTTCTGCCTCATTGGAGTGACATAATTTGCACCTTTCATTCTGGGGTTGTCTTAGCTGAGCTGCACAGTGGTGTTCTTATGTGGACAAAGCTACTGGAGTTTAGAAACAGGAAGGGCTAGAAACTCACTTTTTAAAGTAAAATAAAGCTTACACAGTGGGGGATTTCCTTAACTCTCCAAACTCTGGCATGTGTTAGGTAGTCATGAAAGAATAATAAAATTCCCCAGGAAAAGCATTTCACAAATGGCAGTGTTTAAAACGTGGTTTTCTAGGTGGCCATGGGTCAGATTTTCATTCCCTTCTCCTCACCTCCTGCGGGGCTGGTCTCAGGTTGCTTTTGCAGAGACAGGTCTGCAGAGCCGTACAGAAGAGCCAAGCCTTGCAGAACAGCCCAAGGACAGGCTGGAGGATGCCGAGCTTAGACCTGGCTCACTCAAGAGCAGCTCCCTTGACTGCACAGGTAAGGGCCCCAGCTTCCACGAGGTGCTGAAGACTCAGCCAGCACCCCATGACCAAGGAGAAGGGAGGCGCCTGTACAATGGAAAACAAACAGCAGGAACCCCACAGGTCATGATGCTTCTAGCAGGTAGCCTCAAGGAATAAAGGACAAGATTGATGACCTTGCAGATGAAAGCCCATGCTGCTGAAGGACAAACGGGATTTCTGGGAGTCCCTCAAAGAGCAGAGCTACAGGGCAGAGTTGTCAAGACAGTTGTTAGTTCAGCCCCGAGGGCCTCAGGGAGTGAAGAGGAGCTTAGGAGACCCTGGTGCTGGAGCCCAGAGGGGAGAGACGAGTTTAATTTAGGGGTTCACATCTGTAACCTGTAGTAGCCAAACGAGGATTGAGGAGAAATGTGGGAATGAAAAGATCCAGATGGTGACATCCTAGTACATTTATGTATTTCATTATAGTACAGTCAGTTCTGCTATAATATCACATACGTGTTCCTTAAACTGGCCTCCCTGTGGAAAATGGTGCAATAAAAACCACAGGGCTTGGAGGAAAATGGGGTGGCGGGTACAATCCCTAAAGACTTGGTCAGTGATATACAAAAAAAAAAAAAAAAAGGAAATTAAAAAAATGCTAGCACTGCCTCCTACATGTTGAATGGTTAAGGAACACATACATCTTTTAAGAAATATGGCACCTTATCTTGAAAAAGACCTGAAATTTGCTTGTGGAAGTGGGCTTTGCAATATGGGAGTTATTATGACATGGTAGAAGGAAGGTTATCAAAATTTGCAATTTTAAAATCCTGGAGTTGGTCTCTCTGAAATATAGGACCCTTGAAGCAGGCATTTACAACAGATTCCTGCTTCATCAGAACTGAAAATTTGATTCAGTGCATAGTTCTCAGTTAATTTCTGAATCCCTGCTGGAAATTCTTTCCTTGCTTTCTCATCTGCACTGGAGCTTGAACCCACAGCTGAAGGCTTTAATTGTAGCAATGTTTGAAACCACCAAACCAGCTATTGATGGTACTAAAAGGTGCAGAATTTGGCATTTTCCATTAAAATCTGTTTATATAGATAGTGCTATCTCTTTGGGAGACAGGTTGACTTGTTTTTTCACTATCTGGTTTTCAAGTTCAACAATGCTTATCTTTCCATCTCTTCTACTTCTTCAGGCCTTATTTTTAGTTGATATCTCAACCCTGGAGTTGCTCCATCCATAGACATTCTATTCTCATGGTTTTGTAGATTCATTGATGTCTGTTGCTTGGGAGGTTTCATGTGTTCTCTTGATTCTTTCGAAATTCATTTTTACGTCAAGCTTCTCCTTGAGACATAAAGGTTTTCCTTTTCATGACCAGTTTGGTGTTTTTGAATCAGGATGCTTAGATGTTGAATGAATTTTTTTTTTTAATATAGAAGAGCTCACAAATGTGCAAGAGTTGAGAAACACAACCTTGTAAGATAACACTCTTGGTTCGAATCATTCAGATGGATAGGACAGCACACGAACAAGGTGGGTGTGTAAAGTTGTGTACGTGTGTTCATTTCATGAATTCCTGCAAGACGTGGTTCAGCTCGTAGCAGTTTTCTATGTCACCTAGTTTGTCTCACAAAATCTCCTGGGAGAAATTTGCATTATTCTAAAATTGTCCCATAACATATTAACTTAATTGTAATAAATTTGCAGTGTCAAAATGAATGTTATTTGCAGACTGTTTATGGTACCACTGCTTCTGTAGTTTCTCTGCTGATCATTATTAGAATTCTGTGGGGTAGATGGGAACGTTAATATTCCCATTACACAGATGAAAAAAACCGAGGCTGCACATCTCAAAGCCTGGGTGTGAGCCTGGAACTGCCAGGAGTTAAGAGAAGAGTCCTGACTGTGTTTAAATCCCTGGCCCTGCTACTTCCTAAAGCCGTCTTCTGGAAGTTTGGTTTTGTGAGCCAGGAAATTTTTTTCTTTTGTCTGAGTAATGTTCAAAGTCTCTCCCAGCTCTGGGAGACTATCTGCTACATTTCACCATTTAAATTGACCATCTTCAGGTAGAGGGCACCCCAAATTTCAAGATTGGCCCTTGAAATAGGATTTCCTCCTGTGCTGGGCTGCAGGCACAGGATAAAGAAATCATTCTTTCATTCTCTAAGTACCTCCCCAGGCTGAGGTCCCTTTTGGGGGGGGTCTGACTTGATTTGCACCCATTTGGACATTGCCCTCTTGGAAGACAGTGACCCTTCACTGTCCCGGTCAGGGCCATTGTGATTATGGCTGTCACCAGCCTGGCTCACTAGGAGAGGAGATCTGGGTGTAGCCAACCCCCCTCTTCCTCCTGGTCCTGTGGAGGCCTGACAGCTCCCATCAAACCCCAGTTCAGTGGCAGGAAGGCGTCCCACTGCTTCCAGCAATGAGCTCGGGAATGACCTCTGCTGCTGCTGCTGCTTCTGCTGCTGTTCAGTGAGCACCTCTGCGTGCCCCAGGCTCTGGAAGCACTTCACGTGTTCGCTCACTCACGCGCTGCGCCGATACTTGTACTTGTTGAGGGCCTGCTGTGTGCCAGGGTCATTCTTTTGGTGGAGGTTGTTTCCTTTGCTTCTTACAGTTTGAGGCCCCCAACTGACTGGCTCCCAGTCTGTGCACTTAACCCTGTGCTGTCCTGCTTCTCTCATTCAAGGTTGCTAGAGTCTTAGTCGAGGTTGCCAGTAGCTCAGTCAGCCTCAGTCATTTTCCTTCTTACCGAAGCCCTGTAAACTTGTCGATGACCTTCCCATGACCTGGGTAACAATTTCTCAACTTGTCACTGCCTTTCAGTGTGGGTACAGACTTAGTTCCTTCCATTTAGACAAGTGCCCGAGGGTCACTTTTGTGTTTATTTTGGTGAGCTTTAGTTTCCTTCCTTCTTTCTTTCCTTCCTTCTTTCCTTCTTTCTTTCCTTCCTTCCTTCCTTCCATTTTTCATTTTATGCACTGGGACTCACTCTACAAATCTGGGAGAAAAAAAAGAAAAAAGAACAAAGAAAGCAGAGCAATCTAATACTGAAAAACATTTTTTTTTAACTTCATGAATGAGGCCTTTGAACTCCGTGGCCATGGCTCCTTCCTAACCTGTACACTTCATGTCCTGTTTGCAGCCGGAGTAGAAAACCTGAGGGGCTCTGGCCCTGAGCCCGTGGTGAAACCTGGCTGTGGTTATGTCTCCCTGCCTTCTGATCGGCGGTGGCAGCCGCAGCTGCTGGAGAGGAAGACAGCCGGGCACTTCCTGCCGGAGCTAAGTTCAGTGCAGCAGCCGTGGAAGCTTTCTGGGCAGGGAAGCCAGCCCGAGCCTTCACCTGTTCTGGCCAAAGGCAGCAGTGAGAACAAATGACAAGGAAATTCCTGCAGCCAATGGGCATGGGGTTGAGGAGGAAGGCGGTGTCTCCAGGGGTGGTTTTGAAACTTTCTGCATTGACTGAAACCCAGGTTCTCAGCACAGGGGATGTGACTCATGGCTGAGAAATTCCCCATGGCCTTGGATGACATTTACCTTGATTACCTCTGAGTCACATTTCTGGGAGGAATTTTTTTTTTATTTTCACCAGAAGCCAAGTAAAGGGAAAATGGCAGGGATGGTGGTTTGGAAACACCAGAGGAAACAGATCACATGTGTTCTTAGTAGGAGAATTAAAGACATGCAAAAGTGGAAAGAAAAACAAGGCAAAAAAGGAAGGTCATTGAGGAGATGGAATCTCTCTGGCAATGAAGGACTCTGACCTTTGACCTCTTATTATGGTTACAGAAATTTAGGACATGAGCAATGGAGCCAGCATTCGCTCCTTCATGTCACAGTGTTTTTGTGGAGCACCTTTGGTGTTCCAGGTGTATCACACACTGGTGATACAGCGGCACACAGCTCACAGTTCTGCCCTGGGGGCGTTGATCTCAGTGGAGGAGAAAGATAACAACGAAATAATCAAATGGCATCTTCGAATCCAGCCCTTTTGACTAATTAACAGAAGTATGTTCAGATAATTTTTTTAACCAGTGTCACCCCAGTAAATTCAATAAAAAGGCAAAAAAGGAAGCAAGCTCTTGTACTAGAAGTATACATGTCTTATTATATATTATCATATGTTATGTAATGATATATATTTCTTATTATAAATCATAACATTACAATGGACAATGGAATATTGTCCAGCCATAAACAGGAATGAAGTTCTGATACCAAAAAAAGAAAGAAGAAAGAAATACATTCAGAGTCCCCAGCTCCAGGATGCCGCACACATGCGCAGAGCGGGAGGGGAGGGGAGCAGAACATGGCCCTGGAAGGGTGCTGCACATTAGTGGTTCAAAGGTTTGTCTGCAGTCCTGGCTCTTGCAGCTCCCCAGTTGCATACCTGGGACTCCCATCTCCTTGAAGAACCTGCAGAGGTGTGGAGCTGATTGGGAACGAGAAAGTAAAGGGCACGCTTTGATGTCTCTGGTTCCCCCTGTTCTGTGTGTTTGAAGCATCTTCTGCGGTTAAGAGTCCTCTTAATGTAAATGTAGATCTCAGTTAAATTCTGGACTCCAAAAGCGTGTCTGGAGGCAGGAAAAGCAATGCCCCAAGTCCCGCGGGATTCCAAACCACCGACAGAAAAACAACAACAGAAAACACTTTGCCCCAGATTAGCTGCAGTTCTGCTTGACTTGGATGAATGCATCTGAGTCTATTTCCTACAAAAGGGCCATTTGCAGCCAACAGGCAGCAGCTTGGGGAGTGAAGGGAGGCAACACGAAGGAGCAGGAAGAGCTATGGACAAGGATTTAGAGATCCGTCATCTAATCTGGGCTTGCCACTAACTGACCCTGAGAGGCAGGCAGTCTTGCAGGCTGGGTGGACAGAGGGCAGAAGGTCAGGAGACCCAGGGTAGTGTCCCCATCAAGAAGAGAACAAGCATGGTTAGGAAGAATGTGGGTACCTGAGAAGACTGGAAATAAACTGGACCAAGGGGAAGGGCTGCAGTGAGCGGCCAGGATCCCAGCATCTTGCAGAGCCTTGAAGGAGCAAGGGAGTGAAGGACTGATGTGCTTCCTGCAACCGGAGTGTCCTGGCTGAGGGAGGCTGGACAGGGAGGATCTGGAGGAAGGACTGGCCGGCTGCCTGGCTACCCTCCTGCTGGGAGGGAGGGAGGTTTTGCCTCACTGGTGCCCAGTGTTCTCTAAGCCCAGGTCAGAACTCACTGACATTCCTCCCAACCCTGACCATCTGGCTGCTCCCTTGACCCTGCCTTCTGGCCTACCCTTCAGGGCTCTGTCCTCCCAACTGACCTTCAGTGACCACTGCACACCAATCCATCTGACAGGCAGCCTGGCAGTGAGGCCTTATTAAAGACAGAAGCACCACACCACAGTAAGTAGAGAAAGGAGAGGCGGCAGGGGAGGGGAGAGAAAAAGAAATATGGAAGGAGGGAGGCAGCAGTGTGAAGAGGCTTTAGCTAAAAGCCGACTGCGGTCTGAGCGGGAGGGACAGTGTGAGATAGTAATGCTGCCGAAGAGAAAGCTGGAACCTGGTCCCTCACGTCATCCAGTCTCTAGAGAGTGGGAAGGTGCAGCCCCACCACGCTCTCCCCAGCACCCTCCTTCATCACTGTCCTCCATGCACGCAGCTCAGCTCAGTTCCCAAAGTCCTGCCCTCACTCCCCACCTGCCACAGCCGCTGGGAGGGGGCTTAGCTCCTCCCTCCTGTCCTGTATGTTCAGAAGAAGTTTCATCCTGTCGGAATGGTCTCAACTCCTTGTTCTAAGTCCTGTTTCTGTCCATCTGGCCCTCGCCACCCCCGGTCTTGCCCGCCACCCACCAAAACCAACCAGGGGAATGGCCAAATTAGAGCTTTGATGGCTGCGGAGAGTATGACCTAGCACTGTGCATGTGAGGCTGTGCACATGTATGCCAGGGGAATGGGAATGTTGTACTTGTAGCTTCAGCACAAAGGATTCGGGTTTCACGGACCAGGGGCTAAGAAGGCTCTCTTAGCTGGGTGGCAACCCAAAGATATCAGTGAAGCCACACCCAGCAGAATCTGTGATTAAATAAATACCTGTAATCTACCCTTGTGTATGTTGTGTGGCCTAAGACCCCTTATCTGGAAATGAAATAAATTATTATTGTTGTTCCTATGACCCTTGCTTGAACAAGCTGGAGCGCGCATCGTGCCACTGGCCCAGGTCTGTGTGCAGAGTTAGGAGAGGCCTCGGGAAGAGCCTCTGGAGCTCACTGTGTCTTTGATTAAAGAGGGAGCCCCCGCCTGGCACGCGGCTGGGTGACGGGGGAGGAGCAGAGAGGATTGCTGAGGGTGGAGATGCCCCAGCAGTTGGGACGTTGCCTTCCCTGGGTCCCTCTGAAGCCCATTATTCACAGGAATTGTCTTCCTTTATCATTAGTTTGTTATAGACATGATATTCAGTTACTAGAAAGCTAAAGCAAAAGCTGTTCACAATCCCATCTTGAAATCAAGTCAATGAAAAATATAGATGATGTCCATCTATCATCAATACACCCATCCATGGATTGAGTTTTACGCTCAATGTAAACTCAGTGTAAAACTCAACCCGTGATATACTAAGAACTGGAGTGTGCACACGGACGCGCCTGGTGGATGACACTGACTAATCAATGAGAATTTCTCAGGGTCGCGCCCAACCGTTCTACCCTCCACCAAGTTTTTAGTGACTTTTCAGGATGGTTTGGCTTCAAAACTACAGAGGCAGGAGCCCCAAACTCAGCCACACCTGACCTGTTCTTGTTCTCCGCCTCCCGTGCCCGTCTCTCCCTTTGAAACACTTCCAGGTCTCTGGGAGGCAGGGCTTCTGCTCAGCTGTGACACGGCGCCTTGATGTTGATGGCCGGGAAGGAATGGAGTCTGTGCATTTGCCACGTAACAAAGGGTGTCTCACCTGCGGTTGTCTGTACACGTGTATGCTTCTGCATTTCAGCGATTTTCTTCCCTCTCCAACCTGCTCCAGGCAACATTCACAAGCAGCCTCACAGGCATCCTTGCGAGGCTGGGGCCTGATCACGTCCAAGGAGGGCGGCCAGCTGTCCCCGCCAGAAGCAAGAGGCACCAGGAAAAATGGAAATTGGACAATAGTCTTGTATACTCCCTGCTCTGTCATGGATGGCCTTCAGCAGGAAACCAATCAACAGAATCAAAAGAACACGGTTTCCTGTTAACACAGGGCAATGCCAAATCCACCAGACATCATTGTTTCATGCCCGTGCCAGTCATTGTCAAGCGCAGCATAAGTAATAACATGTGACTGGAGCTGTGGTTTTAGCGAAATACTCTTTCGCTTTTGGCGCGACTCCACACACCTTCATACTGCCCTTTCCCAGACTTAGGGAGGTTTCTTTCTTTCTTTCCTCTTCTTTTTTTCAGACTTCTTTTCCCCCAAAGAACTATATCTGGCTGTTTTGCCGCATACCAGCTCTTAAACCCAAGCCAGCTCACTCCCAACCTCCTCAGCCTTTTCTTAAGCAACACTTTTTGAAAATATGTCATTATTATTGCATCACATAGGGCTAAAATAAACCCACTGTGTATTGGCCTTCAACAATCTTGCTTTTCCTCTGAAAATGGCTAGTTCCCTAAGACTGGCTTTAAGAGAGAAAAACCTCTCACATAATATTTTTCTTACTTTCCAGGCTGATCTTGAAGGTGATGATAGGTCATAAGCCGCAGCTTCGGCAAGGATGTTACAACCCCCGGAGCGGGTGGGAAGTACATGTGTGTTTGGAATGCAACAAAAGGGAAAAGTTGCTGGTGTGCTTCTGACAGGACCCTACATTTTTAACCCTTTCTCCAAACCTAGAGAAAACCCGACTCCGTCAGCTACTCAGAAGCTTTCTCCTAAAATGACATGGTTCAGGGGAGAATGTGAGTATGCATCTGAATCTCTTCCTTTTTTCCTCTCAGACAGATTGGGTTCAGGCCCTCCCTCCCTCACTTACTAGACGTGTGACTCTGGGAAAGCTGATAAACTTTGCAATCCTCATGTTGCTCCTCTGGCACACAGAGTGGACACTCACCTTCCAGGGTTGTCATCAAGAATATGAGTCAAACGCTGGCACTCTGCTCCCTGCTCCGTCACGGAAGCCTTTAGCAGGAAGCGTACCTTGTCCGTGCTCCATACGTCACATAATTATGATTACTAAAGGTGTTTGGAAAGCACTGCATCCCTGCTCGAAATGCTTTTGGGAGTGGCCGTTAGGGAGTGTGGGTTTCAGCCTCGTGGAGCTGGTAGGGCCACAGGCAGAGCAGCTTCTCCATGGTGTTGGCATGCCTTACACACTGGATTGTCGTGAGTGCTCCGGGCGAGAGAGATTGGGCAGTCACTGTAATGCTCATTTCACAGAGAAAGAAATCGAGGCCCTTGCACACTGCTAGGGTTGGCACAGCCACGACCGGACCCCCGGGCTCTGGAGCCCTTGCTATTGCTCCATCTGTACATCCCATTTCTCTCAGAGCTGAATTAATTTGTTCTTGGCCTGCCTCCACTGCTCCCTGAGGCCCTTTCCCTCCCTGTCCTTTCCAGGAAAGGCGCTCGCTCTCGCTCTCGCTCTCCTCTCTCAGGCCTGTGCTGCCTCCTGTGGTCTCCCAGGGCTGCTCAGACAGGCATAGGTTCTAAACAATGAGGTGATTTGACTGGCTTGTATCACATTTTCTTTCCCTGCAAGTCCATCCCTGCCATCTTTCTCCAGAAAGCTTTTCTGAAATGCAAATTCATTACCTGCAGGCTCCTAGATTAACCCTTTATCTCTGAGGCTAAACTAGATTATTACTTGAAAACAGGGATGGTAACTATTGATAAGAGGAAGGAGAATGGCACTTTGGAGGATGGGGTATTTGGGTTGGGGTGGGTCTCAGTTCAGGTTCCTAGGGAAACAGAGTCTGAGAAGGAAAGTCCCTGGAGGAAGTTTACTGTGGAGGGTCCTCAGGATCAACACCTGGGGCAGAATGGGCACGTGGGATGGAGGAAGAGGACTGGGCAGAGGGAGGCTTACACAGTAAAGACCAATGCAGTTGCCACAGAGACTCAGCTAATCCCGGAGGAAGCCAGGGTGGTCCTTCAGAGTTGTGTTGCCTGGAGGGGGGCGGTGGAGCCTTTAACCTTGTATCGACCTGTCATTGGGTAGAGGCTGTGGCCAAGGATGTGACTTTAGACGAGGTATGACCTAGGGGTAGCTCTGTAGAGGGATTTGGCCGAGAGCCTTCGCCCACTGTACTGTCAGCATCGGGGAAATGATGAGACCTCAGCCCCGAAGGGATCTGCGTGGAGCTCCCCGTATCCACTCCAGAGAGGAAGGCCAGGGTAAGGCCTGGAGCAGCAGGGTAGCTAGGAGCTGGATGATGGGCACTTTGGAGACTTCGATGAAGACTTTAGGACTAAAGTCCTGGGAAAGGAAGAGTAGTTTCTTTCAACCTGCAACTGAAACAGCAGGAAAGGCCTCCAAGAACTGGTACAGGATAGAGCTTTGCTGCTGTGCCCACTCCCACTCTCATAAGAACTTGGCCGTGCATCCAACCTTGGGTCATGGTGTCAAATAAGATATCGGACCTTATATAAAACAGAATGTCCGTGGATGGGGCCAGGAATCTGCATTATAAATCTCTTCCTCCCCACCACTCTTTTGCACTCCTATACTAGAGCTTATCAACCTCTCTACCACAACTGTTTCTAAAACTGGCAATGTCTTCAGGGCCAAGAACAGGTCTTAGTAATACTATTTGCGTGGCTGAGTTATATCACGCTGTGGATTTCCAAATCGCTTCTGTAGGAGGCTCTAATTGGAGTGGCTGTGCCACTCATACCAATTGCCCGAGTAGTCGTAATGATTCTCCTTACTCCTCTTTGGGGGTACCACACTCTCCTCCTCTTTACCCCCTCTTGCCAGCCATGCTGCCCAAATTGGATCAGGCTTCTGTTTATATGACTTGACCTCTCTGGCCACAATCATGGTTTTGCAGGATGGGCAACTGCCCTTCGCTTGACCAAGCAATGTCCCCACCTCTGGCTCCAGTGACTGATGCAGAAATGTGCCCATGATTCAAACTAAGCCAGCCCAAGTCCTTCCCCCAGGAATTATTTTCCCAAACTAAAGCCAGTATGGGGGAAGATGAGGAGACTTTCTCCTCTGCTCCGGAGGGCCATGAGTGTGATTCGAATGCTTTAAATATGGATATATAGCCAGTGGCGTGGAGAACGTGACTGGCAGAGTAGAGGAGACACCAACCAAGAGAAGCAGAGATGAGAAACCAGGGTGCCTTCTCATGGTGTTCAAGTCATCTGTGGTTTTGTATGGTTTGGCAATGTGAACCAATAACCAATGTGTTAGTGATATACTTCCTGGTTCTCAGAAGATGGTATTGAGCCTCTGAGGCTAGTGCGTTAGGACGTGGTGCCTACAAGTGTGGACTTATTGGATGTACGGGCTGTCTGGGGGGTGGGGAGGAGGGATGGAGATGATAAAAAAGAGGTGGAAAGTCTCTGTTTTCTTCTCCCTCCACCATGGGCATGCAGTAACAACTAAATACTGTCTGTGTGTGACGTATCTGTATTTCTTTCTCTTGTTGAGAAAGAAAGAAGAGAAGGGAAAAGAAAAGCCAAAACTTTCAATACAGTGTTCCAGGAAACCACCACCCACTAATGGGTGGAAATTAGCCTTTGACATGAAACCTTCTTTTCCTTGGATCATGGGATCCAGTGCCTTTGTTTCTTTCAAAAGAGGTCTTGGCATGTTAGTTTCTATGTGTGGCTAAGAGTTTCATGTGTTTTATCTCTGCACCCAGACACGTCAGCAGAAAATCTTGTATGACTTTCCCCAAGCTCATCTGAGAGAGAAGGTCCCTACCTGCCATGTTATCTTGGTTCCTTCCAAATACCAAACCCATAAGAATTCACAAAAGAATCCCTCTCCTCAAGACTCACTTTCCCTCTGACGTCCGGGCCTTAGCTTGAGAATGAGGAGGAATTATTGCAAAATAGAAAAGTTGAAGTCATCTTCTAACTGGTTTGGATTGAGAGGAAGAGAGCAAGTAACCATTTGGGTTATAAGAAATTATGCCTCCGTATTTGGGGTGATGGTGGTAAGTGAGGGTGATGATGGAGGCGGTGGTGATAGTGGCCGTGGTGTGAGGATCACACGGGAGAGGGAGGTCTTTCTCATTAGTTTCTTCCACACCTGAGGCATTATCGCTGATGGTTTCTATCATTTCTCCATGTAATGCTCCTCCGCAAAACAAGCATTTAGAATATGAGGGACATTAGGTAAAAGCTTACCCACAGGGATACACTCAGTTTTCTCCTGCCCCTTGAGCTAAGTAAAAAACACCTATCGGGTGGCCCATCCTTCCTCCTTGCATTTAAGGAGAGCATTTTAGAGCTCTTCTCCACCCCCACTTCCTCCTCCTCCTTTTCCTCCTTCTTCTCTGTCTCCAAATTAATCTTAGCAGGCAGTCCTGAAGCAAATGATCATGTTACAAGTCTAAATGTGATAGCCTGTCATCTTTCATTACTTTTGACATAAACAAAACTGTCAGAATTCTCTGAGACCTGCCTTTGGTTCAGGGTGTTCTCTTTGAGGCAGGAAGATCCGTCAGGATTAGAAAAGGGAGGGCAGCTCCAAGGCAAGGAAAAGAATGTCATGGAAGGATGGAAATGATCTCCAGTTCCAAACCTGAGTGCTCTTTTAGACCATTGCATTTGGGGGGCTATTGATGAAGGCCAAAAATGTTTACGTGATTGTGGCTTATTTTATAAAATCAAGGTCTGGGGGCACTTAATTATCCAGATTAATTTCTTCGTCTATCCCCTGCAATTTCCTTGAATATTTGGATTTTATATGCAATTAAAGAATAATTACCTGGCTTGTTTCCTGGAGACCGGTGCCTTCCATGGACCGAGTTGGTGGTGAAGATAGGGATTGTTTGACATGGAAGGAGAAACCTAACTATTGGTATTTAGGACTCTGAGCTAATGCACCATCAGTTCAGGCACACACACACACACACAAATAATGTTTTAGGAAAAATTTCTTCTTTTTTTTATCTTTACTGACAATATGTTTTTATTGATTTTAGAGAGAGAGAAAGGAGTGGGGAGAGAGAGAGAGAGAGAAACATTGATGTGAGAGAGAAACACTGATCAGTTGCCTCTTGTATGCACTCCGATGGGTTGGGGGTGGGAGTGGGGGTGCGTCAAACCCGAGACCTAGGTATGTACCCTGACCAGAAATCAAACCCACAATCTTTTGGTCTCCGGAACAGTGATCCAATCAACTGAGCCACCCAGCCAGGGCAAGTTTCTTATTCTTTACACACTTTGAACATGTATCCCTTGCCTTATTCTGGGATGAGTGTAAAT
The DNA here is from genome assembly GCA_004026765.1 of Micronycteris hirsuta. NCBI lineage: Eukaryota > Metazoa > Chordata > Mammalia > Chiroptera > Phyllostomidae > Micronycteris > Micronycteris hirsuta. Next base: position 163,734 of record PVJI01000087.1, on the reverse strand, counting down.
GAATCCAAGTATCTATTCATCAGAGGCTGCTTACCTTTTCCTGGCCCCTCATTCAGAACAGCCACAGTCTGCTGCAGGAGCCACACATACCACACTTCAGCGGAGAATTATTTGGTTCAGAGTGAGGAGGGCCGGGGCTGTGGTCTTTGTTTGGGGGCACTTCAGAACTTTAATATTTTGGTAACCCATGCTCTATAAATCCCTGAATTACATCAAGTCTATTTAAAACCCCTCTGGGCAGCTGTTTCAAATGCTGTCACTGCAGTAAGCAATGTCCTCTGAGTCACATGGCAGGTTGGGGCCAAGATGGGGATGGGCTTTGTTTGTGTTTCTTTAACTCCAGCTAGGTTTACCCCCTGACTCCACTTCTGTGAGTAGTCCCTTCATTTCCAGTTATTTCAAAGGCAGGATATGAAGGCCACTTAGTCCATCGGGGTTAAGCCTTCCCATCAGATTGAATTCTTTTTCTGTACGTTCTTCTCTTCAAGCCATTTAGCGAAACTACCACAAATTGTTAGCTTCGGATTAATATGTTTAATAAGTAAAATCTGGACTATTTCAAGGAGGCAGGCAGGCAGCCCGGAGGATTGGTTGCAGCTGAGCAGTCCCACGGCTTTTCCTAGGTCATCGCTGGGGGCCGAGACCACCTGTGTAGCACCTGTGGGCAACTCGGGCCTAATGACCCCGGGGAGCCCTGCTTTGCCAGCCCTGCTCTCTGGCCTCCAGATTTGCTCTGGGGTCTGTTAGTGCAGAGGTATCAAGAGGCCAGACCAAGGGGCAGAAGCCTGCAGTGAGGCCTTGGCTCCTCCTTCCGAATGCTGCGTGTTTCCCGGTGTGCTGCCTGCCTCTGCTTGGGGTCCTTGGGGAAAAGGACGCTGTGGCTGTTCTGTTCACAGTCACACCCAGGCCTGGGTCACATGTGCATGGAATGCGTGCACACGTGAGAGAGAAGAGTTTAGCTCCAGTGAACTTATTCAGAACTTTTCAATCTGAAACATGGCAATTAAAAATCAAATATGCTCTTACTTTGAGCAGACTTACAAACACTGAAAGCTTAAAAGAATCAAATTCCACATTGTGTATTGCGGGGGGCACCTTTATCTTTTCAGAGTCTTGGCCCTTCATTGGTCCTTGTCCTTCTCTGGTACATAGTAGGTGCTTAAGGAATTTGTTGAATCACTTCATGAATCCAAATTAACAGCAGGGCTTTGGAATCAAGATCTGAGTTTGAATCTCAGCATTTCACTTACTATCTGTGTGGCCTTGGGCAGGTTACTCAACCCCATTTGAGCTTAAGGTTAATTTGATGGGAGGATTAAGTAAGATAAAGCATGCAATATATTAAATATATATGATATGAATGGTATATATCATGGATATTCTACTCCCCATTGCATTTGTCCCAAGGGCAGCCAGAGTGAACCTGTGTGAGGGACAAGAGCTTGTTTCGCTCCCGCCTTTTCCAGCTGAGGATGGTGTACAGGGCTCTCCTGCGGAGGGAGATGGGACAGCCCAACTTTATCTGAGGGTCCAGAGCAGGGGTGGACAGCACAGGGTTCAGAGGAGGATGTGGGCTCAGGCTTTCCCCTCCCCTCTTCTGGGCCTAGAAAAGGAAAAAGATAGGGCCACAGTTCCCGGCTCCTGGGGCAGAGGGTGGTGGGGGACCCAGAGAGTAGGCTCGTCGGCTTGGATGGGAGAAGCAACCACTGTTCTACCCTCGGCTCAGGATGCCGCCAGGCCCAGTCCTGCTGCATCTGGGAATCTTCCTGGGGCCACAGGGGCCACCAAGGCACCGCACCCACAGACATTTGTCTATTTTGAACAGAAAAACACAACACTACACGAAATAAAACAACAGCAGCCTAGGGAAACGGGATTCAAAAGACAATCTGCTCATTCTGAGTAAAACCAAATGTCAGGCAGCAACACGCAGTGCGCCCCCAGCAAGGCCCACGAGGTCCGCTGTGTTTGGGAACCCCAGCGGGTGCTCCCAACTAGCCCGTCCCTGGCCCCTGACTTTGCTGAGATTTCTCACTAGGTCACTATTTCTTTAAAAAACAGAGTAACAGTAGAGGCCTTAATTCTCCCCCCCCCAAAAAAAAAATCTCAATTAAGTTTATGGAAAAGGCAGTCAAAAGGGGGAGTGAGTTGTGGCCCTATCTAAGATGTTCTCGTTCTCTGAGTCGTCTCAGGGGGAGGGCCTTCGCCCTGTTGGCCTGCTCTGGAAGCATCCCTCACAAGAGAGACTGAGCTGGAAATGTTGCCTCTCTGGAAAGAGATTTTTATTCCTTACAGTGGGTCAGGGGGCCACATTTCCCTTCCTTCTTCCCTCCCTTCCCTGTCTCCCTTCCCTCTCTCTTTTCCTTCCATCTTTTCTCTCTTCCTTCCTTTTTGGTTGAGAATTCACTTGATTTTTTTTTTTTTTCTGATAGTAACCATGCTTTTGGTCTATTTGTTTTCTAAAAGTTTTACCTAACCATTTTCTTTCTTTTTTCCCCTCTCTCATCACTCTCAGGCAGCCAAAATTTGAAGTAAATGTCTAAAATTATTTTCTAATATATGTTGAAAGCCCCATCCCTCTTCCTCAAAAATCAATAATATAATTTTTATATGTCATTTTATGTAATGGTTCAATTTTCATTTCTCTACTTGGTAGACAATTTCTCTCTCTCCTTCTCACTCTCTTGATGAAGAGAGCAGGGACTTGTTCAAATCTCATCTTCATCAGTTATTAGCTTTGTGACCTTGGATAAATCATTTAGTCTTTTTAAGCCTCCACTTCTTTACCCGAAAAATCGAGTTACGAATGCTCACTTACAAGACTGTTGGACTGGTGAAATACATGAAATACGGTAATGTACTCGGCACACACGGAACATGCAGCCAGCACGGCCGCCACGTGCTGCTCTTCTGAATACAACCACCGGTAGTCCTAGGGTCCTCCCCCGCGACTCTCCGCCCTTGGAGAAAACTCTGGTGAACAGGTTCCTGGCCTGGGGATCTCAGGTCCTTCAACTTAAACATCCATATCATTTCCCAGGAATATTCCATGTAACGATTTGTCTGCCTTCACTTTTGCACCGCTTCAGTCCATTCTCCAAACAGCAAGTGCCTTTTAAAAACAGAAATTCAAAAGAAAACAAACAAACACATCTCAGAAATCCCAGATCATGGCACTCCATTTCGGGAAACTCTCTGGGGGACAACGGCCTCCCGCGCTGGGCCCCTGCGTCTGTCACCCCGCCCCCTCTCCCTCTGCTGTGCTTCAGCCCCAGGACCACTTTCCCACCTCTGTCTTCTCTGTTGGCATTAAGCCCTCCTCCGCCTTCCAGCTCTGCACTCACTGTTTCCTGGGCCTGAAGCTCTTCTCCTTGGAAAGTTGACCAGCTCAAATGTCACCTCCTCAGAGATGCCATCCCCATACCTGATTTGAAGTAGCACTTGCACCCACCCCCAGTGAGCATCTACTTACACCATCTTGTTTATTTCCACAGCATTGTAATTAATTTCTTATTCATCCATTGATTAAGTGGATGAACCTATAATTTAGGGGGGGAAACAACTTATAAACAATCTGCTCAATCCAAAAGACCACGAAAACAAATGCAATAGCTCTCAAAGCAAGAAGAGAGAGTCTCAGGATTAAACAGTGTTTGAAATCAAAACAACAAAAATGATCATTCTGAATAGGAAGCCTGAGCATAGGCCATGTAGCCTGTGGTTAGAGCTTGGATGGATACAATTCTGCTCCAGGAAAACACTGGAGGACTCACAAAGAGTGAGAAAAGCTGACTTCCCTTTAGCCTGAAGAAGATGAAAATCTATATCCATCCCCCAGCAGCTTCCATGAAAGTGGGATGAAAGAAAGGGTTACTTATTGTAATGATTTCTTACGTATTCAATGCCTACACTGACTAGGTCGGTTAAGGGAATCAGCTGTTGCTGGCTTACACAATTTTTCTCAGGCCCCACCAATGAGCTAATGAGCTTTTTCTTTCTTTTTTTTTTTTAAGATAAAAGAAATTTTTGATTTCCATTGAGAAAATTCTGGAAACAACATATATTAAGCAATTGGGTCTGAATTTTCACAAGTCCTATCTCACTCTTTCTGATGTGCCTGGCTGGGTTGTTTAGAGGACATTGGCTTTGATGGCAGATTATATGCATTTTTCTTGAGTGATTTGGTTTTGATCAAACCCCCAAATAAATGTTTTCCCATGGTTTTTATTTTTATTTTTTGCCTCTTAGTTTACAAGCTCACATGTATTCCAGAAAAATGTAATCCACATGGTTAGATTCATTTATGCTCAACTTGTCCCAGGATCATGGGCGGGTGGTACGTATTCAAAGTCTATGAAGAATAAGAAACTTTTCCTAAAACATTGTGTATGTGTGTGCCAAAAATGATGATGAGCTCAGAGCCCTAGATAGGCAAATCTAACAGTTAGGTATTGTTCTGATGTGTGAAATAGGATTTTTAAAGAAGGTTCGTGTGGACCACGTGACTTTTGTGTTTGTGATGTTTTTTCTTTTAACATTTTTTAAACTTTTTTTATTGTTGTTCAAGTACAGTTTTGTGATATTTGTAGATGATAGTTACATATTATTTGAATTTATTTTAAAAGAAGTGATTTCTATTTACCTGTTGGCATTTCAGAATTTTCCCTTCTCTAATCAAATCCTGAGCAAATACTTCCCAACTAGTTCATTCTCCTGAGTGAAAGGCCATGTGATCTGAGGCACATTAACCTAGCCGCTCTGAGCCTAGGTTTCCTCGTTTGTTAAATAGGGACAGAAATGTTCATTTGCAGAGTTGTTGCAGGGATTCGAGGTAATGTGTGTAAAGCTCCGAGAATTATGTACGGCTTGTAGTAGAGCTTTAACAAATGGCAAATGGTCCTAGCTGTCTAGTTTTTAGTAACATTTTGAATGAAGTTCTGTGGGACACTTATCACCACGACAGTTATAGGATGTGTGTAGAGAGGTGCATGCAGAAAGAAACGTGTGGAGTGACCAGGTGTGCAGGGGGGGCCGCTTTCAGAAGGGCTTCTTCAAGAAAAGCAATGCTTGCTGCCTAGATGTTTAAGCGATCAGGCACCACTGAGTTCAGCATCTTTCCTAACCTGAGTCCACAGCAGACGGTCAGTTGGCCACTTGTCCAAGGCCAACCCAATGTTGATGAGGGTCCTGATGGCTTTGGGGCCATGCATTGGAGGACGTTATCATAAATAAGGCCTGTGTGAGGACCTCGTGATTTTGTGTTCGTGATCTTTGCAACTTTGCCTCCCGCCTTAGCATATGAGCTGTCTGCCTTGTAGCTCCACGAACAAGACAACTGCTTCTAACGTGGGGTATAAAGAGAGCCTGTTTGCCTCAGCACTAATCTAAAGTGGCAGTTCATCCACGAAGCCACCCATGAACATGAGGTGTCTCTAGGTCTCATGATCTGTAGACCACAGTTATGTTCTTCACTGTGAATGGGAGTATTTATAGGGAACAGTGAAAGGCAAGGGAAGCCATGCTAGGCAATCATGGGAAAGATGGTGTCAGATGGCAGGGCAAACCACTGTGGTAACCTCCAGAAGTAATTATGGACATCTGGATTGATGAAAAGAACTAAAGGATGGCAGGCATTCTGCATTTGGGACTGGGTTTTCCCAAAGGAAGATAAATGAAAAAAACATGTTTGCTTTAACTGCTGACTCATGGTACAAAGTCTGAATTCAGAGACTTTAATTGAAAATGCAGCAAGAATGTAAAAGACTTACATAGAAAATATTTTAGTGTATTGGCAAGACATTAATTATAAAGCCAGATGGTCATGGTAGAAAAATCAACCAAAAGGCCTTATTTTTTGTTTTGTTTTCTTAGCATGAAACATTGTTTTACTTAAAAAATTTCAGTATTCTGTTATATATAAGCAAAACCATCTTGCTATTAAGATTAATACAAAGAGTGATTGTCTGGTGTTCCAGAATATCAAAAACACAGAACTCATCATTATATAAACCTGGAATATAAGAGCATTTTTGTGATAGAAGCTTCATGACCAAGACACTAGTTCTCTCTCCCCAGAGGCCATTCTAATGAGACCATATTTCTCAGCTCCTATTAACCGTGACCGCTGTCTCAGTCAGGGGTCATTTGTTTGCAACAGAAGGTTGGAACACAACTGCGTGAAATTAGCTCAGAAAAGAGTTTCTGGTAAGAATATAGGAGACTTTTGCTCTCAGGAAAAACTCGTGTTCAGGAGGTATAATCAGTTTAGAAAGTTGACCTAACAATACGCATATATCTCTTCATCTTTATCTTACGGCACAAGGTGCCCTCTCTCCGTTCCCTTCGCCCACCTGTTCCATGAGAACCACGTTTCTCCCCCAGGCAGCCTTTCACTGCGTGGCGAACAATAGGCCCACTGTGGATGCCTCGTTTAAATCTACCATCTTTGTCTCCATTTACTATTTGTCCCATCTGCTTTTTATCCTTCTTTTTCTCTCTTCTTGTCTTCTGTTTTCTTGTCCTTATGTGAATTTAGTATTTTAAAAATGAGTCCATTTTTCATTCTCCATTAGCTTCTTGATTATACATTCTTTAATTATTCTCTTTCTGGTTACCACAGAGATTACAAACATGTGTCCTTATGAGCGTTTACTATAACTTAATACTGTTAATACTTCTTGGATAATAAAACAACTTTACAACATTTAACCTATTTCCCCATTTGGGCTATTGTTATTGTTGTCGTGTGTTTTATTTCTACATACTTTTGGTCCCACAAAGCATTATTACTGTTGTTTTAAACAGTCAATATTTATTATGTTTTACCCACATGTTTACCTTGTTCATTTCTCTACATTCCTTCCCGTATTACCATGTTTCCATCTGGGATTATATCCCTTCTGCCTAAATAACTTCCTTTAGTATTTCTTTTAAGTAAATATCTGCTGCTAACACATTCTCTTGGTTTTTGTTTGAGAGCTTTTATTTTGAAACTTACTCTGTGATCTATGACTGTTTCTTCTACTTGTGGTAATTAATTTACACAAATGAATTGTTTTTCCCACCCTCAAGGATAGACATTACTGATTATGAAAAATTTTATATTTTATGATTTGAAGATATATCTTTTGCCTAAAAGGGAGGGCTCAAAACGCATTTTATAACTCAAAACCTATAACGTGTCAGGCCTGAAAGTCCCACCATGTGTCATGTGCTAGTCACTGGGAATATAAAGTCACATAACGCATGGTCTTGTCACACCACTTCACACTGGTCAGAATGGCCATCATAAACAAATCAACAACCAACAAGTGCTGGCCAGGTTGTGGAGAAAAGGGAACCCTACTGCACTGTTGGTGGGAATGCAGACTGGTACAGGCACTATGGAAAACATTATGGAATTTCCTCAGAAAACTAAAAATGGAGCTGCCTTTGACCTGGCAATCCCACTGCTGGGATTATACCCTAAGAACCCTGAAACACCATTTCAAAACAATCTATGCACCCCAATGTTCATAGCACCACAATTTACAATAGCCAAGTGTTGGAAGCAACCTAAGTGCCCATTAGTAAATGAGTGGATCAAAAAACTATGGTACATTTACACAATGGAATACTACACAGCAGAAAGAAAGAAGGAGCTCCTACTCTTCACGACAGCATGGATGGAACTGAAGAGCATTATGCCAAGTGAAATAAGCCAGGTGGTGAAAGACAAATACCATATGATCTCACCTATAAGTGGAACCTAATCAACAAAACAAGCAAAATATAACCAGAGACATTGAAATAAAGAACAAACTGACAGTAACCAGAGGGGAGGGGGAAAAAGGGGGAAGGGTCATGAAGGAACATGTATAAAGGACCATGGACAAAGCCAAAGGGGGTGGGGATCAAGGGTGGGAGGTGGAGATTGGTAGGACAGTGGGGAGTGGTGGGGGAAAAACAGAGAAAACTACTTGAACAACAATTAAAAAAAAACAAAACACTTTGTACAAAATTTAATTAGTAGACACCAGAAAGTTTTTGGTTTAATAGTTGGAAGCGAGAAATTAATACAATTAGAATTTATTTAGTTTGGTTCTATAACTAAGTATTCTGGCGAGTTAAACTTGCTGGTTTCCCTTGTGGACAGGGAGGGAGTTGGGGGAGGTGGAGGAAAGTATAGGGGGCATAAATGGTGATGGAAGGAGACTTGACTTGGGTTGGTGAACACGCAATACAGTGTACAGATGATGTGTTATGGAATCGTGCACCTTAAAACTGTATAATTTTTTAAATTAATGTCACCCCAAGAAGTTCAATTTAAAAAAAAAAGACATAGCCTTGTCTTTTTATAGCTCATAGTCTTTTAGGAAAGACAGGGAAATGAATAGTTGCATCAAGTATGATAAACTCCGCTATAGAATTATGCACAGGTTATTTAAGGAGCCAAAGGAAGACCATCCAAATCAGAATTTTGGAATTAAGATCCTGGGAATATTTCCCAGGAAGGACACCTTGGATTGAACTTGGATTGCACTGAAGAGCAGATGTCGTTAGACCCATGTATCAGTTCAGAGTCATTTGTCTGTAAGTAAGAATATCTGACTGACAGTGGCTTGGATGAGAAGTCCAGAGGCATTGGCATTGACTTAACCGTGTATTTATGATCTTAGCTCTATCCTTCTGCTGTGCTGTCCTAGTGTGGCAGCTTTTTATCCTCATGCTTCATGGTCTCACGATTTCAACATGGCTGCCACAGCTCCAGGAACAACGATGCTGGCAAAGGTGGAAAAAGATAGAAAGACAGTGCCAGCCATATCTGTCTTAGCTTTCTAGAAGTCCCACAGAAAACTTCTTTTTGCATCTCAGTTGGCAGCAGTGGGTCATGTGGCCACTTCTAGCTGCAAGGAAGCTGGCAAAGGAGTGGCTGTCTTTCAGGCTCTGAAGAGGAAAGTACCAGGGAGCACAGTGCTGGGAAGAGCTGTTGGTTTCGCCAACCATGGTGTCTACACGAATCTAAGGCGGGGGAAGTCCTTTTCTGGAGAGAGGACAAATATGTAAAAGTTTGCAATTGTGGAATGTTACTCACATTTGGGAAACTGCGAGCAGTTAGAACAGTGGGACATGCTCAAGCAGGTAGGCAGTGGCCAGAACACAGGTGCCTTGTGGGCTGAAGAGTCTGGCCATGAAGAGCAACAGAAGGGTCTCAAATAGAAGAGGGAAGTGATCTAAGTTGTGTTTTTAAAAGAATGCTGTGGCAGCAATGGTGAAGTCGACTTGGGAGTGATCCAGAGTGGAGTCAAAGGAAATAAGTAGGAAGCTTATGCAGGAATCAAGAAAAGAAGCAGGAAGGAAGAACTGTGGAGATAAAACATGTAGGGATGAATATGAGCTCTATTGAAAAGAATAGCTATTACAAAGTGGTATTGCACAGTTGTTATGAGTTTGGATTTGGGAATAAGACATAACCGCATTCAAACCTGCTTTGCCCTTACCTAGCTGTACAACTCTGGACATATTACTTAACCTCCAGGAATCTCTCTTTCCTCATTTCTAAAGTGGGGGCAGGAGGAGGACAGTATCCACTTTAAAGGGTAAAATGATGTAATATAGTACATTGTTAACAGACTAACATTCAGTTATTCTCGGTTCTTATGTATGAATATACTCAGACATTCATATGGATACAAATATTGATTGAAAAGAATAGATATAATTGTTTTAATACCAAGTAAGCATCAAGTAAGCAATGACCATTGTGAAATGTGGCTTCAAAACATAAAAGACAGATATGAAACAATAGGAAAAAAATGTTCAAATATTTTCAAGATATTACAGGTATGCCTAAACATAAACCAAATGTTAATTTAAAAAAAAAAAGCAAGCAAAATATAACCAGAGATACTGAAGTAAAGAACAAACTGACAGTAACCAGAGGGGAGGGAGAAGAGGGAGAATGGGGGGAAAAAAAGAATAGATCTAGAAGGGCCCCAAGTTTGAGGCTCTGGTGCTAGGTCAGCGTGGTCACTGCAATGGGGAACGCTGGAGGAGGAACAGGTTTGAAGGACAGAAGTAGGAACTCCATATTGGAAAGATTCGCATTTAAGGCAATTTGGGAACATGCAAATAGCCTAGGTCATTGGGCATGTGGGACTTGAGCAGAGAGAACTTGACCATAAACAGGCATTTGAGTGTCATCCCCTTAAAGTTTGACTGAGGTCACTCAGGTTCAGTATAGAGTAAGAAGAACAGAAGTCATTATTGAAAGATTTTTGGGCTGGGAAGAAAATGAAAAGGAATGGCTCGAAAGGTGGAAGAAAAACCAGGAGAGTCCCATTAGACAGGGGAAGGGGTGACCCAATGTACTGAATGGTACAGTTTCAATACTGGCTTCATCATTACAGGTCACAAGAAGACTCGGTGAGAGCATACCTAGCTGGGTACTAGAGACAGAAGCTATGGTGTGGTCCAGAGAATGAATGGGAAGCGAGAAGGTAGAGACGGTGATCCTGCAGTGCTGTTTCCAGAAACCTGGCTCTGACCCGAATAGAGCAGTTGGACGGTAGCTGGAGTGAGGGGAAGTCGAGGGACGGTGGTGTGATTGGCTCGGGCTGCCGCAGTAGAATACTACAGACTGGGTGGCCGAAACAGCAGAAATTTGTTTTCTCATAGTTCTGGAGGCTAAGTCAACGATCAAGGTCTGTTTCTGGTGAGACCTCTCTTCCTGGTTTGTAGGTGGCCGCCTTCTTGCTATGTCTTCACGTGGCCTTTTTTTCCCAGTACATTCTGATGGAGAGAAGAGAGATTAGGATCAGGACCCCACCCTTATAACCTCATTTAACTTTAATTATTTTCTTAGAGACCCCATCTCCAATACAGCCCCAATGGAGACAAAAACATTCAGTCCACAACAGATGGGCTTTATGAAAAAGAAAGAAAAAACAGAAAGAAAAAAAAATATATATATATGCTGAGGTTGAAGAGCCAGTAAGGAGGCCTATATTATAGATACAGGAGAGAGAACATGGGTTATAGGAATGATGATCATAAAAGGCCAAAGCATAGCCTTGGGTCACAGAGTGAAGGAGAAAGGGCAGGTGCCAGTGGAGATGAATGCATCTGTGGGTATTCTGGGAGGAAATTCTGGCTGGGTAGAAGAGCAGAGCTGCTTGAGAATGAGGGGATGGTCAGAAGTAAGGGATCTGAGGAGAAAGGGGGACATGTGATTGCTGAAGGGCCAGCTGTGCCAGGAGACTGTGGGTTGCTATAGCTCCGTCTTGCCAATTGGGTGATGATGTCTAGTTTAGGTAGCATCTCTCACATCCTTGGGTTGCTTACCTGGTCAACCATTTTATATCAGCTATCACCTAGAGGCAGCAAATTGAAGCTTGAGTTGAAATTCCTGCCTTTGAGTCTAGAAGCACAGGATGGAAAAAATACAGTGGCTCATCACAGTAAAGTAAAAAGGAACTTTTGTTGACAGGCCTGTAAGAGCTCATGGTACTAATTGAATTTTTGGCAACATTAGTACAAATGCTATATGTATGTCTCCCAAAGAAGGCGAAAATCCCTGTCCAATCTATGCCTGCCAGGTTTTAACTGGAGAATTCTGAGCACTGCACTTGAGAAGAACATAAAATATGTGGCAGTCACACAGAACAACAGCAGGGACTCATGCCTTGCCACGTGACACATGGGTATAGCCACTGAGACATTTAGCCTGGAGAAGATTCAGCAGTAATAAGGTCATTGTTGATTGGATTAGTCTATGTATCTTTTATGTACTTTCACTTCAAAAGAGGTCTCACAACTGCGGGTTCCCTGCTTCCCTATAACCTCCCTCAGGAATAGGGACCTTATTACCCAGACTTCACAGACAGGGAGACTGAGACACCTAGAGGATAAATATAGGAGACAGCCTGGGCGACTAATGTCCAACAACTTGCTCCTCACCTGGCTCATTCTCGAAGTTCATAGTAAATGTGTCCTTTCCGTCTCCTCCCATTGAAAATCCTCCTGTCCTTCAGAGCCCTGCTGAAGTTCCCCTCCAAAGAAGCTTCCTCTGTATCATCAAGTCTTAACCGATTTTTATCTCATTTGAAATTGACAATGTTCAAAGCATCTAAGTGAGCATCTAAACAGTATAAACAAAATAACGTCTGTTGCTAGGCACTGTAGTACTTGATTCCATGTTACTTTGTGGTGTTCATGCTAGTTTCATAGGTGTTGGTCAAACACCTGCAGCTGGTGAAAGTGGGGGCTATGCTTTATTCTTTGTCTTCATCCCTCAGGGCCCAGCCCAGTGCTGAGCTCTGACGGGTGTTCACTGTTCACCCTGTGCTGTGTGCGGGGCGATATCGTTGTCTGCCCATTACGCACGCCCTTGAGAAGGTGGTCCAGAGTAAAGGGCAGTCACTGCTTGCAAGTTGTGCAGAAATACAAGACACCGTGGGAAAGAATTGTTTCCCAATGATAGATAAGTCTCAAGTATTGTATTACTATTTTAGAGACTAATAAGAGTTGCCCTCTCCTTGACATTTTTCTGATCCGGAAAGTAGATCTTCAAAACTGGAATCCCATGCGATTTAAACTGATTATTGTTTCTAAAATATGGCCTGCAAATATGTTTTATTTGTCCTGAGTTAATCCTGGAAAAAGAAAGTTATTTATGACTGATATGAAGCATCTGTCTTTCCATTTTAAGTGTTACTTCTGCCCACTACTGCTTCTGAAACCTTGTGTATTTGAGGGCAAACAAAATTGTATCTTATTTTTTAAAAATTTTCTTTGCGTTAGCCATTCCACTGTCTATTTGTTCAACCCCAACCCCTGTGAACTGGGTGCATGATCCTTGGTCATGTAGACTCAGCCTCACCCAAACTCACTTACTCACGGAGGTACTGCTCTACCTAATTCTGGAAGCACCTCCATGCCTTTTGTGTTCTGTTTCGTCTGCTGGCGATCTAGCCTCATCTTTTTCACAAAGGTGTACTCCTGCTTGTCCTTCAAACCCAGACGCATTCTTTGCCCCCTTTGGGGAACATCCCCTCTGTCCCCTAGGCAGAACTCCTAACTTCTTCCTTTGTGATTTTTGTTCATCTCTGCGATAGGCCGCCTGTACTGCACTGTGATTAGCTGTTTACTCAACACTCTCTGTCAATCTAGGGGCGTGAACCATGTCTCTCTATTCCTAGTGCCAAACGTAGTAGATGTCCAAGATATTTTTTTTCTTTGAAAATATTAGTATACTAGACTTCCTGGTCACAGCAATGGAAAAAAAAAGAAGTAGAGTTTTTTATGGGCTACTGGGTACAGATCAATGAAGGGCTAGAAGACCAGGTTTGGAAAATGGGCAGGACACAAGGGAACCCGAGGGGCAGATCAGCAGAGACAAATAAGTTCTCATTGATAGTCACATCCATGCATTCACCTCCCTTCTCCTCTGCCCCTCCCTGCCATGAGATTCTCAGGCTGGGAAAAGTGTCTCATTGTCTGAGTCTGTGTCACATGCACACCTTCTGTCTGTTCACTCCATGGACAGGCTGGGACGAGGTGCACCCACCCTCATCAGCTTGCAAGGCTGGAGGCTGGGGGCTGGGACAGGCACTGATTTCCACACAAGAATACATACACTGGGGAAAATGATTCTTTCAAAGGAAATCGGGATGGTATCAGATAAGAAATTAAATGTGTCTAACAAAAAACAAATTAAAAAGTGACAAGTGTCTACTATTATGAATGAAACTTTTCAGGAGAGGAGACTCTGGGATTTAAAAGTTAATTTAATATTGGATGGTTTGATTACCAGCAAAATCACTCATGACATTTAGCACCTTTCACTATTTTTCTTGATGAACTCAGAGTTCTCGCCTAAATTTAATAATGCGTTATGTGTCCCTTGGGTGTCTGATTCACTGACCTGAGCTGCTTGACTGGGCTTCATGTGAAAACGAGCCTGCAGACTTTGCCCATAGCTTTCCAGCCATCAAGGAACTAAGCTCTTTTGCTCCCCGGAGAAGCTAAAAATTCTAAAATGAAGTGCCCTCTGCTCTGGTTTCTGCTTTTCAGCATTTCTCTTCTGCTTTCACATACTCTGGCTGTTTTAAAATTAAATCTAAGAAACTCATTCCATATTTTCCATCATCTGCTTTTGAAAGTGAATGTTCTGGATTTATGGTTAGGGGTTCTTTGATGTTAGAGTAGAAAACTATGCTTGCTTCACTTGTTTTTGTTTCATTTTTTTTACATCTATAAAGCTTTGAAAATTTGATTTATTAAAACACCACAGTCAACGTAGGGGAACCGACACCGTGTGCATTGTTGGAAAGTGTGGTGAAGCATCAGGCGACAGTTCCCTGCAGAGCGCTCAGGGCTGTGATAGTGTGCAACCCCACCCTGCCCCGACCCACGCTTGGTCTTCAGGGAAGTTTGGCATTAAGTAAAATCTCAAGCTTATACCCCAAGGATATTCATTCCTAGGACTTTTCAAGATTTTTGGATTGGATCCCACCCACTAATTTTGATTTCGTAGCTTCCAAGATGTACAGAATAATCAGCTCTTTTTTCTTATCAAGAAACAGATTTGCTCCTTCCTCTTCCCCTAGAGCAACAGCAGTTCTGAGGTATTAAAATTTGCATATTATATGGTATCTCTTTAAGTCTATTCAATGCAGTTTTGAACTTCCCAGAGCTAGAGAATGATTCCCTTTAACACCCTGGTGTACAGTGTAAAAGCATGAGGAGAAGTAATGATAAAAGGGCAGAGCAGAGGGGGGGCTGTAGGGGGATGGAGAGAGAGAGAACTCGGAGCAGACACACTGGAGGATAAGCAGACTACCAGAAGAATTTAAAACCTCAGGAAAAATGTCAGGGTTCGGAGAGGGCCTAGCTATGTTCATTATAAATCGCCCTACAACATCACCGGATTTCAAGAAGACGGACATTCCTGTGCTGCCATTTGAGGAATAAAGGAGTGTGTGCAGGTGTGTAGGGGCATATTGTAAGGCTAGGACAGGGAATCTTGCAGGTGTCTGAGGAATACAAAACGGCCAGGTCAGGTGGGGCCAGAACCAGAAAGTCAGAGACCAGGGACTCCCTCCTTCTCTCTCCGTTTGTCAGGGTTGTGGGGCCTCTTTCTTCTCAAAGTTTACCATTCAACACCCAGTCTGGTGTAGCCTATTATGCATTTCTCACTCAACAAGAAAACAGAAAGGCAATTAAACATGCCAGGAAATATAAAAAGTTATGCTCTAAAATAAAGCCAATTAAACTGTGGCATGATTTTGAACTGATGGACTGTCAAGAGAGAAAACGTACTTAGCCTCGGGTATGAGAAATAGTCTCCTCAGCACGACACAGGTTTACTCACATCAGAACTACATCTCTCTGATGGGTCCATTCACACCACTGAAATAATGACAATAATTAATTTTTATCAAAATTCTTACTGTGTGGCAGGCACTGTGCTAAGTGCTTTAGATAGATGATTTCATTAAATCCTCAAATAATTCTAGGGGTATTATTATCCCAAATTTTATCAGATGAAAAGTTCAGGCACAGAGAGGTTAAGTAATTATACGAAGTCACACAGCTCTGAAGTGACAAGACTATTCTAAACCACACGCTTTGCCTCTGCGGTGTATAGTTTCTGACTATACTGTATTATCCCAATCAGGAATGAATATTACTTATACAATTATTACAAATTCTCTTCTGATTTTTAAGACAATTATTCTGTAGCTAACGGATATAAAACTTAAGTATAATTACAAAAGAGAATGTAAACATGATCAACCTTGGTCACATAAAAATAATAATATAAAAGGAAGTTAGGGGAAAGAAGGGGAAAGAGGAAGAAAAGCACTTAATTTCCTCGTATTCCCCAGTGGGAGAAATATTGTTTGATGTTACTGCATCAAAAGAGCTGTATTTTTTAAGTTATAAAAGTAGACCTAAGTAAAAGTAATAGAACTAAAAATGAAAGATAACAAAAGTTGGAAGGGAGTTTAGTGTCAGTGGTCCGAGTTTATTGCTTTTCAGAGCAGTATTCGGTATGTTCTTCTTAGAGCTGATAAATCAGCAAACAGCACGAACATGCTATCCGTGTTCCGTGACTACCAAAAACAAGGTCTATAAACAGACAGACGAAAGCCAGTTACCTGTAAAAAGTGGGTCTGGAATAGGAATCCTGGAGTGAGATTTTTATGTTCTATTTTATACCTTCTCATTTAAATGATTATTTCCATATGCACGTTTTCTATTTTATAATAAGAACCATGTCCACTATTCACTTCAGTAAGTGGACATCTAGGTTTCCATCCCAGAAAAATGCTGACCATGTGCACATAGAAGTGGCTCTAAGCAAAATGAGGGGCTTTTTCGAAGGCTGGAATTGCAGCCTCTGTAGGGGGTGCTGGGTGAAGGCCTTCACCCCGGTGGTCTGGGGGCTCCCTTATATCTCTCTGGATGTCTTTCACACCCCCCAAGGTACAGCTCAAACATGGGTGAAAATGAGGACCCTCCTTTCTGAACTTCTCGCCCCCTTTTCTCCCACTACACTTCTAGGTGAGAAGGGGTAGTAGGCTCCACTTCCTCTTCCGGTTGGTGTCTTACTCTTCTGATCCTGGGCCGCAGCAAGCTTCATGGCTTGGCCTTAATTAATGATGGGTTGCAGGAAGGGAAAGCAGCCTACCAAAAAAATAGGTGCAGTACAATTCTACAGTATGATTTAAGAAGTATTATATTATCTCCCTTACATATATGAATTCATAGGTAAAGGTCTGCAAGGATACCAGCCACTTCAGTAGCAGCAGGCACCTCTGAGGAGGGGAGTGGGGAAGGGGAGAACGTATTCATGTATGACATGGGTAATGGATTTTTTCTTGGCATTATGAACAGTCATTTAGTGTTTTCAGATGTTTTATCCAAGACATCGAGTGTTTTATCCAACATTTAAAAATCATCACACTAACCCAGATCACACTAGCCCAGAGAGGTTAGTTATGTCTACTTTAAAAAAAAAAAAAAGTTCAACGCTTTCTTATTTAGAACAGTTTTAGGTTTACAGAAAAATTGAGTAGAAAGTACAGAGTTCCCATGTACTTACCCTCACTCCCTCCTTATTTTCTCCTGTTATTAATATCTTGCACTAGTGTGGTATATTTGTTACAATTGATAACCCTACATGATGCATTATCACTAAAAACTTTAAAGTTCAATGTTTACCTTCAAGTTCATTCTTGTGTTGGCATTCTATGGATTTTGATAAATGTATAATGATATTTATTCATCATTACAGTATTATACAGAATAACTTCACTTTCCTAAAAATCCCCTGGCTCCACCTACTCATCCCTCTCCCAATCAATTTTTTAAAAATCCATGATAGTCCAGATTCCTGTGCTTGCCTTGCTGGCTGTTCCCACTTGCCCATGAAGTGAAATCCGGTCCACTGCACCTGTTCTTTCCGTTACTGACTCCGCTCTCTGTGATAATAGTATCATGAGTGGTCTTCAAGCACCTCATATCCTGCCACTACCACCACTTGTCAGGGTAAAACCCAGACAGGATGAGATCCACATTCCCAGCTGTCCCTGTCTTCCAAGGAAGAGAAACCCTATACCAGTAGCTAAAGTATGAAACCAGATATCCCAGGGAAGGGATGGGGGATGTCAAGTCTCTGGTGGTCCGAGAGTGGCGCCAAGCCAAAAGCCCAAAAGAGCTGAGAAAACCAGCAGTGAGATGTAGATAATGCCAGGTAACATCTCAGAGACTGTGGGGAGAGGGCCTGAAACCGCAGGACTTAGGATTTGAGACGAACTTTGGTTGCAGTGTGGTTAGGAGCAGTGCAGCGACCTGCTTGCTGGATAAAGCCAAACCCTGATCTACCAGGTTGGCACTGGTGGGTGTGAGTGTCTTGTGGAGACAGCTGAGAGTAAGGCTGAAAGGTATTTCTCTAGGTGTTCAGTGCTGTTCAAACATTTTTTTCCCACAAGGTACAGTAAAAATACATCTCATATCGACATCTACTGCACGCACAAAAACACACTGGCAACGGTTATCAATCTCACTGGGGGCTTGCTAGAAGCGCAGAGTATGGAGCTCACTTTGACCTACTAAATCAAATACCAAATTTTAATAAGGTTCCCATGTAATTATGATGTACATTAAAGTTTAAAAGCACTGCTCCAGGGGACTCCTAGCTAAAAATAACTAATTCATACCTATGGACTTCAGGTTATCTTGTTCCATGGGTTTCCTTTATTTGAGACCAGAGCCCTTAGGAAATTGTCTAAATATTTCAGCCTATAGTAATCCTGGGATCCTGCCTCCCACTCCTCTCAAGACCCCACCAAATAACGATAATGATGTGCTGAGTGCTCTTCTAGTGACTTACGTGTATTAACTCACTTAATCCTCATAACAAAATAAATTTGCATTATTTTGCAATTTATATATGAGAAAACTGAGATAAAGAAGGTTAAATAACTTTCACAGGTCATGTGGCTAATAAATGAAGAAACAAAAGTATAAAACTACAAAAGGGAGAAAGCAGAAAACACATCAAGTGATAGAAAAAACATCAATAGGCTTCTGCAAGATGGAAAGTAAATGGGAGAAGTCTATTGAATAAAACAGGTGAAGAAAGTTGAGAGCTCACATATTCTCCCTGCAGGGCTACAAAGGTGACTGGAGCCAGTGTACCTTACAAAAATCACTGGGAGGCTCTGCTCAGAATCAGCAGGTATGGCCAAGGGTCAAGGTGATAACTGGGAGTAAAAACTAGATTACCACCCCTGTTGGCACATCCATGTAGTCCCAACCCCGTAACCACAGGCAACTGACACTCATGAGTGCAAAGCAGTCTGCTAACTCTGCTCCAAAAGATTTGAACTGACAGTCTTGGTGAAAGCTAAGACTTCCCATAAACATACTATTCTTCTCATTAGGGTATGGAGGGCTTCCACAATGTAACTATAGGTCAGAATTTTTTACCCAACCATAATATTAAGTGTGAGGGTAAGAATGTTTTAGACCTGTGAGGATTTATAAAGCCTATCTTCCATGCCTCCTTCTATGGGAAGTTACTTAAGGATGTACTCCAGCAAAATAAAGGAGTAAACTAAGAGGAAGACAATATGCAATCCATAAACTAACAAACTTGACCCAGGATGATAGCAGAATAGTAGGCTTGAGGGAAAGTCCATATTGGTGCAGGAAGAGAGATGACTTAAAAATCAAAGGGTCTTTTTTTTTGAGGAAAAATCTAATTCACTCACTAGAAAAGATGGTATAATAAAGAGTTTGGGAAATTTTTGAGAATATGATAATGGGAAATGAAACTAGACTCTGCAACTAGATGGTCACTTATTAGCTTGCAATTTTTTAAAAAGACAATAAGAAATTTCAAGACAGCCCTGACCAGTGTGGCTCAGTTGCTTGGGTATCGGCCTGTAAAGCAAAATGTCACTGGTTCACTTCCTGGTCAGGGCACATGCCTGGGTTGCAGGTTCAGTCCCTGGTTGGGGCGCATATGAGAGGCAACTGACTGAGGTCTCTCACATTGATGTTTCTCTCTCTCTTGTTCTCCCTCCCTTCCCCTCCCCCCAAAAAATGAAAAAGTAAAATCTTTTTTAAAAATGCCAAGGGATTAAGTAAAGCTATGAAAGTACATCAGTCAATTTAACATAACATGATTAAAAGCAAATGATAAATGTAAGAAAAGAGAGGCCATTGGTCTTTGATGCTATGAACATTTTACTCTATATGGTCCTGGGTTGGTAACAGGAGCTGCAAGGGAGGAAATGCAATTCCAGCAAACTACTTGTCAGGAATTGAACAATATTTAAATGCTTATAAATGGGTGAATACCTTTCACTGGTGTCTAACTTTTAGAATCAAGCTATGGACAAAGCAGAGAAAAGTTAACTGAAGTTATACAGACTATAAATGTCAACAACTTTAGCCATGGAAAAGGTAAAAAGTAACCAACAGAAGTAGAATGTAGGAGAAAAAAAGAGGGAAGACAGAATGGAATAATTGCCTCGTTTTTATAAAGTAGGAAGTCAGGGAATACAGTTCCAAGTGAATGGAAACTCATGGGAATGTGAATTGGAAGAAATTTTGGGGCAGCAATTTGGCAGTACACATAGGCAAACTAAAGATGTCCCTACCCTAGTTCCCAATAATTATCCTAGAGAATCTCTCATGCACAGGCGCAGAGGCTCACTGCAGCATTGTCTGGAAGAGTTCAGAGGAGTGGATCCGGACTGAGAATCGGTGCTACACAGCTGTTGAGAGAGAGGACGCTGCAACTAGATGGTCACTTATTAGCTGTTGAGATTTTAGGCATGTGACTTCCTCTCTGGGTTCTCAGTTTTCTCATAGATAAATGAGATTACAGTTAGAACAATCTGGCACATAGTAGGCACCCAACATTGTTGTTACTATTATCATTATTACTTTTTCCACCAAAAAGGTGGAAAAATATGCTGTGGATAAATATGCTGTGGTACATTCATAGAAGGAATACATGAAAGGACTGCAACTTACATGTATTAACATGGATGCATTTTGAAAACATCAAGATGAATACAAAAAGGAAATTTTCAAGTAAAATGTTCAGAGTAATGTTACTGGTGTATGTTTTAAAACAGAAGGAAGTACTGTATATTATTTATGGATACATACAAATGTCTATATAAAGATGTTTAAGAAATAACAAAGGTATTATTCTCTATACTCTTATATTTCACAATAAACATTTAAGACACAAAATGAGGTTACTAGAATAAAAAATATGGATATCACACTTTGCATAAAGTTTGAAGTTTCAAAGGTAATAATAAAAGTATAAGAATATAAATATTAAATATTGGAAGGAGGAAAAGGGAAGGGAAAGTATGAGATCATTTTCATCTTTTATGTTGGAGGGTCAATAGATATTGTTTAAAATTTATAAACTGAGAAAGAGTATATAAGCATACTTTCTAGAATTATGGAGGCTACCACCAAAAGAATTAAAAACAGAAGTTAAAATAAGTTGTCTCTAGAGTGTGAAACTGGGTAAGTTCTTCTGTAGTATTTTATTTATTACCATGTGCTTTGTATTATTTTGATGAAATTTTAATTCAAATGTAAGCCTAATATAAGTACTAAAAAAGAGTCCTGAGTTCTCCTTGAGATCAGCATTCTCTAAGATGGGTAGCACCCCACCCCCAGATCAACATCACCCACATCAGTGCAACGGTGACGTTTAAGCTAGTGACCCTCAAGAGGAAAGCTGATTCTAGCCAACAGGCACTGAGGTCCTGCTGTACCTGGAATAAGTATTTCCATGGCCAACATTGACAGATGGGCTTGATTGTGTTACAGGAGCCTGTGGGTTTCGTTCTGGGGATCCAAAGGCCTTCTGAGAGACCCCTGGCTCTGCCCCACGCTGTCAGTCAGGGTTCTGGCAGGAAACGGAAGCAGTGGGGATTGTGAAGACATTTAATGAAGAGATATCCTACAGAGGTGTGGGCAGGACAAAGAAAACCAAAAGGGAGAGCTGAGCAACTGGGGTCGAGCAACGAGAGGAAGCCCCATGACCACATCTGGCAGGGGTGCAGGAAGGAAGCCCCGTGAGAGCTGGAGCCTGGGCCCCATAGAAACTGCTGTTGCTTTGCCGAGTTCACTCAGCTCACATCTGAGTTTACCTGTGGGAGGTGAGCAGTCCCTTCCTGCTGGCAGCTTCCCACCTAGTGCCGTGCCTCTCTGCTTCCCCACTGAAGGCCTTCCCGGTTCCATGGGGCTGGCTCAGCCCTTGCATAGGACAAAGCTAAAATGCTGAAGATGGGATACCCCCTGGGGTGACTCTGAACTAACCATGGATGGTAGTCAATGGTTTAACACCCCAACCTTTCCATGCCCTGGGTGGAAGAATCAGAGATGAACTCTACATTGTTTCTCAGAGAGTCTAGTAGGATCGAGCCTCATACACCCACATGGTAACTGTTCATTGATCTTCTCTCCTTTGAGTTTTCTTCCTTCTGTCTCCTTTCTCATTTTCCTAACTTGTGCTCCCTGGCATTACCTCCCCAATAAATCATCGTTCGGCCAAATGCTTTTCTCAGTGTCTGCTTTTAGGGAAGAGATGCCAACCCCAACATCCAAGGAAGAGGGCTGCCCAGTAAAAGCTGTAATTGGCAGGCGTAGAGGGGTTGGGAGTGGGAGGGGGTGTTAAGGTAGGAAGGGGGGTGTATCTACAGTTCTGGAGCCCAGAAGTCTGAAATCGGGGTGTTTTCAGGGCTGCAATTTCCCTGAAGGCTCTAGGGAAGATCCTCTCTGCCTTTTCCTAGCTTCTGGTGGCTCCCAGCAGTCTTGGCTTGTGGCTGCATCACTCCCATCTCTGCCCCTGTCTTCACGCTGCCTTTCAATGTGTCTGTGTGTCCTGTCTTCTCTAAGAATTCCAGTCATTGGATCTGGGCCCCACCCTATTCTAGGATAACCCCATCTTAATGGTTACCTCTGTAAAGATCCTATTCCCAAATAAGATCACATCCTAAGGCTCTAGGTGGACACAAATTTGGGGGGACACTATTCAACTCACCACAGAAGAGAGTGGGGGAGAAGGGAAGGGGATACTCAGACTTCCACTTCCTTCTATCCAGCAATCCCCTGCACGTGACCAAACTCATCCAGAAATAAGAGGGCAAGGTAGACCGGGGATGCCATATGCAGGGGAGCATCTGGAGCCCAGAGGCATGTGAGAGGACGATGAGGACAATTTGGGGCAGGGAGAAGAGAAATGGAGAGTAACCAGTGCCTTTACCTCCTTTATTTATGAATGGCTTTAGTTTCCCTACATCAGAAAACCTAAGGTGTCCTGACATTCTTTAAGGGCCTGTGAGAACCTTTCGTGATCTTGAAGTAGCACTATCTGTCCACAATAGAGACTATTTTATGGCAGTGGGAGAGGAGAGGCACCAAAGGCCTTGAGATCCACAGTCAGACTTTGCACATCACGTGGATTCCTGACCTTGTTCAAGGTGGCTGCCATGAGCCTTTGTGCAAATTTGAAAAAGTGTCTTCTTTGGGCATTTGCCCCAGGACACATGGCGTGGTGAGTAAAGAACAGATTGAGTTGCAGCTTCCACTTAGCTCCCTGGGCACCATACTGGGTAGCCTTGCCCCAACTTTTCCTGATGGTAAGAATTGCCTGGGGTACTGGTAACAATCAAGATTTGCTGATCACTCCCCTGAAGGCTCTGACTCAGTGGGTCTGAACTGTGATTTTGAGATTATGTACTTACGATGAGAACTCGATGGTTCTAACGATCGAGGATGAAAAGCGTGTATCTATATCAAACTCTCATTTCGCACATGGGGTCAAGGGGGATGGAGTAACTAGCAAGCCCCATGTGGCTGAGTCAGTCAGCATGTCGGAATAAATGTGTAGCAGTCCCAAGTGCTCACATTATATAGACAACGTATCCTGTGTATGGATATATTCCATATCAGTGAGGTGGGGTTAGAGAAGCGGAAGCTCTGGGAGTGGTGTGGAATGAGGCAGTTAGTGAAGGGATTAGACCGTCTGCAACTGCAGCAGCTAAAGGAGAAACAAGTGTCAGCTGCTGTCTCCGTCTCCCCCACGGGACCCTAAGTTGCTCTAGGTCAGCTGGGGCTGTAGCTGGGAAGGAAAGATGCACATAAACAAGAGCAAGGGTGAATTGGAACCCACCTGGACAACGGGGTCCCACAGGGCAAACTGGAACCTGCCTTTGTCCCTCAAGAATTCCAGCTGGGCTACCAGGTGGCACTGCAGGAGAAGCTGGTACCATTCACCATGGAGTAACACTGGCACCCGACCAAGGACTGGAGAAGCTGAAAAAGGAGCTAGAGGACCTGTGGGTCTAGGGGCTGCCCCTCACGGTGCCAGGCCAGCCAGTGGATCAGAGGCAGCGTGAACAGTGCCACAGTGCCAGGCACCCGGCATCAACCTCCCTAAACATGGAGGCAACTTCACTTCCACTAACAGATCACGTGGCCATCGCTCTTCCAGAACCAGACAGAGACGGAAATGCTGAGGAAGGGAATGTCAGCCTGGCTAAGCTGACACAGAACAAAACCACCACGTGTTTTTGCACAGGTTTTACTGCACTGAAAGTACCCTGGTGGCAAGAAAGCTCTGTTGATTGTTACAATTCTATACAACATCTAGGAGAATGCTTCACACGTAGTAGATACTCCATAAATATGTTCCATTTTGGTGAAACAAGCTCAATATTAGTCTTCTTAATTTGCAGTCTCACACTAGTAAACCAAGACAGCTGTGCAGCCCTCAGAGCGCTGAAGTGATCCCCGAGCAACTGCAGCCCCCTCCTCTCCTCCTTAATTGCTTCTCCATTGGATCTCCTGAGTTGCCAAGTGCACCATGCATTTAATATCCTTCCACAGTTGAGATTGTTCATAATCTGAAACCTTGTCAGAAAGATTTGAAGAAAAGTGGGAAACAAATTAAGATCCACAGAAAAAGCCCTTGAAACTTGGAGTGGAAAAAATGACAAAAAAATAACCTGTCACAACGCTAGCCAAGAGGGCGGTTACTAGAACACAGCCTCAGTAACTGGAGGGGCAAGACTGAGGTGTTTCTGCCCAGGTGAACTGACAGCCAGCCGCCCCCGGCACTCACAGCACCAGAGATTTTTCCAAACCCCACTTCAAATCCCATAATCCCTCTGGTCCTTAACTGCTGGGGATGACGTCATCCCTTCCTTCCTCTCAGACAGGCTCGCCACTTCTGCCTCAGAGCACCATTGTGGTCTAGTGAGCTGGTGGCTTTCAGACTGACCTAGAGAATCCAGTTGCACGTGGAAAAGCACAATTTAAAAAATGATGACCTCTTACCCCTTTACGAAAAGATATCATTAATTTTGGACTTAAGCAAAGGCACAACTGCCCTGGCTCAGTGAAGGGTTTGCGGTGTGTTTTTCAGGACTGTTGAAGGCATGGATTTTCCTGTTGCAGAGGGACTGTAACAGTGATCTGCCTCCCTAACAAGCCGGTAAAAATGGAAACAAAGTAAAGTGAAAGAGCAATGTATAGGTATGTTCAAGCCAATGTTTGCTGCTACTTGCTTGAGTTATTTAAAATTCTCCAGTTCCCTCACAGGATTTTCAAAAACTGGAAGATTTTCCTTTCTTTTTCATATTCCCACCACCCCTCTCTCTCTCAGATTCATATATGTGTGTGTGTGTGTGTGTGTGTGTGTGAGCACAGTGGTTAATGTAGATGTACATGTTCATTTGCACCTTCATGCATCCCTTCACCAGACATCCCATGAGCAGCCGTTGTGTGCCAGGCACTGGGCTAACTGCTGAGTGCGCACGAGTAAATGAGGTGAAACTCCTGTCCTTGGGTTTCTCCCGTCTATTGGTGGGAACAGCCTCTTAAACAGATAATTACAACATGTTAGAGCAAAGACGGAGTCAAGTGCTCCGTGAGCAGAGGGGGAGCGACTCACTGTGCCGAGATAACATTCCCCAGTTGTTTCAGAGAACCACCCTTGTCTGAACATTTTCTGAGCCATAAAACATGCTTACAGATCACTCTGGGTTAGTTTTGCAGTGTTGAACTAATGCAATGGAATGAGGAGCTGTCTTCTAGTGCCAAAAACTACCCTATGTCTGGGGGAGAGGGGTGCACAGAGAAAAGCATGGGGGAGGTGGGGGAGGGAGGCCCTGGCTCTTTGCCTGCTAGGGGACTAGGGCGTTTAAATTCCCTGGCACTGTTAGCGAATCACTAGTCTGCTAAGAGCTTTGGATATGTGTGTGTATTTGTGTGTGCACACACATGTGTTTCATTGTCTGCTTTTCTACAACTTTCTCCAAGTTCTTTTTAGAATAGAAGAAATCACAAAGACAAGAAGGAGTCTCGCTTCACTGACCCTTCGGTGGATTCAAGCATCATGTTGTGACTTTCATCTGAATCGTTAGGAAATCTACAATCTAAAGTCCATTAAAATCCCACCCAGGCCTCAGCAAGGAGGGGAGAACGGCAGTCGCCAAACTTCACACTCCCCCAATCCTTGCTAAATTTGGACCCAAGTGCAAAGAATCAGGATCCTGCACTCACTCAGAGCTGGCAAAAGGAGATGGGCAAAGGACCACATGGCCATCAAAAGCTCTTATAGTGTCATGTGGTGATGAGTTTGGTGTGAATGAACCTGAAACATCTGGATCAAATTTCCTCTCAAACAATGAAAATTGGTGGGTGAAAAGTATGTTCTGGCCTATGGTTTAAGAAGGGGGCCTGGGTGAGGCTGACCTGCTGCTTCTCCCTGCAGCTGAGTCTACGGCAAATACAGACGGAGCATAAGGAATGACCACATGCATGCACCATCATCTTTGTAATGCAAAAATGGGAGAAATCAATTCATTTAACAACTACTTACTGAGCAACTACTATAGGGAGCTATTAAGCTATGATGTGGGGATACTACAGGAAACAAGGCAGACCTAGACCCACTGCTCCCTGGGAGCTTGCAGCTTAGAGAAAATTTACAGGCACACATGAGACAGGTGGTTAGCAGAGAACATGGTGGCTGTTACAGGCGCTGTGGGAGCTCAACGCAGCCCAGTGAGTCACTAGCTGAGTGTGGGCGGACCGAGAGGGTGCTGCTGGGAAAAGGGCCTTTGCGCTGGGAGCTTCAGAGTACCTGGTTGATTGATGCCCCACTCAGAGCCAATTTCAATGCCAGGAAACAAATGGCTTCACCAAACAAATGCTGAGAGGAAGAGTGTTTCGAAGGAGTGAGCAGCCCAGGCCTGAGGCAGAGGGTGAGAAAACAGTTTGGTAGGCTGGAGAGAGGAGGGCTGGGTGGGGAGGAGGC
Organism: Micronycteris hirsuta; assembly: GCA_004026765.1. Taxonomy (NCBI): domain Eukaryota; kingdom Metazoa; phylum Chordata; class Mammalia; order Chiroptera; family Phyllostomidae; genus Micronycteris; species Micronycteris hirsuta. The sequence continues at coordinate 136,880 of PVJI01000087.1, read as the reverse complement.
GGGAGAAAGGAGGCTGGAGGAAAGGTCATGGTACTGGAGGATCTGGGGAGCCCAGTTAAAGACTTAGACTTTGTCTGAAGGACAGAGGGACACCCTTTAAGAATCATGAGCACATAAATGACAGGATCAGATTTTTAACTGGTCAAGATTTCTCTTGCCTACCATGTGGAGAAAAGATTCATTAGAATAAGTGTGGAGTCCAGGCGGCTATGGTAGTCATCCAACGGAAATGATTGGTGGGTCTGGCCCAGGGCGGGGACAATGGACAGGTTCCAAAGACATTTAGGGGTCACAACCAGTGATCATTTGAAGGTAGAGGTGAGGGAGATTCTATGAAGGGGCCCATCCTGAGAAAAAAAATTGTCTGCCAGTTATTTGTAGAGAAAATGCTCCTCCATGGGAGCAGTGAACAGGGAAAGGAAAGCAACTAAGCAAGGGTGTGACTTTTAGGCAAAATCCTACAGTGGGTACATTGACCTGACCCCATGGGGGGAATTCTAACATATCTCAAACTGTTCTTGTTCATTTACTTATTACTAAACTTGTCCCACATAGAATTGAAGGCAAACTCTAAGAATATATAATATACCAAGACTCCATAAACATCTAAGAAAAGACGGAAGGAGATGGGGGAGGAGCATAAGAAAGAAGCCAGGGCTGGGACTCAAACGTGTACTCTCACTAGCACACCCCCTCCTCCCCCCGGAGGGGCCATGTGCTCGGCGATAATGCGGAAGGTAAATAAAGTTGGCCGGTTTTACAATTTGGTGTTTGGAAAGTAAACGCCAACATCAAAAGTACAACCGTTTTTGACACTTGTGGATTTTCTTCCGGGATTTCTTCCGGGATTTTTCTAAAGAGGCCACTGCATGATTTTGTACTCAACCTCCTTACAACTTTCAGGGGAAAAAAAATGAATCTCATGATTATTTTTTAAATAAAGATCTTCAACAGAGGCTGATGGCATATTGTCAAAAACAGAATTCAGCAAAGTCCACCTGTCGGGTGATGGCCAAGTCACCAGTTCTCAGAAGCCTTTGCTTGATCCCGGGGTAGATTTTAGAATACCTCAAAGAGTATTGCTTGAAAAATAGTAGATGTCCTCCTTGTTCCTTGCAACTCAACGCTTGCTACATATTAACTCACAGTGCACTTGAATTTCCTTCTCTGTTCTCTACCTCAGTTGCAAGCAACACTATATTTCTAGTCGAAGACATGCTTATGTGCCTTCCTACACATTTGTTCTGAGATTAGGTTTAACAATATATTTGTTTATTTTTTTTAGCTTTATTGAGGTATAATTAACAAATTAAATCATAACATATTTAAAATGCACACTGCACTGATTTAAGTATACATTGTAAAAGGGTTCCCCCATCTAGTTAATTAACACATCCATCATGTCACATATTTATATATATTTTTTGTGGCAACATTTCAGTTCTACTCTCTTAAAATACGTTAGATCCTCAGACTTTCTATTTTGTAAAAACTGAGAAACCAAATAGAGACATGACCTGAATCGGCAGGCACATGACCTGGGTGTAGAGGTGAACCAGGGCAGCACCTGCGGGCAGGACACAGTCTGCTCAGGAACTGCTTTGAATCCATGCTATTGCATAGGTCCATGATGAGCTACTGAGTCCAGATGTTCTGTTCCCTAAACCACAGTTGTAATAGTTTCAGCCTGGAAAGAAATTTCAAGGTGGTATCTCCAGACATCTGTCTCTGTAAACAACCTTTGATTCTGGGTCTAAGCAAGGGTGTCCAATCTGCGACCCATGGGCCGTGTGTGGCTCAGGACGGCTATGATTTGGCCCAACACAAAATCACAAATTTACTTAAAACATTATGAGATTCTTTTGTGACCACATTTCGCAATGTATTTAATGTGTGGCCCAAGACAACTCTTCTTCTCCCACTATGGCCGAGAGATGCCAAAAGGTTGGACACTCCTGGGCCAGACAATGCCCTGCCTGCACCGAGATTAATAAACTTAATAAACAACTAAACTTAGCCTTTAACAGTTCTGGAGCCACAAAGTCTTCCCCTGGTGCTTCATTCAGTCAGCATCTTAAAATCATCTATACAGGGCCCAGGTAGAAAGTGACCTGTGGCCCATGAAAGCTGGGGCTGTTGGCCTTACTTCCTGAGACTCATAGAGACGGTTCTTCAGGAACCAGCCAGCATCCAGGTTTCTCTTCGTGTGGGTATCTTCGGGAAGCGTATTTCCTGCACTCCTCACCAAGACAGCCTGCCAGATGGCACAGTGCCAGCATTTCCTGTTGATTTTGTCTATGATAATGTCTCTTGGGCTTACATACCCCCTGCCTTTCTATGTTCTCTGCCTTCCAAATCCAAGGTACCGCGACCCTGGTGTTGCCTCTCTTCTTGCACCCTGGTGTTGACCTCTCTTACCCAATTCACTTTATGCACAGCAGCCAGATTTTTCCTCCTAAGAAACCACTTCCATCATGTCCCTTTCCTGCTTCAGAGCCCAGGTAATCACCAGTTTTCTACCATGCTGGGTCCAGGTCTCTCTCCCTCGGCGCCCTCCGAATCTGGTTCTACCATGCATTCCAAAACGCTAATGACCATCATCCTCTTTCTCCTCTGGATTAACGTAGTATTTGCCCATTCTTCTTCTGAAACACTTGTCACTTAAAAACTTACACTACACTTTTCTGCATTTACGTCTTCTCAACTTTTATTTTATATATCAAATGCATATTTTTTTAGAATTATGATATATATTTAATGTATCAAAGCTTCTATCCGTTTGTAATGACCTTATTTACCATTATCAATTTTTCTCCTTTTTTCTTAAAATCTATTTGATGCCTTAGCTGTGTAGCTCAGTTGGTTAGAGTATCTTCCCAATACACCAAGGTGGTGGGTTCAATCCCTGGTCAGGGTATATACAAAAATCAACCAATGAATGCATGAATAAGTGGAACAACAAATCAATGTTCCCCTGTCTCTCTCTTACCGATAAATAAAAATTAAAAAAATTATGTGGTGTAGAGTAAAACAGACATACCAACTTTCTTTTAGTCTGTATGCCAAATGGTTTTCTATCCATTTACTTTAAACCTTTCTTATGAATCTCTGTAACAGCATATTTTCTTTTTACACTCATTTGTTACCAACATATTTATATTTATTTCTATCACTTTATTTTTACCTTTTATTTGTCCTGTCTCTTCTGTTACTTTCTTTTCTCTCTTTACTTGACTTATTTTTGGATTGAATTTATATCCTTTAGATTTCTCCTTGAATGATAATTTTTTGAATTAAATTCTTTGTTTTTGTTCATCTGAAAGTGTCTTTATCGCATACTTATTCTCAATAGTTTTTCTAGGTATAAAAATATTAGATTGATTATTCTTTTTTCTGCACATTGTATATATCACTGCACTGTTGTTGTTTTTCATTTTATTTTACTATGGAGCACTATATGCTTTCTTAAAAAAAATGATTTGTTTATTTGTAGCGAGATGGGGAGGGAGGGAAAAAGAGAGGGAGAGAAACATAAATGAAAGGGAGAAACACCCATTGGTTACTTCTCGTAGCCTCCCTGACTGGGGACTGAACCCACAACCCAGGCATGTGCCCTGTCCAGGGTTCAAATGGGTGACCATTGGCCATGCAGGACAACTCCCAACCAAGTGAGCCGTACCAGTCATGGCTGCTTCTTAAATATTTGTTCTATCTTTTTTTCTGCAGGTGTATTTCCAACTTTATGTTTTTGCTGTTCCTCAATTTTATTATGTATTTAGATTTTCTTTCTAGTTATTTATCTTAATTGTGATTCACTGGCCTCCCTGAGTATCAGGTTTGATATTTTTCAGTAATTTTGAAAATAATTGGAACTCCTTTTAGACTTATGGTAGACATTCTCAACTTTTCCATGATTGTTAGCCACTTTTAATGTTTTCTATCCTTTTGTGTCCTTGGACTAACTTCTGGATAATTTTTTCAAATACCTATTCCAGTTTCCAAATTCTCTTTTTATCTGTTCAATCTGTTAGTGAACATATCCACTGAATGTTTAACTTCTACAATTTCCATTTTTATCATTTCCCTGTTCCTTGCTTATATTTTCAGGTCTTTCTATTATTTCTTTAAACATATTAAACCTACATTTTTTTTTTGTTCAGTATCTGATCATTTCAGTACCGGAAGTCTTGGTAGGAGTAATTCTGCTAATTGTCATTTGTGGTGCTTTGTTTATGCTTGGTGATTTGTGATTGTGAGTTTACGTGCTTGACCTGTGGGAATCATTTGAAACTTGAGTTGCAAGTGACAACTCCAGAAAAGATTTGTGCTTGCTTTGGTCAGTCAACAGGGGGGTATCACAACTTGCAACTACTTTTAATTAAATTCTCCGCTTGAGGTTTTTAGCCTATAGAGATAGTATGAATTTAGGTTAAAAACCTATGTGTAGACTGACTCCATCCAGTGCCAAGTTTCTTGATATCTCTCTGTGCAGTGTGAACTTATTTTCAGCGTACTCTAACTCAGATACCCGGCTAATTAGGATCCCAGTTCTATGTTCAGGTCTCCTATTTGACCCTTCAGCTTGGTTGGATGCTGGTCTTTATCTCCTGCCTCGTTTCCTGAGCAGTCATCTGAAGTCACTCATTTTTGGTATATAACCTTCCAGAGTTCTGACTTTCAGTGCATTTTTGGTCTCTGCAGATTCATTACTTTCATTTAGTTCAGAAAATCATTTAAAATAGTTGTTTAAATAATCACATTTAATACTTCATGAGAAGGGCTTTTCAGATGATCTGTTCGGCCATATTTCTGGAACGGGGAGAGAAGGCATTTATAGTTTCTCTACATTATTAGGCTATGAGGTCCTGGAGGAAGGCTAATCTTTTACCAGCCTTGTGTCTCGTTTTTCCATGAGCATCACCCACAGTCCCTGACAGTGTTCAAATAATTAGATGCTGTGATAGTTAACTTTATGTGTCAACTTCTCGTGGCTATGGTGACAACTCATTTGGTCAAACACAGATCTAAATGTTGCTGTGAAGGTATTTTTAAGATGTGATTAGCATTTACAATCTGTAGATTTTAGGTAAAGCAGATTCTGCTTCATAATGTGCATGGACCTTATCAATGAGTTGGAGGTCTTAAGAACAAAGACTGAGGTTTTGTACAGGAGACCTTTGCTCCAGTCTCAGAATTGAGGCTACTGCTCGGAGTTGGTACAGGTCTGAGGAGACGTCCAGGAGAAGCACCAGGGCCTCTGGCATGGTGTAATGTAGTCTCTCCAGGGCTGTGGCAGCAAGTTTTTGGCAGATTTCACATACTTTGCTAGCCAATAAAATGTGTGGTCCAGGGTTTGAAGCCATTTTTGGGCCATGTCTCTCCAGGTTTATTTTGTAATCCTGATCCTAGGTACCTTTTGGTGTCAGGTTGGCAAAAAAAAAAAAAAAAAAAAAAAGGTCTAGAATAAAATTTTCCAAAAAATTAAGGGTTACCAAAGAAATAAGAAGCAGTGGTGAACAGATGAAGGGAGCCATTAGCATTCCTTCTGAAGGATGGAGAGCCTAGCCTATTCCACTGCTATTTCTCCAAGCTCATAATTCATGCTTACATCCTCACATGGAAAGCCCTTTACTGCTTTCTGGGCTTCAAAGAAGCTGGGCTGCCAAAGGACTGGTTCTCGAGATGTTGCCTTGTGGATGGTTTTGATTAGGCTCAAGGGTGAAAGTGGAAGCTCTCAGTTGTTTTGTGTAGCCTTGTGTTACAAAATTAATTTTTAAAAATTGTAATTAATTTAATATGCTCTTTCTTCATGAGAAAGACTTGGTGCCAGGCCAGGAACGAAGGTTATTCTGGCATTGAAAAGTATGAAACTCTTGCACATGGAATGTTGTGGTCAAGGCTGCTTTTGGGGAGGGGGGTGGAGATGGGGATGGGACTCTAGACCCTTAATCTGGGAGTGGCTAAATGGGCACACACATTTGTAAAAACACATCAAGCAGTCCACTTAAGGTCTGTGCTGTATTGCTATCACTCAATTTAAAGAAAAAATAAAAAAGGACCTAACTGTGGAGGGTGGATTGGTGCCGAGTCCATCTTTTGGGCCCCCATTAGCACTTAGAAGAGTTGTCCACTGTCTCCTTAGTCCAGCCTTCTCCCCCTACTGTTCCCGCATCTTCCTGAGCTCTCTGTAATGTCCCCTCAACCTCAACAGAAACATGGTCACTTTTTCCTCTCCACTAACTGATGGGAATTCCACTAGGATCTTCTTGCTGGGTATTGGAAAGACTGGTGGCCCGACCAGAGAAGAAGGTTATTCTAGTATTTAAAAGAATAAAAACATTGCTTTTGTACTGTAATACACAGATGTGCACTCTGAATTCACGGACTGACTCACATCTCAGCCAGGATCTCTGACAAGCAACCTCTGCTCTTCACAAATCCCTCTTCTACTTTTTAAAAGAACCCCTGTTTTATGGGTTTCCAAACTTCCATCAGGCTAGAACAGATATGGTAAACCTCATGCTCAGGCAAATATAGGACCTGCCTTGGAGCCATATGAAGACTGAGTTTTGATTTTATCTTCTGTTTATTTCTCTGGCATTGCTAATGTTATGCTTATGGTCAATAGACATGAATGCAGAACTGCTCTGAACTGGGACAATTCAGTCCACAGCATTCTACCTCAATTCCTCTTTCATTTCTGTTCTCTAGTTCAGTCAAACTCATAGAAGCATTATCTACTGGAAAACAAAGTTAAAACAAGTTGGGTCCTCTCCAAAAAGGCAAACCTTGAAATATTTGCTAAGGGAAGGGAAAATTCTTCTCCCTCACTTATCACAAGCAATCATCTTTCTCCTCTTTCCTTATCCTCCAACCCATACTCTTCATCAGTCCTGTGCAGTGTAAGTAGGTATGCTCTAGGGAAGGAAAACAAACCAAAAAAAAACATAAAACAGGAAGCATGGCAGAGCTCCATGCACGCCTATAGCCAGCTCTTCATCACCTTATAGATTTAGTTATGGATCCTCCCCCATCACTGTTAGAATGATAAGCTCTCATAAATAAATGAACACACTCACCAGATTTATGGGCACCAAACTTTTTTTACCTTCCAAAATGGCCAAAGTCCCCTAACTTGTTGTTATCAGAATGGCCTGAAAATAGAATAGCCTCCTGCCCTCCCCACCCCAAATTTCAAGTGGGGAAAAAAGTTGAAGTGGAAACAAGGCATATACAGACATAGTTTGTGGTTTTTAAAAAAAACGTCTTAAAAAATGTTACTTGAACCTTGGCTTTTGTCTCGAAGCCCTCAGGGGAAAAATGTGAGCTTGTTTCCTCATTGAAAAAAATATCATAGCACTTGACAGGCTGGATTCTTTGATCCTCAAATGTTGCAGCGATTTCTCCAGTGCCCCTCTCCACTCCGTTCCTCCCCACCCCCCGCCTAACTGGGGCTTTGTAACCTGATGCTCCATAAAAAGCATTTCCACAAGAGCATTAAGACATGTCCTCTCTTAATATTAAACCTGTGCCCCTATTGCCCTCCTCCTTATCCCAAGCCCAGTCCCCTCCTGAGGCTTCTACCATGAGGCTTGGTTGGCAGGAGAAGCTGGCTCAGCTGTTTCAGATTAGGGGCAATGGGAGGCTTCCTTGTAATATATGACTTAATCAGTGTCCCTAAAGTAAACAGTCCAAACCAAGTCTGGAAACGACCCCAAATTGGATTTCGTAAACCTCATTTGGCTTTGAATCTGAGAAGGAATTTGAATCTCTCATAGGTGTGTGATAGGTTATCACACGCGGATGGACAGCTGTCCTCGGACCCCCATTGGGAAAAAGCGTGCCGCGAGGTGGTTGTGTAATATTAGGGTTGCCAGATAAACCACAAGATGCCCAGTTAAGTGTGGATTTTGAATAATTCACATTTTTTAGTATAAATGTCCCAAATATTGCATGGTGACCAGAGTGTTATTTATGAGTAAAGGGAACCGTAGCATTTTTAATATTACCTCCTTCCCACTGAGGCAAGGCTTTTGTAAAACTCCATCTGAAAACCTTGGGCCATTTCTGTTTCTCTTTGCCAGTAATTTCTTAATACCAGTTTCCCATCACTCTTACTCAGATGAGGACTTATCTAGAGTTAGCCTGATGAGTAAGCAGGGAAATTGCTGCCTGTAGGTACTAAGACAGGAACTGAATGCTTAAAATGCGGTCACTATATGGACAAGTGCCTTTGTATCTTAGAGCGTTATCCCCTACTAGTTGTATTACTTGATGTTTCTCAAAGGAATCATTACCCATCATTAAATGAAATAGAGAAACATACAAAGTGATCATTTGAGTTGCTGTGATTTCCTCTTGCAGTAGTAAGTTAGAGAATTATATCATATTTTTCAACTTTATAGCATAACCTCTTTATAAATCCTCTTTGTCACCATTGTTGCTTAGGGCCCACATGGGAATGACTTATGAGAAATACAGTAGAGATGTCCGAGCTGCTTTGTCATAATACCGAGAAAGAAGTCAGCAGGCTCCGGGAGGTGGTAACATCAAGATAGATTTACTATGTAAGACTTGAACGTCTGCTACCTATGTTCCTTGGGAGGGCTCAGAGTATAGTTTCTACTAAGGGTGTAAGGAATGCATTGGTCAGGGTTGGGGGAGGCATCTGTATTTTTGAGCTCAGTGGCTAGTCGGGGGAGATGCTGCTGCAGACCTAGGGAACCCCTGGAAAGGCACAATCCCAAGGCCCCACCAGCCCCCTTTTCTCCTCAATCAAATTACTCCAATAGCAAACTTCAACTTCCTACTGCATGCATTTCACCCCAAAGTGCTTATCCCAGTGGTGAACGCTCCTGATTGTCCCCTTCTGAAGATACCTCCTCTCTCAGGTGACACAGTCCTACTAAGAGATGTATACCCGAAAGGGAAATATTTTTTGATTATCCCAGTCAGAGATAGAGATAGTGGACTAAATGAGGGGGCAAAATATTTGAAGCTTATTACATTGGGGGAAAAAAAGGAAGCTCAAAATTATGTCTCATGCCAATTAGGAAGGACATATGAGGATTAAAGAGATTTCTCAAGAAATACAACAGGGAAGGGGGAGAGGCTTTACCGTGACCAGAAGGAAACACTGTGACAGTGAAAAATCAGGTAAGATCTGTGAGAGTTAACAAGAAAGGCACCAAGAGACAGAACCATGGCATGCAACACAAAAGACGAAGAAGAGCTCAACGAGGAAGGACTAACTCCACACAGAAGATAGAATAAGAAAAGACTAGAGAGGAAATTGTTTGAGTGGCAACCTGCTTGCCTGGAAAATTCATAAGAAAAGGGGAAGCTATATTAACGCCATCAACACAGGAAGGAAGCAAAAACGAAGCTAGGTCAAAATAAATGATGGTATGAGAGAAGGAGGGAAAGAGTGGGATTAAAATAAGAAAGGAAAACTAAGCAGCCAGATACAGAATTTTAAATTTTATTTTTATTTATTCCTGTTCCCACATTTTATTGTATTTCCCTGGCAGACATCCCACGCTCTGGTAAGTCTGGGGGAAAGGGAGGGGTTGGCAGAATAATGTGGCTTTGGGGATTTGAATCTTATTACTTGGTGCTGTTAGTGTTGGGAAGACATTTATAAAAATTACATGCTGCCGTGGCAGGTCATTTTTTAAAAAAATGAATCTTGAGCTTCAAATTTAGGACAAAGGTGAGGGTTTCAGATTAGTCTAAAAGGAATGAAGGAAAATGGGACTGAGGCAAAGAGAAGGTGCAGTTGGCTTGCAAGGAGCTGGAAAACTCGCCAGTTACCAAGAATGAGAAACACCCAGCTGCCAGAGCCCTGGTGGATGAGAGACATTTATTTCCTGGAACTTGTCTTTTTGGATGCTTACTTCTCTAGGGATTTTCCATTAAATTAACAGTCTTGGCCGAGAGCTTAGACACAATCACTGGGATTGTATGTGGATGTTAGATACTGTTGTGATTAGCTCTGCTTTTTAAAAAACTCTGTCGGTATTTGCCCTCATCTTCTGCTGGGGAGAATTTTGACTTATCTCACTCCCCCCACATTCCTCCACCCCATTCTCATCTCTCCTTTGCTCCTCCTCTTCTTCTTTGTGAGGGGAACGGAGGCAGGTTAGGGCCACACCTATCTGAGATTTGAGCTGCTGCTGTCCCCTTTCCTGTGCATCTATTCTGCAGCTAACACGGGTCCCCAGGGATGGGATCTGCCGCCCCACTCAGGAACCTCACTGCCCCTTGCACAGCTGCCTGGGCAGCAGCTTCTCAGCTCCTTGCTCTTCCCAAGGGCAGCATCCTTCCTCCAAACCCTGCACCCCAGACTCCCTCCTCTCCTCTTCCTTCTCACTGCAGCCTCAAAGAATTCATTTCTAAAACATTCACTGATGGGAGAAGGAAGGGTTTCAGGTGCCAATTTCCCCAAATGACTTTGCTAAAAAGACAGCCTGGGAGAATATTTACAATCAAAGTGGTCCACAGAGATTGCCCTCTAGCGCAATGTGCTCATTAGCTGAGAGTTCTCTGGGGTCTGAGATGGGGGAAGATTGAGGCGCCGTGTGCTCCCTCCCCTGCGCTGCCTGGCTTTGCCCTGGTCTCTCCAGATGGCTGATACCACCTTCTGCAGAGTAGATTCTATAAAGTGATTATTTCCCCCTGTTCCAACCTCAGAAATGTTGTCAGACTGGTTCTGAGCCTCCCCATAGGCCCTGCTCTTTGCTATACAATTTGATGTGTGGCGTTGTGTTTTAATTGTGAAATCGCGTATCCAGGATCATTGACAAAGATTTCCACAGGGAAAGAAATCTTTGAAATGCTTCTGTGTCATGCAGCAGCTTGCTTTAGTTCTGTCATTCTTACTGGATTGTGTGCATTCTGGATATTTATTTGACATGGTACAGATCAGAGAAGCATTTTCGTTAGTAGAATCCTCGTGTGTATCTCTTTCAACTGTGTTTTTAAGACAGTAAGTGGCATTTCACTTCCAAACTCCCTCATACACACGGACTTGAAAAGACACAGACTAGACTCATATTTCCTGTATCAAAATACTTGCACAAAAACACTGTTCTTTCTGGTTTATCAAACAAGCTAATGTGTCTCTCGAGAATTTTTAGTTCAGACACGAATCACTCCATGAACTTTTCTGTGTGTGAATCATTTGAGCTCGGGACGGGTTTCCTCAGGGGAAGATGTGATCGCGTAAAATATTCCACTTTTACCTGAAATGTTTCATGAGATGAGCTTTCAGCACAGACTGTTAGTTTTACAATGGATAAGCAGTGTTTGAAAAAATAAACTCTGCATGGGCACAAGGCTTTCAGCTTCTTGCATAAATTCCATCTTTTCAGAAGACCAAAGGGCTCTCATGAGCTCATGAAATTTGAACCTCAAAGATTCAGCTAATTGATCTGTTCCTGTTTCCACATTTCGGCCCCAGTGGCCGCTTTCACACCCAGAACATGTAGGAGACCTGAAACACCAGGGAGAGATTTTCAGCCTGTCAGAACACCCTCCAAAAAAAAAAAGAAAAACGTTTAGAAAAGAGCCATGGACTCTCATTTCAAAACATTTTTGTACCAACCAGCCCAGCTCTTCATCCTGCCAGACCATCCCAGGGATGTAAGCTCTGAAATCTAATTCTCCTTCAGTAAGGATATTTCATAGGCTCTCAGAAGGGGGGAGACCCTAAAGGCCATTTAGTCTCCCATTTACACCGTTTCAGCCCAGGAAAGGACCCTGCAACACGGGGGCAACTTGACATGGAAAGAAAAGACTGTTTCTACCTTCAGACCCCACAATCTCCCACCGTCGAGCTCCCTAAAGTGGCTGACGCCAAAGGGACAAGGAGCGGGGTACAGGTTGAAGGTTTGACTTTTGGTCTGGGGTTGAAAATGAAGTGACATCTCTCTCTAACCCCTTTCTCTAGCTTTCAGACAGTCCCGAGTGCCCGGCTTTGGAGACCCCAGTCGCAATGAGCTTAGCCCAGTTTCCACGGCCTGCAGCCCACGGTTTCAGCTCTGGCTCCTACCATTTGGCCCAAGTTCAGCTTCTCTCCAACTCCTCCCCTCCTCCCCGGCCTCCTGGGAAGACTCTGCTGCCTGATCTTTATTGCTCTTTTCCCACACTCCATTATACAGCATGATATCTGTCTCTGAGTTTATTTATTAGGACTCAGATCTAGAATATACAACCCCACGCTTCCTGTCTGACACAGTATCTACGCAGCAGAGCGAGCGAGAGGCGCTGCTCATCATAAACAGTCAGAGACGGCCAGCACCCAGAGAGGAAGGGCGGGGGGCTGGCGAAAGAGCTAACCCTCTGGAGGCCCCTCAGCGCCAAGCTGCTTTTTCAAAACTTCACACTCACAGTCCAGCAGTCTGGACAGGCAGCCACAGCAGCTCCTGGTGGGGGAGCACGTTTGCAACTGGCAACCTTATACCCACATGTCTGGCCCTCATGTAATACACTAGCTATACTTTTAAAAAATTAACCTTTTTCCTAATGAGCTTAATTCTTACAATTATTCTCATTCAATATAGTTAAGGAGGCTGCAGACCTACAGTGTGTCTTTTTTTTTTAAGTAGGTAATACATTCACATGTCCGTAACTCAAAATGATAGGAAAAAGTATTCGTAGAGAAGTCTCACTCCCACCCCTGCCCCGGTGCACCTCGCCTCGCCTCTGCATGCAGCCACTTCCATTAGTTTCTTACATGACCTTCCAGCGCTTCTTTTTATCTTTACTCTCCTGTTTGTTTGGGTGTTTGGTTTGGTTTGGTTTTTTTTTGAAATAAGCTTTTTATTTTAGAATAGTTTAGATTTACAGAGACACTGAAAAGATAATACTGAAAGTTCTGGTACCTTCTCACCCAATTTCCTCTATTGGTGTTATGTTACAGGACCACGGTACATTTGTCACAACTAAGAAATAATCATTGCCACATTACTATGAACTAAACTGCCACACTTCATTCATCTCTCACTATGCCTTCCACCAACATCCTTTTTCTGGTTCAGGCTCCCATCCGGGATACTGTGTTAGTCATCATACCTTCTTTGGCTCCTCTTGGCTGTGACAGTGTCACAGCTTTTGCTTGTTTTTGATGACTTCGACAGTTTCGAGGAGTGCTAGGTTGAGTATTTTGTAGAATATCCCTCAGTTGGGGTTTGTCTGATGTGTTTCGCATGATGAGACCGGGAGGAAGACCACAGAGTTCCACTCTGCTATTCTCATCACATGCTATCAGCAGTTGCATGCCGTCAACATGACTTATTACCGTTGGTGGTGACCTTGACCTCCTGGCTGAGGAGGTGTTTGCCAGGTTTCTCCACCGTGAGGCCACCCCTCCCCCTCTTCATACTCTGCTCTTTGGGGGACTTTAGCAGGTCCCTAAGTGCGGCCGCACTCCAGGAGCCCTGTGCTGTTTCTTAATCCACGTTTGATAGATTGGCTGGGCTCTTATGAGCACCAAGCCTTGTGTGAAGACTGTTCCTCTGGGTAGAGGCTCTAAACTCAGACTTTCTCAGCATCATCTCGCCTCCCGGCAGGACTCATACCGTCTCACAGGCAGTTCATACACGTACCAGATTACTGGGCTTTCACTCTGTCGTTTTAATCCTGCTTTTACATCAACGCCTCCGCGTTGAAATCAGCTTTTACGAGGGTGAACACCACAGTGCGGTACACACGAGGAAAATGCTCTCTCCATTAAATTTTGGTGGCTTTGCATTAGGTTTTGTTTTGATCTCAGTCCTAAAAAAAAAAAAATGGCTCACAGGATGGTCAATATTTGGGGGAAAAACATGCACACAAGCTTGTAAATTGCATGTGTGTTTTGTAGTTTTAGCTCTGGAACTTCCTGTTGGGAAATAAAAATCTTTGGACCTCTTTCTGTTTTACCACTGACTCCCACATTGTAGGCTTAGGAAATTCATTTTTGCCTCCTGGGGCCTCAGAATCGCCACCTGCCAAGTGGGGAGGACAACACAAGGTCCCAGGACAGCATCTTGCTAAACACTTTGTAACCTGGACAGAACGGACTACAGATGGGCAGCTCTCGATGCTGGAGACAACGTGATGTGAAGGCACTGAGGCACAGACTCGCCCTCTCTGTCCCCTGGGAAGGGCTCACAGGGCAAGGAGCATGGCACAGTACCACACTCATGAACTCCCCGGGGTGCTGGGAACGAGAGGTCTACCCGCACACAAGCAGATCTCGTCAGCTCTGTTACTGCAGCGATGATGTGGAAAGTTTCCTCTTTTTTCAGTCAGCTTACAAAAATAAACAAGGCAAAACAACATACTCCGGTGAAAATATATAAATATTCTTAAAAAAAAATAAATATAATCTCAGGAGAGGGAATGTTTTTAATGAGAAGCAAAATACCTAGGTCAACCGATATGGTTCTCAGAACTGACTTACAAAACAAGAATCATTTACCAAAGTCTGGCAGCCCCTTTAAGACTCCTCTGAAAACTCACCTCTGTTACAGTCTTAACTGTAGGTGGATTATACCGTGTTCAGTTCTCACTACTCACATGCCTTCAACCAACAAGCATTTATTGGCCTCCGCACTGAGCCAGGTACTGTGTTAGTTATTCATCCTAAAGAACACGAAAAATATTATTCTAAGTGTCAGCACTACCTTCAGGACTCATTAAAATCTTTTAAATACATCTGTGGAGGACCAAAACATACATCTTCAAGCCAAAGATTATATTATTCCTTGGCCACACCCTTCAGCAAGTCATCTTTTCTCCTCCACAATCTGCCTGGCCCCGAAGAGAGTCTGGGGAGGGAAAGAATTTGCGGGATGTTGTGGGCCAATCAAATAAAAAGGATGCGACAACTTGATGGGGGTTTGCAACATTTCAATTGGTTTACACCAGGTGGGGGTGACAGATTTGTGTGGAGCAACTGGGTCATATTCCTTTTGCTTTTCTTAATTACAAAAACGTGCCAGAAAACTGAATGATCTGGACAGGCCGTGGAGCTGTGTGGTTCCTACAAAGCATGGTGTGTGGCAGGGCTTGGCAGACAGTGGCCCTGTCTGAAGATTCTGAGTTCTCTGAATCAGGCAGGGAAACACCTGCGCACTTGGTCCTTTCTGTTAAAGGCCTCACTATTATGTCAGGTCTTGTCTGGTATGCTAAGGGAGCCATTGGCTGATAACGGAAAAGGCTCCCTTACCTAAGAATGTTCTAGTCACCACGCATCACTACCTCTAGCACCTCTGGCCCTCCCACCAACATATTTTTCTCAGGTATGCTTGGCTGTCATCTCTTTCCCTCTTTTCACCGTGAAAGTTCTAGTGAACCATAAATTTACTAAGACAGGTAATGCGTTGGTCCATCATCAGCCATTAGCAGACTAAATTTATCAGATTCATGTAGCTACCTTGGCAAGGCCCAGGTAGATTGAGAGGACAAGTGATTTTTTTTTTTGATGACAGAGAAAAGAAATCTAGAATGATAAAAAAAAAAAAAAGACCCAATCTGGATTGATTGGCAGTGTAGAATAGTGGTTAGTCACGTGGTACTGAGACTCAGACTGCTGCTCTCACTCAAGCTGCATAGCTTCTTCCTGCTTCAGTTTCTTCGTTTGTACAGCGGGAATGATAACAAGAGTGCCTACCACGTAAGATTGCAGTTGTGAGGAAAAGTGAGAACATTTTTTGGCTAGTGCATAGGCATTCCTGGCGTATAGCAAATGCTTAATAAATATTACATCTTGGAGAGGGCCCCAGGCAGCCAGATGGTAGCAGAGGGCCCTGGGAACCCTGGTAACATGGAAGCGAGAAGAAACATCCCTGAGGGAAACGTAATAAAAAAGAAGGACTCACCATCATTTGCTAGCAACTTGTTTCTATCCCTAAGTGTGGCACTCACAGACTCTTCTTAACCGTCCTTCGAATACCTTCCCGAATTTCATCCACCGCCAACAAAGGACTGTCTGCTCCAACGTCTGTGGTGAGTATAGCTTTACCCTTAGAGCAGAAGAAGGGAGACTCCCTGCATTTTCTGCCTCACAGGTCAGGTGTTGTCAAGGTTTTCATTCATTTCGTAATGGAGAAGCGCCTAGGATCATGTCTGCACTCGGTTGCTGCAACCACTTGTGTGACAAGTCATTCAGCTATTGAACCTCAGGGGAGAAGAAATGCTTGCGTACGGTACAGACACAAGGACAGAGACAAGGTCAAAAGTTGAAGCTTAGAAGACAGAGAGAAAAGCAATCTTTTCAAGTCTAGACAGCATATTAACAGCAAGGGCTTAATGTGTTGCACTCTGTTTATAGGAGGTTTTTGCTGACAGCACGGAACCTGAGCCCCTTTTTCTCCCCATTGGCAAATTCCCATCTGCAGTGTCATTAGAGGCCACCTCTTCCCATGAGCCCTTGGGGGACTCGCCTTCAGAACCTGTAGCGGGCATCTGTGGGGCAGGGGGAAACAGGAAGGGGAAAAAATAACTCAGGGGTTCCTATCTTGGGGGCTACAGGTGAGTCCGTCACGGCAGCCTAGTAACAGCTCGCAGTTGTATTTCAGTCCTCCCAAGACTTTTTTCTAGAAATTTTATAGTAGTAGATAAGAGGATAGGCAGATCACCAAACATTTTTATATGTATTTTATTTTCCTAAGGGAAGCAGTTCGAGGAATAGTTTTTCTTTTAGTTTTAATCATTTTTTTAAAAAAATAATAAAATGCCTTTGGTTAGCATATGGGCAGTAGCTAGTGGGAGTGTAAATTCATTTTGCCTTTCTGGAAAGCAATTTGGCAGTATGTAATAAAAAGCCATCCACACAGGTATATCCTTGACCCAGAAATTCCATTGCTAGGAATTTATGTTATGGGAATAGTAGCATATTTACAACTGCGAATGTTCCTCACAGAATTATTAATAATAGTCCCCCAAATGAAATTATCTAAACTCTCTGAAATAGGGGATAAGTTAACTAGAATACAATGGGAATGCCAAACAGCAACTGAAAACCTTCCTTAGAGAAGTATTCAATACCAGTAAGATGTAGGCAGTGCCTAAGATCACAGACTCCAAAGGCCTTGGATTTCATCTGCTACATTTGAAGGGTGATACCAGCTTCACAGAGGTGTTAAAAGGTAAAGAAGATAAAAATGAGAGTGTGATGACAATGATGACACTGTTGGGTAAAAAAATCAGGTTTCAAAATAGAATGTCAAGTATAGTCACCATGTATAATTTATTTACTATATATGCATGTACTCACCATGTGTGTACATACATACATTGCATGTATATACATTGCATGCACACGTGCATATTGTGTGTATAAATAAACATTGCATGTAATAGACATTCCATATATACATTACATGTCTATTACATGTATATGTGTGCTATACATAGACAAAAGACTGGAAGGATACATGCAAAATGTTAAAGGTAACTAGCTTTGGGGAATGAAATTACAGAAATTAATTTCCTTATTTTTCAAATTTTTAAATTCTCTATTCTATAGAATATATGTGATATATATATAATGTATATGGTTTTTGTCATCAGAAAACCTCATAATACCAGGAGATAAAGTCCACCATTTTAATCCCAATATTTAAAATAATGCCAACCCATTTGCTATGAAGAACAAGCAACCTCATATGGGTGGTGAGGTGCACAGGACAGGAGGGCTCTGTGGCCTGGGCAGAGCCTGTGGGAAGGACGGGCCTCTCGGGGGGCTCCCAGCCGCCCGACCGAGTTCTGCGACAGTCAGTGAGACGGACGTCTGGAATGTGCCCGCCGCTGTTCACCCCAGGCACCTGAACGAATGAGCGAGTTTCTGAGAATTTGTGTGTGGGGCTCTGGTTACATAGCTGTATGTGTAAATAGCTATTTTACCCCGTTCTGAATTGGAAGGAGTCTGTTTGATTAAAACAGTTTATATAACCGAAATCTGAGCCTGAAGGAAGGATTTGGCCAGGACTGTTGATTGCTTTGGAGGGTGGGTTGGAAAGGAAACTTCCAGAGGGAGAGGCTCTTATTTTGAGGCAGTGAATTAGAACAAATTGTTCCCTACACTCACTCCGCCTAACCACATTCACACACGGTGGGATCTAGCCCGTCCCTGAGAGTGGGTTCTACTCCTTATCCTGTGAGAGAACAGAACTGTTTCTCTCCCAAGACCAGACAAGGTCAGCACGTATGCACGGGAGCCACATTTAGCAGTTACTCCATGGCCGGCACCCATCGGCATTCCAAACCCCTTCTGGTTTTTCAAGCTCCAATACATTTTCATAAAGGTTTTGGGGGGCAGGATTTTATTTTTGCAAGAGTGGGTGTGTTTTTGTCTTTTTTCCTCTTTGAAACTATTTCATTTGTTCCCCCTTTTTCCTTCCTGAATTTTAATGGGCCTGAAAGTGGGAGTCTGCCAGAATTTGAACATTCAGAGAATTTGAACATTCTCTCGAAAGCCAGCGCAGGGCACGTTTCTAGGCCTTTCTCCCACACCTACTCAGCTTGAGCCAGGGAGGCTGTGCGGGCGCCGGCCAAGGCCTCCTGCGGTCAGCGCGCGCTTCCTGCTTTGTCCTTCACCCACCTGGACGCTATGTAGACTCAGCTCTCATCTTTTAGACTCTATTCCAGTCTTTGGTCTCAATGTCACTTAATCAGGAAAATTCTAAGTCCTCAGCAGGGAGAATAAAGTCATAACTCTCCTCTTAGATTTATATTAAATTCTCTACAATTCCTGGAACAAGTGGCCTGACTCTCCCTCTATTTTTCCATCTGTAAAGGGAAAAAATTAGGAAGTGTGTTCGGTCCTCAAATGTACTCATCCCAAATAGCCATTTGGAAACGACGTATGTTGTGTCTCATTATCTTAAAAGGTATGCAGAAAGTATCAGCTAATTCAAATTGCCTCTATCTTAGCCAAATCAAATGTGTATCAGTCTGTAAACAGAAGTGTAGAATCACAAATGCACACATGTCCAAGGAGGTATTTCAGACTGTCTCCACACCTACAGTGGTTTTCGGGGAGCTCCCCCCTCACTTCCAGTCACTTCCCTGTCCCTGCCTGCACTAAAAGGACCCCTTTCTAATTCAGAACCCCACCTCCATTAATACTTTGTCCAAATTTCATACCAGAGGGACTACAATCTTGTTAAAATGGTTTTTCCAAAGGTGTGAATCACTAATATGATTAATCCTGTTGAAGAGAGTTGCTCATTTCTTCTGTTCCAGGGTGTTCTCTATTTTAAGATCCACCATCAGTTTCATTTATTAATAGAGAGAGGAAGGCAAAACTACTACATGCATTACATACATTAATAGGGAGATCCATTCCAGGTTCAGGGGAGGAAAACGCAGGGTGCCTCGAGAGATCTGCAAAGGGGGCATTTGTTCACTGTCAGAGTGCAGACTCAAGGGGATTGCTTGGACGAGACCCCTCCACTGCCGGTCAGTGTGGCGACCTTGGGCAACTTACAGCCTCTCTGTGCCTCAAGTTTCTTCAACTGTAAAATGGGGATAATAGTACATATTACGCAAGGTTACTATGAAGACTAAAGGATTCAGTACCTGTAAAGTGTACAACTGTTAGTGTAATTGCTAATTCGGATGAACCTTTATTTTTCTTACTCCAAATAAATCTGATGAAATATAGAAAACCTCTCCTGAGGTAAAATACAAAATCTTTGCAGACATGCAAAATTTACATACAGGCTCAGGGGTTTTCAAGGCTCTGTGAAAGCCACTCACATTCCCGGTCTGCTTGGGGAAATCCGGAGGAGACAGACACTTCAGGTGGCTACTGTACCAGCGCAGAGCCTGGGCTTTGGAGTCAGCCGACTCTGGTCTTCGCTCTGACTCAGCCACTTACTCGCTGTGTGGCCATAGGCTGGTTCCATGACCTGTCTAAGCTATGACTCCTCATGTCTGAAATGGGCATAAAAACAGCACCTGCTCTGTGGACTTAGCCCATCAATAGACACGGATTCTATACAGCAAATTGTGTTCGGTGCTTGGGGCACAGAAATCACACCATTATCTGGAAATGGAGATTATTCAGTTTCTTCCAGTGTATTTCCAGACATTTCCCCCATTGCAGAAGAGCTAAGAATTGGCAATCCGGTACCCCAATTTTTTAAAATATCCTCTATAACATAACTTAGGAGAAGAGTAACAACACCACTAAAAATGAAACAGTGAGATGATGTGTTTCCAAATATTTAAGAATTGTTACTTTACTAAAAGGGTCTAAATAATCACTCTTAGAGGGACAGTGGAGTACAATAGGAAGATCCCAGAACTTGCTCCTGAAAGCTGGATTTTAATCTCTCATCAGCCTTAGAAACTATAAATGGTGACATCTCTGCTCCAAGGTCTCCCGCACTGACATCACTTTTGAACACCTGGAGTCTGGTGCATTTTTCTAAATGGCCATAGAATCCAGCTTTCAGCAAGTGATGCTTATCTTCATGCCACACACGTTTATTTTTTTAAAAGGCCACAAAGAACTACACCAAAATGTTGATAGTTACTATGCCTAGGATGAAGTTATAGATTATTTTAAGTTTCTTTGTATTTTTCTGAACTTTCTCTTATTTGTTTTGCAATAAGCAAACATTGTTTAAATAATTAATTTAACAATTAGACAGCTGTCTGTATGCTAGGTACTCTGCCAGGCATCCATTCCCTCCTAATGTCTATGTGCTAGAAGGAGATAAGACATTGAGTGAGCAATTATACTAATAATTAATTGCTTCTAATGACAAGAGACTCAGTAGAGAAGTCTTGGGGATTATGAAGTCAAGAGGGATTTAACCTACGTCAGGGTCTGGTAAGGCTTCCCTGAAGAAGTAACATTAAAGCTGAAATCTGAAGGAGGAAGAGGGGAGAAAAGAAAGGAAAATACTCTGAGTGTATAGAATCGCACGCGCAAAGACCCGAGGCGCTGTGAATTCGAGAGGCTGAAAGCAGGCCAGATTGGCTGTCGTTTGGGGGAAGGAGGAAGTTCAGAAAAGGCTCAGAGCAAGCGTGGTCTTATTGATTATGCTAACAGTATTTGCATCTGATTTTTTTAGGTATAATTTTTCGTAGTTACAGTGGACATACAATATTAGCCTCAGATGTACCACACAGTGCTTAGACATGTGTAGAACTATAAAGTGACCTCTCCAACAGGTCAAGTGCCCATCTGACACCACACACAGTTATTACAATGTTATTGACTGTGTTCCGTATGCTGTACGTTACATCCCTGTGACCATTTTTTATAACTGACAATTTCTACTTTTTTTTAATTTAATTTTTTTTGTTCAATTACAGTTATTTGCATCCTCTCCCCTCCCCTCCTCCCTTTCTCTCCAGCCCCCCCCCCCCCCCCCGCCTCCCTCCTCCCCCTTAGTTCTGTCCATGTGTCCTCTACAGTGATTCCTGAAAACCCTTCTCCCCATTGTCCCCTCTCCCCTCCCCCCCAGCTATTGTTAGACTGTTCTTAATTTCAGTGTCTCTGGTTATGACAATTTGTACTTCTTAATGCCCTCACTGTTTCCACCCATACACTCACCCCCTCTCATCTGGCAATCATCCGTTTGTTCTCAGTGTCCGCAAGGGTTTTTTTGTTTTGTGTTTTGGATTCCACTTGTAAGTCAAATCATATGGTATTTGTCTTTCTCTGTCTGACTTATTTCACTGAGCATAATACCTTTTTGGACTATCAATGTTGTTGCAATGGTGAGATTTCATTCTTTTTTATTGCTGAGTAGTATTCCATTGTAATACATGCCATATCTTCTTTATCCACTCGTGTATTGATGGACACTTAGGTTGCTTTTATATCCTGGCTATTGTAAATAAGACTGCAGGGAACACGGGGATGCATATATCTTTTCAAATTAGTGTCCTGGATTTCTTCAGATAAATACTCCCAGAAGTGGCATTGCTGGGTCACGTAGCTCCATTTTTAATTTTTCAAGGAGTGTCCATGCTGCTTTCCATAGTGGCTGTTTGCATTTTATTTTAATATGAATAGAAAGCTGGGATTTCAAGCAGAATAGTAACACATAACAATTTCCATGTTCAAAAAATGTTTTTAAAAAAACAACAAAACTATTTCAAATCATTTGTTATCTATAGTTTATTAGTTCTTGGATTCCGATTTTTAAGGCCAGTTTAGTAGACTCGTCTTATATATTAAAATATTGGGTAAAAGTTTTTTTATAATAAGTAGTTGTTCTGGAAGCATTAGTCTCCTTCATACAGGGAGTCTGAGATGATGAGAGGGGAGCTGCACCGCGGGCTGTTCTCCCTGTGTCAGTTCGGGACCTGGAGCATGCTGGGAAAGACGGGAGCGTGTGGAACAAGGCTGAGCAGCAGAGACCGTTTTCTCCCACACACCCCTGAGAGTTGAGGCATGAGACCACCACATGACCACTCTGTCATGCAGCTTCATGTGCCATGGACGTGCGAAACAATTCAATTCCCAGACCAGCTGCCGTCAAAACACAGCTGGACAAATGACAATATCTAGAACCTGACAAATTGTAAGGGTGTTTTTCAGCTCAGGAGTGTAGAGCTAGGTCACTGTCATGCCAATTAACTATAGTTCAAGTTCAGGTGATGATCTCAGGGACCTCTATAAATATACATCCTGAACCATGCATTAGTAATACTAACATGCCAATGGGATGTTTGCATTTGGTACAATGCTTTTGAGTTAGTTTGTTTTTTTGAAAAAAATGTTTTTTAGACTTACCGCGCTCTATCATCCCAGGAAATCACTGTATCAGAAGTAATTAGCCACTTGGCTCCTTAGTAACAGATGAGATGTTTCCAGCAAATGCTCCTCTCCAGAGTCCCTAAATCCAGTGGGCATGTCCTGACCTCCAAGTTTGAATGGCAGAGAGATCTGCCAAAACACACTCCTGCTCCTGGAGTAACTCAGAGGTTTAGGGGGCTCTGGAGCCGTGGTAACAGGCATCTGGTAGTCAACCTTTTCCTGTAATGAGGAGTTATTAAATATTCACGTCAGGAACTGGGGCTTTTGTCGGCCTTCAACTGGTCTTCCAACCTGTTCCCTATTATGCCTCACACTTTATATCCCCCCGAATACAACAAGAAGAAACTTGCGCGTGTTCTATAAAACCTGCCATTGACATCGGGGTGGGTCTTTGAGGCTTATGGTTATCCTAATAAAACCAAGGAATGTGTAACAGGCTGTAGCCAGCAGACCACCAACTACTTTATTGTTGAAGCACAAAGGAAAACCTCTGGTAAACCTACTGTACCTGAGGCACAGCGTGTGGCTGTTTCTTAACCCTTGCAGACTCTGTCGGGCGCCCTGCTGAAGAGAAGACCTGTACGTTTCTTATTTCTCTCCCTGTGATGAGTCTACTAAGTTACACACTTAGACAAGACATACCTATTGATGGAGCAGTTATGAATTACAGATTGGACTTACAAATCAATTCAGATTTTTTTTAAACATAAATTCAAACCAGATCTGTGAGGTCAGGTTTTTCTCAAACAGCATAAGCATGACACAGAGGAAGAGCCTGGCAGATGGGCAGTCAGACAGTCCTAGATTACGTGCAAAAAGGGTCTTCTATGACCCCAGAATCTTCTTCCTTTCTCCATGGCTACTGCGATGCTCAGGGGCTCAGTGTCCTTCCCTTACAAAAGCAATTACAAATGCAGAAAAGAGCTCCTATCAGCAGGGGAATGGCAGGAAACTCTCAAGAATTAACTAAGAAGAATTAAATGAAGGAGCTCATGGGAAGGTGCGGGCAGGTAAAGGGGATCGGTGAACGATGGGGGAGCACCCAGTCACTATCACCAGCAGGGTGCTGTTCCCACCCCAGTGCCAAGGGACCGGGGGTGGAGGAGCCCTTATGAGAATCCAACAAGAGCTTCAGCAGAGGAGTGTGGCGATGCCGCCTACAGTGGCCAGCGTCCTGGGCACAGAATTGGCCCTGGAAGGGCAGACAACCCATCTGCAGGGACAAATAGAAATAGCCAACATAGAATCTGACATCGGATTGTTCGATCTCTTACCTTGCTCAATTGTTTTTAGCATCCAAAACTTAATAGAAAGGAAAAGTTAGGTTCATGAAGGCATTTTATTTTTAACCCTTGCTCTAAAGCAGAGTGTCCAAACTTTTGGCGTCTCTGGGCCACACTAGAAGAAGAGTTGTCTTGGGCCACACATTAAATACATTGCAACATGTAATCACAAAAAAAGTCTCATGTTTTAAGCAAATTTACAGGTTTGCGTTGGGCCTCATTCATGGCTACCCTGGGCTGCATGCAACCCATGGGCTGCAGGTTGAACACCCCTGCAAGGTTTTTCCAGCATCAGTGTGGGTGGAGGGATTTCTGTCTTTGCTTTCAGAATCACACCAGGTAGCAGGTGGCTTCTGGTCTTTGAGATGCTCAGTAGTGTGAGGGAGAGGTCCCAGGCGAGACCCGATGCATGTGGGGCCTTCTGCCCTCATCCACTGGACAAGTCGGGAGTGCACTGCACCACAGTCACATGGAAAAAAATTTTCCCACTTAGCTTGTTTGGGAGTCATGAATCCATGCCCCTTGTCTCCTTCTTGAACTTTCAGCAAAGCCTTCTCAATAATTTTCCTGCTCTGGTCTTGTTTCCTCCAAGCCATGACCCTCCATGTAACCTTCAGAATATTCTATCTAAAAAAAAAATTCCTGCTTAAAACCCTGCCATGATTCTCCATTACCTACAGCAAGGAGTCCAAGCCCCAAGACTGACTCCTAGAAACTTCCACAGCCCCATCTCTTCCAGTTCTCCTCCTTGCCCTTTAGTTACCAGCCACGTTGGTTACTTTTGCTCATGTTGTTCAGAACACATGAGATCCTTCTCTGGGTACTCTGCCCCCACTGTTCATGGGCCTGCCTCCTACTAGTTATTTTGAGAAGCAGCTCAGAGTGAGAACTCCAGGCTGAGGTGCAGAGATGCTGCGGCCTGGGCCGTCCTTCCGCACAGCACCCCCAGATCACATTGGCGTGTCCATCTCCCCGTGGGCACGGGGAACGCCACAAGGGCAGGGCCTCATGAACTCTCCCTCCCAGTGCAGTACCAGGCAGGAGTTGCCATTAGAAAACATTTGATAAACTAAACTAAATGACGACTTGCCGAAAAGAAAGTACTTCCCCACAGCAAAGTTCCCTAGTGCTTTAGATGTATTGTTTTTTAACTTTGCAGGAACAAACCTATATAAGTATTTAATTATCATTACTATGTCTCTCCATATGTTCTAGGTACACGTCAGCCCCTTAAGAATGAATTTAAATAAAAAGCCAAATAATTTTTTTTAAAGATTTTATTTATTTCTTTTCAGAGAGAGGAGAAGGGAAGGAGAAATAGCAATGTATGGTTGCCTCTCACATGGTCCTCATTGGGAACCTGGCCCGCAACCCAGGCATGTGCCCCAACTGGGAATGGAACCGGGACCCTCTGGTTCCCAGCCCGCGCTCAATCCACTGAGCTACACCAGCTGGGCAAAAAAAGCCAAATAATTTTAAAAGCTGACTGATTAAAGGCTGTTTTGGTAATATGATTGGACAGAACAGGTAAAATAAGCCACAGAGCATCTGACTTCAGGAGGCCTTAAAATACCCTCCAGGAAAAGAAGTAAAGTTACACAGTTACCTGAAGACAATACTATAGTAATTCCCCCCTTAGCTGCGATTTCGTTTCCTGAGGTTTCAGTTACCAGTGGTCAACTGTAGTCCGAAAACACTGCATGGAAAATTCCAGAAATAAACACTTCAGAAGTTTTAGGTTGCACGCGGTTTGGAGCACGTCGCCCGCCTCGTCACGTGGGCGCTGCATCATCTCACACTGTCCTCAGAAGAGTGACACAGGGCAATCACAGATTCTGAGAGGAGCACATAACTTTTATTACAATGTATTGCTATAATTGTTCTATTTTATTATTAGTGATTGTTACCAATCTCTTACTGTGCTTAATTTGTAAATTTAACTTTATCATGAGTATGTATGCATAGGAAAAAACAGAGTATAGCTAGAGTTCAGTACTATCTGTGGTTACTGGCATCCCCCGGGGGCCTTGGAACACATTCCCTGCAGATAAGGGGGGGTACCACAGGGATCATTTGAAAGTGCCAGCCCGACATTGATAGGCTGAGCCCATGTCCCCAGGGCCCATATTTTTCTATAATTCTAGCATGGCTTTCAGATACCGCTGCTTCATCAACTACTTAGTGGAGACACGCATTCAGTGCCATTTCCCAGTTGTGCCGCTACAGGACTCCCTTGTAAAGTGTGGGTCTAAGACACAGGAGTGCTAAAGGAAATGGATCAAACGTACTTCCATTCTCGTGAGCTATGTCCTCAGACAACATTACTTATCACCTAAAATCGGTGTTCTGTGGGTGTCTCTATCTTCCTGGTGTTCTCTAGCATGTCCAGAAAGGAGAGTCTGACCACATCTAGAGTGCGACTTTGTCCATTCAGTGGGAGCCACCCACCTGGAGGTACTGGAAAACTTATACTTTGACATTCAGTATGTTACCTCAACCATCAAAATAACCTAGAGTTGGCTTTTTTTTTTAAACTATTTGCTGCAAATCAAAAATGTTGTCAGTCCAAAAAAGGATGCTAATGACAGAGAGACCACAGCAATGTAAACAAGGCAGAGATATAGGCTGGCACCGCTTGACCTGCAGGAGGCACGAAGGGAGGGCTGTGCTTCTCGGCTGATAGTCTCAGCCTGCATGCTGGCTTAGCAACCCCGCCATGACACTGGCACCATCTGGGGGGTCTCAACTAGAAAAACCCATCTGGTCAAAAGGGGCAAAGACATACCTCAGAAATTCTAACTCTTCATTTTTCTTTTTGTCCTCACCTGAGGTTATGCTTATTGATTTTAAAGAGAGAGGAAAAGAGGGAAAGAGAGAGGGAAAAAAACATGGATGACTTGCCTCTCATATACACACTGATGTGAGACAGAATCCACAACCTAGGCAAATGCCCTGACCAGGGATCGAACCCGCAGCATTTCAGTTTGTGGGACAACACTCCAAACAGCTGAGCCACACTGGCCAGGGCAAAAATTCCAACTCTTATTGACAAGTATCCAGTTACTGGGAATCAAAACTGACATCAAATTATCCAGTAAAGCCACACCCCCTCAACATATCACCACCATTGCTACACAATACATGTATTTTCTTTTATTCTTGCAGAATGTGAAATTGAAATTAATCTAATTCAATGTCTTAATTTATATGAGCAACAGGAACTTGGAAACCCTGGCACTGTAAGGACGTGTGTGGATAAATCACTTTTAAACCCAGCTCGCCCACTTATGTCTCCCACTGAAGAGGCATTGGCAGTGTAACTACAGCCTCACCCACCTGGTGCTTCTCCTCCGGCAGCTCCTGCGTAGACGCAGGGCCCTTCTTCAGAAACCGATGCCAGGTTTCTGGTCTCAGGGTCAGGGAGCGGAGGGAGCGCTCGTCCACCTGCACACAAGATCCAGACGCAAGAAAGCGTCTGTTCTGTCATTTTGAAGGTAAAATGTTGACACAGTTGTGAAGACCATGGTAAAAGGTATGAAGGGTGCCATTCGATCCAGCAATCGCTATACTTAGGATTTACCCAAATAAGTTGAAAACTTACATCCACACGAAAACCTGCACACGGATGTTTATAGCAGCTTTGTTCATAATTGCCAGAATTTAGAAGCGATTCAGTTGTCCTTCAGTAGGTAAATGGATAGATAAATAAGCTATGGCACATCTAGACAATGGAATATAATTCACCACTAAAAGGAAATGGGCTGTCAAGCCATGAAAAGACACAAGGGAACCTTAAATGCATATTGCTAAGTGAAAAAAGCCAATCTGAAAAGGCTACATACTATATGATTCCAACTAGATGACATTCTAGAAAAGGCAAAACTATGAAAATAGTAAAAAAAAAAAAAAAAAAATCAGTGTTTGCCAGCGGGTAATGAGGAGGGAAGGAGGGGTGAACAGGTGGAGCACAGAGGGTTTCTAGGGCAGTGGAACCATTCGTATGACATTCCAGTGGTGCACATGACACTGTGCATCTGTCCACACCCATAGACATACAGCACCGGGACTGAACCCTGACGCGAGTGAAGGACTTTGGCTGATAACGAGGTGTGAAGTGGGTGCATCATCTGTAACACAGGTTTCTCTGGTGGGAGATGTGGGTAGTGGGGGCGGCTGTGTGAATGTCAAGCAGAAGTATGTGGAAACTGTCCTTGCAGCTTGACTTTGCTGGGAACCTAAAACTGGCCTTAAAAAATAACATCTATTTAAAATAAAGTCTGGCATATTAAAAAGAAAAAGATATGGAGGAAACAGAATAAAAGTGAGTCTTTTAAATAATTAATTTAAATTTCAGTTTTGGCCACGGAGAAGCTTTGAGCAGTCAGAAGGGATGCTTTGTTTGTGATGTGTCTTTTTGATGCAGTTCCAGCCTCAAGGGACCACTGCCCTCCCATCAGAACCCCACTCCTGCCTTCCCCTGTATCAGAACCTAGCCACGTGTCAAGCTGTCACCTACTTGTTCTGTGGCTGTGACCTCAGGAGAAGGCGCTGGAGTGTGGGTGGTAGGAAGACCATGCCTTCCTTTCCCTGGCACACCTCACACATGCACCCACAGACCATGAACTCGCCGTGAGTTCCCGAAGGAGGAAGCTGCTGTAGCTAAAGACTGACTTCCACCCAAGACTGGACCATCACTGAGGACACACTGGGCTGGACCACTGTGGCTCCATGGAGGTTTGAGCCTTCCCGCCCAAGGCCTGGCTGAGCACTGATGAAATATCTGCCTGAGAATAGCCTGCACACGTGAGAAGATATGCAGCTCGAATCCCTTCCCCTATTTACCCAGCTCGATAGTGACACCCAGAAATGACACAGTAGATATGGCTTAACAGCAAGAGTGAAACCAACAAATGATTTTGCAATAGGAACTGACCAAAGTATCCAATAAATTGAGAACAAGGAGACTTGAAGCCTATTTACTGTTCACACACAGATTCATTATTAATGTATCCACTTCCTCAATATCACAATCCCACCTCCAAAACCACGGATTCTTTTCTCTTGAGTCTCTCTGGGCTGTTTTCCTTGCCTGTATTTCTTATTCTGCAGCCTCAGAATAAAACCCCTGGTACAGAATAGACAAGCAAAGGAGCCTTTAAAAAGTACAGTGGGCAAGAGTGACCCCTGCTGGATGAATAAGGACAAACCAGCAGGGCACTGGCCTAAGAGAAAAAGAAAACTTTTATAGTGCTCCTGGCAGAGGAGAAAAATGGTTTGTTTTTAATCGTCCTTTTTGAGCTTTATTGGATGCAAAACAAACCCATCAGACTTACTCTTTTTTAAGTTTCTAGAAACAAACTTTGTTGAGTGTTTGCTACTTCTATAGTATGCTAATACTTCAGTGATTTTTAAAGAGCTCTGTAAGCAGTTTAACTGCTTAATAGCTGAACTGTTTCTTTTCTCTCTAATTGCATGCCCGTGTTGCAAGTTATGTGTGCACAGGCAAGAATGGATCTGCTTGGTGATCAGGAGTAATTCTGATAAACCTGAAAGCACATGGTGGGCTGCAAGACTGCCTGTTTTCAGCACTGCCTGAGGAAAAAGGGATGTGCTCCAGACAGATCAGTGCGGTCAAGAACATTCAAAGAAAATTTGACACATCTTGCCAAACCTTTTCCCTGGGTCACAGTGGAATTTGGATATTTTCAGAATCCTTAGCTCCTTAATTTGGAGCGTGAGTGCTTTTTTGAAAAGAACAGTTGAGTTTCTTTGTACATGGCATGTATCCTGGTGCATTAAAATCACCCTGCTTTGCAACGTCCTCGCTACGCTGTTTCAGGGGCATGGCGAAGACAGGGTTTGGCATTTAATTCAATACTTCTCACGTCAAAATGCCTAATCACCAATGGTTTCTAATCTGACTCTGCCCCTTCCTAGTTAGGCAACTTTGCACAAGTTTCTAAACTTCCTTAGCCTCAGTTTCCTCCTCTGTAAACTGCAGTTGCCTTAGAGTGCCCTCTTTAAGGGTGAGATAAGGTATGCTAAGTGTGTAGGTGGTAGCTGGCCCAGAGGAAATGCTCAGTGAATACACGGTGTAATTATTGAAAGTGAGCTAAACCTGTTCGAAAACAGCTTCCTTCCTCCCTGCCTCCCTCCCTCCCTCTCTCCTTCCGTCTCTCCCTGCTTCCTTCTCTTCTTCCTTCCTTTATGACACGCAAAACTCTATGCTAGATATGGAGGAGCATGGGAAGCTGAAAAAGACACCTTTCCTTTCCTCAGGCAGCTTTCAGTCTCTCTGATGTTTGGTCACTTGGGTAAAGGTTAGTGAATCTAAAACCTGTTTGCTGACTCCCCAGACTAATCCCAATTGGCTTTAGGTGAAAATGTTCAGCCTTCAAGCTGAAGACATAAAAAATAATGATTTTTTAAAAAACATGTTAAAAGAGCCCTGACCAGTGTGGCTCAGTTGGTTAGGTGTTGTCCTGCAAAGTGAAAGGTCACTGGTTTGATTCCCAGTCAGGGCACATGCCTGGGTTGCAGGTTTGGTCCCTGGTTAGGGCATGTACAAGAGGCATCCGATCAATGTTTCTCTCACACCGATGTTTCTCTCCCTCTCTTTCTCCGTCCCTTCCCCTCTCTCTAAAAATAAATAAATAAAATCTTTTAAAAAATACATGCTGAAAGATTGGCAATCATATATGTCAACTTTTGAGAGGGAAGTCATTGATGGTAGGCAAGCCTTTGATTTGGAACAAGAATAAAAATGAGCCAATCTGAAGGTTTCTCTGGTTATCGCTACGGACGGACTAGGTGGGGAACCTTCAGGGAATTTCCGGCCACTTTTCTAGGGGCAGTCTGGTCGTTGTGGCATAGACAGGCACCCCCCACTCATCGAGGCAACATCGATCCCTCCTTCACCAGCTCTGTACCTGTGAGGTATCGGAAAAGATGCTGATAACTAAGACCCCCGGCCCCTGCCCAGGAGACAGGCATGCTCTATAGTGGGAGAAGCCTTCCGTGTTCTTCTGCCTCTCGAGACTTGCGCTGTTCCTTCTTTACTAGAGTCCCATGCACTCTCAGATGATCCATCAAGATCTGTGGCAACATTCTCACTGCACTGAGCAGGTCGAAGCTAGAGCTGAGGGCCCAGTACAAAATCAGTTCCCTTCAAGCCAGTTTAGCCAACTGGTTTAGTCAAATCAAGTTCTCGATGTTGTCCTTCAACCTCTTGGTGGGAGGAAGGGAGCATCTTTCTCTTCAGTAAGCAGGTTGTGGGCCCATGAGTGCCCACACTGAAAAGGTTTGGGCTGTTACTTATCGGCCACAAATACGCAACTGGTCCTGGCCTTCACATTTGGCCATATCACAGCAGGATGAACTTGACACTTGGGGGACTCCTGGGAGAGGTCTTGGAAGTTGGGAATCCATTCTTTTGAAGTTTGCCATGTGCTTCAGTCTATTCTTTGGGCCAAATCCTAATAATCACACCTGTCTTCTTTATGAGAGTGTGATTGTACATGAAGCAATTTTTGCCTTTTCTCCCCAAAGGAGAGATTATTGTCTTA
This sequence comes from Micronycteris hirsuta, assembly GCA_004026765.1. Lineage (NCBI taxonomy): Eukaryota > Metazoa > Chordata > Mammalia > Chiroptera > Phyllostomidae > Micronycteris > Micronycteris hirsuta. The sequence goes on along the minus strand of PVJI01000087.1, from coordinate 105,261 downwards.
AAAATAAAAGATTGTCGTATGAGAGACAAGTTCAAATGCAGATGAAAATAATAATACTACTTAGCATTTCTACCCACCTTTCATCTATACAGCTCAAAGTACTTGGCAAACATTAATTAATTCTCAAAACACCCTTGTGAGGTAAGTTGGGGTATTATCGTTATAATAATATATAAATACTGGCTGGTTCATGAAAGCAGCCACTTAAAAGGGGCAATTCTACAGGATCAATTTCAAAACAAGCTTCTCACCTGGTGTAGACTTAATACTTTGAGTAACATATTTGGGAGTGCCAAATTTACTAATAATATGCCATCCTAGGATAGGCATATCTACCCTTTCAAAACGATTTCTTTAGTGTTTTTGAGAGTATTATCTATTCTGAAGAATTTTTTCATGTTAAAAAATACTAATTGTGGCTTTTTCAATCTGAGTGGTATCAGTTTCTATACATAAAAGAATTCCAAAGTGTCCTAGTGCATAAAGTTTAATGGTGAGAATTCAGGATCCTATTTCAAGTGCACATGAACTTGAAGGGGGTCTGATGATTTCAGGGTCTTGTAATGTTTTCTGTCATCAACTTAAATTTTGAATGTATCACAAATCATAACTCCCTGACTTGTCAAAATGGGTACTAGCCAGAATTTCTGGGTGAGGGACATTGACAGCTGGTAAAAACTGACCAGGGGTGAATTAAATTGGCTCCCCTGCCCCACTTTCCTGTCCACAGGAGGTTCACACTGCATGTTTCGTACCAAAAGGTGGTCTATTTTTATTTCGCATCCTTTCCGCCCTCTGTCTCCTTTAGCACATGCATAGCATTCCATTTCCCAGCTGCTAACCTGGGCCCGATCAGTTGCTAATCAGAGTTGATTTGGGGCGTGTCTGCCTGGGCGAAGCTCACCATATGTGCACCAGGTTCTATCATTATTTTAGTTCCATCTGCGCTGGCTCTTCCTGATGACAGTGTTCATCCCTGTGAAGTCTGACTGGCTTTTTGATCCTGGAAAGTTAATGCTTTAGGTTAGTAGACATTATACTTTTTTCCGTGTCTTTAAACTCACTCCACATCAAGAACTAAGTTGCATCCAGGAAGCACTCAGTAAACAATAATTCAGGGTTTTCTTTGTTCTGTTGAAATGGAGAAACATCCCCAGACGTTGACTGGATGGAGCCTTTGTTTAGAGTCTTGGTTGGGTAAATCCTCTGCACTAACATTTTGTATGTGTTGCTCTGAATTTTCTGTTTATTGATCCTCATCAGAGACTTGTTCCATGAAGCCCTGTAAGAAATCGTATGCACCACTTAACTGTGTGCTATCGATCCACTAAGCCGATCTGCTTGCCTCTGTTGAGGGCTTCACTTAGCAGCCTCAAGAGAGAAAACCTGGTTTTGGTCTCATAACTTCGGTTGAGCTGATGGTCTCCAATCTGCAAAGTGGGATAAACCAGATTCCTTCACTGTGTTTATCTTGGCCCGCCATGTCTCTTTATGGAGAAAATGGTCCAAATAAAGTGCTTCCTCTGTGTATTTTGACAGGAAACACTATTAATATGCTTTCCTTTTGTTATGTGCCTTGCTCTTTTTTTCCCAGTGTTGTTTAAATATTTTCAGTACAATGACATATTTATTAATCCACGACTCCGCATGGGGCATAAAATGACTGGTTCCTCTGGAAAGCCCTCTTAGAAAAGGTGGTTTCTGCAGTGAGAGTTAATAATATTACCACTATTCATGTAAAAAACACTGAGACAATCTCTTAAAAATGGAACACATTTATCTAAAACAGCTGGTAAAGAAAGCACGCAGGCCCAGCCAGAGGCGGCGAGGCCAGAGGTCAGGGTTAACACCGATCTCGGTGGAACTTTGAAGCTGACATTTTACAGATTATATGTGTCTCAGTGCACAGTGGGCATGGCATATAAATTGGACTTAGAGGCCCCTATTTGTTCTCTGCATTTTTATGAGCCCACAGAGCTCTTCTTTGAAGCAGCATACATAGAAAATAAAAACTCATTTTAATGTTGTGGAACTATTTACTATAAATCACATTTACATCCTGGCTTTTCTAAGTTTAAGATTCTCTCTCTCTCCCTCCCTCCCTTCTTCGCTCTCTCTCTCTCTCTGTCACACACACACACACACACACACACACACACACACTCATGGAGTCTATTTTCCAACGTGAATAGTTTTTTTTTAAATCTTTCCAGTATTGTAAACCCAGCTTTCCTCTTTCTCCTTGCTTTGACTTAGGGATCAAGTCATAGATGCAGCTATATTTAGTATGACAAGGACACCTTTTGTAAGTCATGTGAGGTGATTCAGCTAGAATGAGCTGCGCTTTACCCCCAGGAAAATCCCCTGATACCATAAAATGCTTGCTGTAGCATGGCCCTTCAGCACTGGAAGAAAGCATCTGATTTCAAAGAGATTGAGTTCCACTCTGGAACTAATTATATCATTCATTTTATGGATTTTTTAAGTTGCTAGGTGTTTTAACTGGAGAAGGCTGGCGACCCAGAGAGAAGCATGCAATGGCAGAGTCTGCCATGGGCACTTCAGCCACCTAATTAATTTTCAATAAAAGCTCACAATAGTTAATTTGCTCTAGACCCAATGTAAATCAAATGGAGACAAATAGGTTAAAATTAGAAATGTGTGATGGAAACCATGTTTATGGTCCAAATTACCTTTCACCCTGGAAATAACACAGATTGACAGGGAAAGAAAATGAGACCACACAGGTTTGCGTTCAAATTGATTCTTAAGTGAATTAAAGATTTTATTAAGGAGAAAACTGACCGCCCCCTCCACACAGACACACACACACACAAACCCTAAGATGCATAAAATAATGTGACTTTAATAAAAGTATAGTTTAGAGAATGTTACCTTAAAAATCACAGATTTAAGACATTGTTTCTGTTATACTAAGTTGCCTGGTGCCCTCTCATTTTTTTCCCCAGGCTTAACATAGTGTAGAGTATAATAGTAAAAATCCTATAAAGTTACTAAGTTCCCAGGTCTATATTGGCAGACAAGCCTACCCAGCACCACGTTCCTTTAGCTCGTACATTTCAAAACAAAACCTTCCAACATCAAACAACCATTTTTACTTTTATGAGAACACAGACATAGATTTCCTATTATTTTATAATGATACTGCAGGCCTCCAATTAAAATACCTAGACAATATAGATATCTTGGGCCCTGTCCACTGGACAAATATTATTATTAAGCTTCTCTCCAGGATTTTATATTTGCAAAATATTTTGTGGGCTTTAATCATTTTAAATTGCCTTAACTTTGCCCGTTTTCCCCAAGCCTCTGTTATTCCTTGGGCAACCGGTTCATCGTAACCCACCAACTCCTCATGGGATGCAAGGTGAAACAAGCTAATTTTTAAACATGTAGGAATGTCAGGCCCAGAGATCGTTAGCTTTTTCCTTGTCCCCTGCGGAACATGGCAATTTAAACCACGCCCGGCTTCTATTTTGATCTCACTTTTGCCAAGTTCATGAGGCACATTCCCGGTTCCCCACTCAGTCTGGTTTTCCTTCCCAGCCCAGAGAGGCCAGGCTGTCACTGTCATGTCTTCTAATGCACCGTAAATGCCATGATGAATTGGAGGCAGGCTGGCTTCTTCTGGGCAGGAGTCCATTATCCTGTCACAGTGTTCCTTCCCTGTAACTTAATTTTTATTGTAACAAATGACTAAGTACCAAAAAATGAAACAGGGTGATGGGCCAACCTAAAGTGGCCTGACTCTGACGGTAAGTGCAGCCGAGTGACAATTGTTTGCAGCTGCCTTCTGAGGGCTCTCTCCCTGGTGACATCCACTATCCAAATTGCAGTTATCAAAAGCATTTTCTGGATGTTTATGAAAGCTCTTCACTCACATTGACTGACTAATGATACTAATATAAATAAAGTGCTTTGCAAAAAGACAGAGAAAAGACATAGAATGAGAATTAAGAACAAGAGGGTAAGAGACAGTCTCAAATTTAACTGTGTCTTAGAATCACCTGGAGATTTGTTAAATGACGTGCAGGGTCCCAGCTGCCACCAAGGGAGATGCCGATTTCGTTGGCTAAACGTGTGCCTTCGAATACGCATTTCAAACACGCATCTCTGTTAATGCTCTAAAGGAGTCATGTGATTATGTTGTGAGAAACTCTTGCCCAGAACTTCTGGTCAATCAATCTTTTCAATAAATACCCATGGAACACTTGATCCTGTTTTCTAATGAGGCACCTTTTTATCCCCCCCTTGGAGTTCTAACTAAGGTAGTTTTCTCAAGTCATAGTTCTAATTTGAATATGATCTGTTCACAGTTGCTCCAATAACATACACTTCATTTGTTTTACAAGTGAATTACCACCAACATATCCAGAAGATTAAAATCACCTCTGTTACCCATGACAAGAGAGTATTATTCTGGAATCCATCAGTCCCTGAAAATCCAATACATTTGGTGTGTAAGTGACTAGAGCCCATTTTTGGATTGGAAGGTTCATAGATTCCACCGTATTCCCCAACAAGTTGTGACCCAAAGGAGTTTAAGGACCGTTATTCTGAAAGTGGACAAACTTATGAGGTTGGCCAAAAAGTTCATTATGTTCTTTCCGTAAAGACGCATTTTCATTTTTACCAATAATGAAATGGTACCATTTTTACCATTATTGATTTGGATATATTGAGTATGTCAGCTATCTCCCGCTATTGGCTCCTAGTGGGTAGAGGCCAGGGCTGCTGCTAAACATCTTCCAGTGCATCAGACAACCCCACAGCAAAGACTAGTTTGACCAAAATGTCAGTAGGACCAAGAAACGTGACAAACCACTTTTACACCTTCAATCAGTCACAGCACCTTCTCCATACACTGCACAAATCTTCTTTTGCGTTTCAGTTGCATTTTACCCTTCTTGAAATAATAAAGCATAATATGCTAAAAAAAAATGTTACATACCTTCTTCCATCTTCCATATTAAAATGTCTGCACAAAGATTCACCAATTTTTATAAGTTTTTTAAATGTATGCTGGTATGACAGCTGTCACAATACAATCTAACAAAATTGTTTCTAATGAAGTTAAAGACAACGAAACACTACTAGATCATATGGAAAAAGATGTAAGGAACTTTTTGGCCAAGCCAATAGTTGTATTGGCCTCATTAATAGGAAACTTCCATGTCAAATAAATGATTGGAATGTCTAGACAGTACAACTGTTTACATGTCTAAGTAGTACAACTGAGCCCCGGCCTGTGTGGCTCAGTTGGATGGAGCGTTGTCCTGTAGACTGAAAGAACATGGGTTCTATTCCCGGTCAGGGCACATACGCAGGTTACTGGTTCAATCCCCAGTCAGGGCATGTACGGGAGGCAACCAATAATTGTTTCTCACATCAATGTTTCTCCTTCTCTCTCTCTCTCTCCCCCTCTTTCTTCCCCCCTCCCTCTCTCTAAAAAAAGCAATGAAAAAAATGTTCTCGGGTAAGGATTAAAAAAAAATAGTACACTTGATAGAAAGATTATAGCTTCATACATAATTAATATTTTATAATCAAAATAAAACTTATTTCAAACCTTTCCAAACATTAGAATTTTGTCTGATATTTGTAGTCTGATATGTAGTGTAACTGGATAGTCCCAGAAGCACTGAGGCTTCTTCCTTAGGAAATATTTGGGAACGGAGGCTAGAAACATAGGGTTTTGGCCTTAATATTTTAAATGGTGTCTATTTAAATGGTGAAACTGAGTAAATTTGGAAAGGTCATGGAATCTCAGCATTAAATCATCTATCAATTAAATATTTATTGAGGACCCATTAAGAAAAATGAAAACTATCATATGTTTATTGGAGCCCAAGGCTAGCAGATTTGTGAAGTATCCCAGGTTCATCTAAACATGCATACCTGTGAGTTCTCATGGTGGAATTTTCCAGTCATTAAACTTCTAATCGGAGTGATTCCAGTAAAAATCAGAGTTAACTTTATCAATCCATGTTATTTATGGGAACAAACTGACTGACTTAAAAAAAATAAAGAGTTCGAACATCACTTAGTTGAAAAGGATGGATAAGAGTGGGAGATTGTTGGGGAAAGAAGCAAAATAATAGGTTTCTGGGTAAAAGCACAAATCCTAATCCATTCATTGATTTCCACAGTATAACAACAACCTTTGTAGATAATCATTGTTGATGTTTACAGAATAGTGGAAGACATACCAAGGAAATATCAAATATTCCAGCTATGCCTAAACAATGCTGGTAGTAAGGTAGGATGTTCTTTAAATGATCTCCAAGTATTTCATTTTAAGCATAAACCTTGAGGTGTTAAAGCGGTTAATGAGGTCTCAAGTCATTGTCAACTAATTATCTTTAAGTTGTTGTCATCACGTTCTAATTGTTATGCTTCTGCCCACAACCACTGAAGGCTGGCTAACAAACAAAACAAAACAAAACAAAACAAAACAAAATCAGATGGCTCCCCCAGCGTCTATTTAGTCTGTTAACCTAAGCCGTTGCTCTCACCAGCACACATGTGTGTGTGCATACAAGCACACACACTTGCATGCAGAAAGCTTTTAGGAACTTTCATCTTTTTTAAAGGGCAGAGGAGAAATCCATAAAGTGGCAGCCTGGCCAGCGGCAGGGGACGGTCGGAGCAGCACGGGTGGCTGAGCTGGATGAGGAACAGATGTAGGCTCTTTGGAGCTGGTGCGGGTCTTTCTCTTTACAGCCAAACCAACCAGCCAATGGAAGGCCGTTAGTGTCCCTGCCGTTGGTCACCCGCCCCTCCCCCCAAACGATTTGGTCTATTCGTTGATGCCAGTCACAGAAAGGGGCACCCATCCAGCTGGGGAACCTATGATTTAGGCTCACACTTCACCCACATAGTATTCTTGAAAATGGTGCGTTTCATGGCCTGAATCAGCAGGGAAATGCTTTCTTGCTGTTCTGATTTTGTGCATTCTACCGTCATACAAGTTTAAGTTCATCTGTTGCCATTTACATTTACTTCTCTTTAAAAATATTTATTTTCCTGGCCTGGGAGTCATTTTGGAGTTGATAAAAGACGCAAGCTTGACACAAACAGGTCATTGTTGGTGTGGTTACATTAGAAACTTCAGAATTTGGAATGGTTCAACCACTTTGAAAACTGGCAGTGTCTCAGAAAGATAAGCAAGCATCTGCCCTACAACTCAGCAATTCTAGTCTGAAGTATTACCCAAGAGAAATCAAAAGACATGTCTACAAAGATAATCATACAGGAATGTTCATAGCAGCATTATTCATAATAGCTCCAAACTGGAAACAACCCAGATGTCCATCAACAGGAGAAAGGGTAATCACATTGTAGTATATTCCTACAACAGAATACTATCCAGCAATAAAAAATGAATGACTGATACAAAGCAATATGGAGAATCTCAAAAACATTAGGTTGATCAAAAGAAACTGGATTTGAAAGAGTTTATACTGTATAATTGATTTATATGAAATCCAGGCATGGGCAAAACTAATCTGTAATGATAGAAGTCAGAAGTCAAAAGCAGATTGTCTCTGGCAGGGGAGTAATTGACTGGAAAGCGTCAGTAAGGAACTTTTAGGGGCTGGTAAAAACGGTCTATATTTTGCTTTGAATGTTGGTTGTGTTTGTGAATACAATTGACAAAATACGTCAAACTGAACACCTAAGGCCTGTACCTGATATTGTGTAAAAATTCTACCTCACGGTTTTTAAAAATTAAAAAGTTAAAGATACACTGAGGGGGCAGGGAATCGATGGATGAGGAAATCAGGAAACAGGCAAAATAAGGGGAAGTTGATGATGCCAGGGAAAGTTAAACTCATTAAGGATAAGAATGTGTATATATATATGTAGGAACACCTAGCTGGCTACCTAAAATTTTCTGGAGTGCATACTATGTACCAAGCACTGTGCTAATCCCTATGTTATATATTATCTCATTTAATCTTCTCTTTTTCTTGACTCTCTAGTGCATGGAATTGGATTAATCATATTCCTTGATTCATGATGCATTCTCAGCATTAGTCCATGCATGAATAGTTTTATTTAGTTAGCTACTTATCCTTTTTTTTTTTTTAAGATTTTATTTATTTATTTTCAGAGAGAGCAGAAGGAAGGGAGAAATAGCAATGTATGGTTGCCTCTCACATGGCCTTCACAGGACCTGGCCTGCAACCCAGGCATGTGCCCCAACTGGGAATCGAACCGGGACCCTTTGGTTCCCAGCCCGCGCTCAATCCACTGAGCTACACCAGCCAGGGCAGCTACTTATTCTTATTTATAATATATACTTGCAAGCCTACCACTTAATCACAAACTAGGACCTTGACAATACCCTATTATCTAGTTATATAACCCTATCTCCCATTCACCTACCTTTCCCTCACTCAAATTAATCATCATCCTGAACTCTGTGTTCATAATTCCTTTTCTTTTCTTTTTACATACAATTGTATTAATGCTATGTGACTTCTTATACCTGTAGATTTAAATGTTCCTTACCTTTAACTTTATGAAAAAAATATGCTATACATAATCTTCTGGGATTTAGTTTTTTTACTTTATATTATATAGCTAAGATTCACTTAAATTTTTATGTGTCTCTGCATTATTTAATCTTTACAACAACCTTGTGAAATAGGCATTTTTGTCCACATTTTATTACAGATGAAGTTGGGGCTCAGAGAAGTTGACATGCCCTAGGACACGCAGCTAGGAAGTGGCAGAGGCAAGATTCAAGGCCGAAGCTCTCAGCCAATGCGCTCCACTCCTTTCCATCCTGCAGTACCTGTTCCTGATAGCGTATCTCTGTCTCTGTCCCTACATGCCCTGTCCCTGTCCACTGCTCTGCATATCTACGTACAAACGTAAATGTCAGCAGGGAACCCAGGTTATGGCGTATGAGAGAACCAGGTACGTCTATCTAATAATTTAGGGGTCCTTACACTCTGGTACAGAAACATCGAACATCGGCCTGCAACGCAGAGGGACTTAGTCCTCTAAAATTCAGAACGCACAAGTAGGCAATGTCTTAGGAGAAGTGTCTGAAGGTATAGTAACCCGTGCACATGTACTTTCTGGAGTGTGTCTTAAGACAACATCTTTATTTTATTTGGGCAAATGCGTGGGCACTGTTTAACCAAGTCCTTGCTCTGCCCCTTATAACTGTGTACCAGAGGCCATGGAAACTGGATCACTCTCTCAGGATGCCATTACAGCCAAGCAGAATCTCATTAAAAATCAATTCCTCGGGTCCATAAAGCCAGTTTATTTTATCTTCCAAGAGTGCCTGCTGCTAGCAGTCACACCGTTCCGTTGCATGGCAGTCTTGTCTGTTAAGAATATTGCACAAAACAGCTATTTAAAGATTTTCCATTTTTTATGTTAAACTTTATAATTTTGCACTAGTTTAAGTTTACAGGGTTTGCTTCTCAAGCTTACAGTATCTTGTTACACATGTTAGAAGCAGCACTGCCAGGTCCAGGGTCCCACTAATTAAATATTTGCCTTTAAAAACTAGATGTTGTCCAATGTGAATGTGCAGATTTAAATGGGCAGCAGGGGCTCCAGAGCTAAGAAAGCCTAATTTGGTCAATTTCTGCAATTCCTTGTCCATTGCTGGGGCCTGGTGGTTGGACTGCGCCTATGGCCTCCTCCAGGAATGACACACCCAAATCAGGCAGGGAATTGGGTCTTTGTAGTGACTTTAATTCAAGTATCTCTGAACATCCTCAACACCAATATGTATCGGCCACGTTTTATAAATGGGGAGTTGAAAGCACATAGAGATTTAGTGACCTTTGCAGGTCAGACCCTGAATGAGCAACAGAAGTAGAAGAAATTAGAGCCTGCTCCGGCCCCATCTGGAATCTTTTAACTCTTTTGACCCCCTTCAGTGGGTTGAGGGGCTAGCAGATTTCAAAGATCAGTGAACTTTCCAGAACAGTCCTTGGCAGTGAAACATAGAGGCTTGGATTCCTTAGATTTTAGCTATTCTGGGATGCAGGCTCAGTGTGCCGTTCGGGAGAGTCTGTGTGAGTGAGGAGAATAAGGAGGGTTGGAGCAGTGCAGGCCGGGCTGGGACTGGAATAGGAAGAGGGTTAGGATCACAACAGCCACCAACTGCTCCTTTTCCCTTATATGTTGGGGACTGGATAAGCATATCATTAAAAAAAAGTTTAGAAGTTGACTTTGGAAGGAACCAAGTCTAAAACAAACCTCAATATAATCTTTAACATTTTTTCAATTTTATAATGTTAAAAATAATAGAACTCTCTTCTGTTATGAACTCTGGCAAATTTGACAGTTTCATTTCTCCCTAAGGAACCATCACTGGGGCACATTCTCCAAGATGCCTCACGTGGAGCCCCATGTCTGTATGATGGTAAATGGTGTTTGAACAGAAAGAAGTACTTGTTCAATTATATTTACATAGTTTTGCAACAGTTGATCTTCTTCCTGGAGATTTATAAGCATATTAGCATTTAAAAGGTTCTGAAAGAGTCCTGCAGGGAGGAAAACTTACTTTAACTTGTTTGACCATGGCCTTCCTCCACGCTTCAGCAAAACCAGTATGTGGAGCATCTCATGGAAAGAAGTAATCTACAGAACACATTTCAGGGAAACGATTAATGCTTCATCATTACAACAAAAAAATGAGCCCTACGTCCAATCCACTGTAAAATTTTCCATCTAAATTCCCAGTCTCAGATTGCTGTCACTGAGAAGGAATCCAATGCCTCGTTTTACAGAGGAGGAAGTACCAAACATTAAACAACGTATCCAAGTCGCATGCTCAGGTAGCGACAGAAAATTGACTGTATCCACAATCTCCACCTCCTAAGCCAGTGCTTGTCTCGGTCGCCATTCTGCCACTCGAAGCTCCTTAAATTCTCCCCCACTCAAGGTCACCTGTGAGTTTAGAATGCTTTTAGTCTGAGCTCGAAACCATAAAACGGAAAAGCTGCCACAGCCGTGTTCTGTGCGGATGTTTGCCTGGGGGGAAACTACCTGCTAGGAGAGCGCATCGAGAGCGCTCCAGGACGAGAGCCCCGAGAACCCGAACAGGGGCTGCTCCACGATGGAGGGAGAGCTTTTAAAGGGCTTTTTAAAAATGTATAGGTCCAGACAGTCTGCAGTGCCAAAGAGACACCGAAGCTGCTCAAAGAAAGCAGGAGAGAAAGTTTTCAAACTTAAGGAACTTTTGAAGGTGCAGAAAAGATGGCATTTAATGCAGGGAAACACCATGGTGAGAACTGTTCTCCAGTCTCTTGAGCCAGTGGCTTGACTTTGCCCTGAAACAAGGCTCCTGGATCCCAAGCGAAGGCAGATGGAAACACACCTTTCAAAGGGCCGGGAAAGGAATTGTCTCACGAGTAACGAGGATTCACTCTATATGCCTGAGTCATCTATAAGCCTGCTATATCCCATATTTGTGTACATTTTATACTACCCAAGACCTAAAAATTGGAGTAAGAGTCTGTGTACATGAAAAAAAAAAATGTTTCTGATTCTATGAACTTTGCTGAAATGGAGCCTAGGGAGGGAGGTGAGGAGGTGAAGATGGGTGGTGGGGGAATAAGAAACAATTTCGGAAGGAAAAACAAAAACCTGATTCCTTGAGCAGGGTGGTAGAGGGTGGAGTCGAAGGGTGTCTTCAACCAAGCCGAGTCCAGATTGACTGGGAGGCTTTTATTTGGGCCTCTCCCTTGGCAATGTGTTATCGCAGCACAGTTTCCATTCTTGGCTGAGCAGAGAACTGAGTTGGGATGGAATTGGCTTGCTTGTAGTTCTGACAAGACAGTCACAGTAATGGAAGACATCTTTTCCCTATAACTTTGCAAAACATGAAAGCAGATATTGGCTCTGAGTATGTCTGATGGTCTAACTTTATTTCCTGTCAACAGAAATAACTCTGATTTATATTTGGTCATCAACTTCACACACTCATATACGAGTCCTATCGAGAGAGCACAGAGAGATGTAATAGACAGACCCGTGATGTATGCCTATTCAGCAAAGCTTCCTGGTCTAAAGTAGACCTCAGGGACTGAGAAAGATACTTCAATATGCTCACTCCTCTGACACTCTATTCCCCTGTGCATCCTTCCAGTGAGGTATATAACACGGGCTTCGGAAGAGCTCCATGTTGGCTTTGATCTCTGAGCCCCTCACCTATCCGCTTTGTGATCCAGGAAGTTATTGGCCCATGTCCAGTAACTGCAGTGAGATGATGACGGCCGAGAGGCTGATCTGTGCTGGCACGGGGCACGTCGTTTTATTCTTCCAATATTTGGATACATCAGAGGAGTGAGAGAATTTTTAAAATTCCATTTCCTTCTCAAAATTGATCGATGGTGCAGACTGTGGAAATTGAGTGAATATGCTGTTTCAGTGAATGCCATCTTATGTCATCTGGTTTTGAATTCAGAAGCATTCTTTCCACTGCCCTGTTTTCTGCTTTATAATTCATTGAATTTAAGAAGCCATCAACTGTAACACACACCATTATTTTATGTACTGCAAAGGAAAACATGCTGCCAATTAAAATAGGACCTAATAATTTTTGACATTTAAAGTTTTGCATTTTGTCCTTATTAAAAGGATTCTTTTAAACTCATTCAGATAGATTTTTTTTATCATGTATCCCATTGGTACAGACATAACAATGAAAATACATGTAAACTAAACTGGCTAAGTTCCTCCTAAAACTTTTCATATTCAGAGTCCAAGTCTTCCAAATCCCTCTGCAGAGAGAGAAGCTTCAGTGTCTGTGTTATCACAAATAATGCATGTGTTGCCCCAAAACACAGTGACAGGGCCTCACAATGGCAACCGCACCACGACTGTCACCTGGCTGACAGTCTACATGGCTGCAATTGTAAGATGCCATGGGTAGTGAGAAGCTGAGAATTTGAGACGCATCCTGATTTTAGAGATGTTAAAATGTGTGTGTGTGGGGGGGGGCGGTTGATGCATCTTAGAATGGAAGAAATACGGCATGTTTCATTGTCAAAGCATATTACAAGATTTAAAGTCTATAAGATTTTAAAATACTTTACAAAAAAGTTCTATTACTATTTCTTAGGTTCAGTTATCAATCTCTGAAAAATATGCAAAGTTTAAAATCATCCACACCTAAATTACTGTCTCAGTGTAAGCAATCTGTAGGATCCTAAGTGAACATACTTAGTTTGCTTTAAGAGAGAGCTTAGCAGGGGTGTCCAACTTGCTGCCCACGGGCCACATGAGGTCCAGGATAGTTATGAATGCAGCCCAATACAAAATCAGAAATTTACTTAAAACATTATGATTTTTTTATGAGCATATGTCACAATGTATTTAATGTGTGGCCCAAGATAACTCTTCTTCTTCCAGTGTGGCCCAGAAACACCAAAAGGTTGGACACCCCTGTGTCTAGAGCAGGGGTGTCAAACTCATTTTCACTGGGGGCCACATTAGCCTCACGGTTGCCTTCAAAGGGCTGAATGTAATTTGAGGACTGTATTAATGTAACTACTCCTTAACAGTTAAGCGAGAGCTCGGCGCTGCCGCCGGGCAGAAACAAGGTGCCAGGCCGGATAAAACAAGGTGAAGGGCTGGATTCGACCTGTGGGCCTTGTGTTTGCCACCTGTGGTCTTCTAGAGGTTTTCTTCCTGAAAGAGGTGGCTATAGACAGGCTTTTCTCTGTCCATCTATCAAGCCTGTGAGGCAATTTCATATTCCTGGGAGAAATAGGAGAAATATTAGTGCCTGCCAATATTCATAAGCTTTTCATTGAAAAAGCCCAATTTCTAATATAAAATGACATATTTGTGCCTATTTGGGAAAGTTTTTGGTAAAAAGAATAGCAGGCATCTTTTTCATTTTTTTGTACATCAGCCTAAAGAAAAGTAGCTGATGTATACTTTTCTAACATCATCGTGAAGAACCTTTTTTATAACATAGCTCTAAAATAAACACAGGTTTTTTATAGGAAAGAACAAATTGGTAGTAACCACTAGAATTATATTTGAAAAAGATATTCTAAATTTATTGACTACAAATTGAATGTAAACAGGCCGGTCTCTTTTTTGATAGATTAATTGAAATATATTAAAACTCACAGAATTATTATGCAGTTTATAAGCATTCATATTTTATTTACTCTCAGGAACTTTAATTGTTGAAACTAGTGTTTCACCTGATCAATACACAGTCACATAAATACGGATTTTTTCCCCCTTTCCCCTTGCCTTAGTCGCAGAGGTAGATAAATGCTGGTGATTCTGTCTCCGTCCAGCGGAGGGCAGTAGTGCACATCTTTAGAAGCAAGATTCCCATTTCAGGTTGGACTCGCATTAACCTGAGAAACCTCACTACCGCCATCCATGTGCCTGGTGTCAGACTCTTGTCTGGTCACAGCCCTCGGCAGGGTCAGCAAAGCCACAGTGAGTTGGCTTCAGGGGTCCAGGTGGCAGAGTTGAAGCCTCCTCTCCCCAGTTCTGTAGAATCTCCTCTTTCCCTGCCAGCCCTGGGGTGTGCGACACAGGGGAAAATATGAGGGCCTGGGACCAAGCCCCACTGCTTGGCTACTTGAATTCACCTTTGCAACAAACTCGCAGGAATGTGGTTAAAATGCACCACATTCCCGTTCCAAGATTTCTGTACTTAGATTGCATTTCCTCTTGTTTTTTGTTCTTTTTAAAAAATATTTTTATTGACATTATAGCTTTTTTAAAAAAAGATTTTATTTATTCACTTTTAGAGAGAGGGGAAGGGAAGGCGAAAGAGAGGGAGAGAAACAACATGCAAGACATACATGGATCGGTTGCCTCTCACATGCCCCCACCCGGGGACCTGGCCTGCAACCCAGGCATGTGCCCTGACTGGGAATTGAGGCGTAGATCCCTTGGTTCACAGGCCAGCACTCAATCCCCTGAGTCACACCAGCCAGGGCCTGTTTTTTGTTCTGATGCCAGACAATGAGGAGGAGATGTGAGGCTTTGATTCGATGGGGGCATCTCTCATCCGAAACCTTCCTCTCCATCCTAGCATTGCCCCTGGGCTCTTCTTCCTCCATACCGCGTTAGGACAAACTGGGAACTCCAGACCCAGCAGAATTCCCAGGGGACTGACCAGCAGAGGCACCTCCATTCCTTTAAACTTTCAATTTAAGAAGGAGTACTTTGGGTAGCAATCCACCTAATGTCATTCTTATTAGTCAATTTAAAGAAAATGTTAAAATAATTTTTCCGAGATCCTTAATGGGGTGAGAAATGCTTCAGAATGACTTATTCTAACCTTGTGCATTACTTGAGTCTGTAGCACTGGAGACACCATAGAAAGGAACAGAACCTAAAGCTGTCATGGAAAAATAATTAATTAATTTAATTGAGTAAATAAATAAAAATAAAGCTATTGTGAAAGTCTAGTCTTAGAATCCCTGCCACTGCTTTTCATTAGAACAAGGTGAAGTGCCCAAGCTGTCGTTATTCTTTTCAATACTATGCTATACACAGAACTTCAGGAATAATAGCAAAATGGACACCAGGCTGTCCTCCCTCTAGTTTAAGCAACAGAATGTTAGCAGCACCTTGGATGCCCTCTTTGCCCTTCCCTTCCCCCCTCCATTTGCCTCCTCCTCAGAGGTAACCACTTTCCTAAATTGTAATCCTTTCTGAGCTTTTCTTCTTACTTTGGTTCCCTGTCTATTCTACCCCATTGGTCTAGTGGTCTATCCCTGCTCTGAAATCACCTGGTCTCAATTACTGAAGCTGTATAGTAAGTCTTCCTTTCCAGTGGGTCAAGCGGGAATCCCCATTCCCCTCACCCTCCCAACTCTGTCCTTTCCTGTTCTATTCCTGTTCCTAAATAAGATTAATTTTAATATTCATAGGGGATGCGAAGTTGAGCACCTCCTTGTGGCCCCTCAGTCTGAGCAGCTGGTTTGAACTGTGGCTCTGTTACCACCTACGCTGCCTGAGGCTAGGTACTTCACCTCTCTGAGCTTTGGCTTCCTCAACTGTGACAGACAGATAACAGTAGTGTCTGTTTCAGAGGATCGTTGTGAGGATGACGATGTGATAATACAGGTGCTTAGATCCTCGCCTGGAAAGTGTCACTATCGACTTTGAATAGCAGGGCACTTTGGCAGGCACCCTGACCTCAGCTGCAGCCCTCGCTGTCGCTCACCAAACGCGTCACCTGGGACCATTTTCTTTCTTTTTCCAAACTTCTGTTTCTACATTTGCAAAAATGGGGATGATACTAGGGTTGGAAAAATTAAACGACAAAACCAAAGACAACTGCTTAGCATGTTGTCCGGTGTATGGTTAAGTGCTTAACAACTTTGGTTAAGAGTTTTAACTAGATTTCATTTGTAAAGTGAACTGTACCTTAATGCTAAGAATCACCTCTCCCCTCACTCCTGAGCATCTACAGAAACACTTGCCTTGGGGCCACTGGCAGGGAACCTGGCAGTCAAGGGAAGTTTGCAAAGCCACCTCCTGTGTTCTTGCAGCTTTTCTTTGTTTCCATGTTTTTGAGGTGCAGCCACCTCAGGAGGGAAACTGTTCCTGATTCAAGGCCAAACTCTCCTTCCCAGGCCCTTTCTCTGGTGCCACAGCCTGCTTTTTTGGTTGAGGGCTGACGGTGCAAAGCTATTTCTTAACTTGTTTTCCAGAATCAGAGGAAAGTTTAACATAACAAAGTTTTATAGCTCCCGCCCAGTAACATATATTACTTAAAAAAAATAAAAATACCTTTCCCTTATCATGCATGATTCTTTTACATGTACAATTTTCCTGACGCATTGGCGTAATATCCCACAGTTTGCTATGACTTGGAGGTTTATGGCCCTTCTGTGGCAGATCAGACTAAACATAATTCATTCATAGCTACTTTGTGCTCAGGGAAATAAACCCCTAAACTTAAATAATTATGGTGTGACCTCTGTAAAATATTATTTATGGTTCTAAAACTACTATTATGTAGATACCAAGATGTGCCAAATGTTATAAACCAAACACCAGTCAGCAAATGGGACAGTGAGTATTTCATTTATTTTTGCTTTCCTTTCTGGATATTCCTCTACAAGTGTTATTTTCATTTAAATGGATTCTGGGGTAATTATCTGGCATAGGAAAGCAATGTTCATTTACATTTTATTATAGTAGAATACTGTAGTAAGTAAAGAATTCTCCTTTATAGAGAAGCACCACATAAGCATAAACATTCCATTAACTCACTGCAGTTTAGTAGGAAAAACATGGATTACCTTTGGGTGTTAAGTAATTGTCCCCATTATCAATGGATTAATATAACCCATCTGCTATTCATTTCTGCAAATTAGTTTATGGAGGAAAACCTGATTGCACATGTAAGTTCTCCAAATGGAAACTTTAAGCTCAGCATTTCCGTACTGTTAAGAATATTTGTGCATCCCCAGCACTCCTTTGTGTAAGATTTTGAAACGTTTGGGGTGCCATTTCCACATCTTGTTAGCTTCCTCAGTTATTTCCTATGCATCCAACTATACTATAAGCAATAATATGTTCAGTAGTTGTAAAATAATGGAATCATTGATTTCCTAACAATCGTTCAACAAACGTTTGAGGACACACCATGTGCTCGTCACTCAACTTGGCATTGGCAGTAATAAAGATGAATGAGAAAAAAACATTCTCGGCCCTCAAAGAACTAACAGTCTGGATATGGAGACAGATGAGCAGTAAGCAATTCCCAGGCAGCACAGTTAGTGCTGTGAGAGAGGGATGGGACATGCACAAAGGGGAGAGCAGGCTGAGGACAGGGAGTGGAGGGAGCCCCGAGGGCTTACAGGGGGCTTCGCAGAGGACAAGGGACACAAACACTGAGCGTGATCTGGAGGGTGAATGGGCAGATTCGGGTGGTCAGGTGGGTGAGCAAGGCCACAGGCAAAGACGTGGGGGGATGTTGGGTTCAGGCCTCTTCAAATCATTCAACATGGCTGGGATTTGTGGGGTCTTGGAGGAAAAGGAGATGAAGATTTAGAACAAGGCCAACCATGAAGGTCTTGTAAGCTCTTCTGAGAAATTTAGACTTCCTCCTATAAGCTGGGCGTGGATACGAGAGGTTTTAAGTTGAGGGTCACCTGGTGAAATCTGCGTTTTGCCTAGCTCATTGTGGCTGGGGTGTCGGGAATGAACTGGAGCCCAATTAGGAGGCTCCTCCAGCTTCCAGATGAGAAGTAACAAAGCCTTGGGCAAAAGCAGTGACAAAGACAAACCTCATTGAAGCTGCACTGGGACATAGAATCACATCCCATTTGGATGAGGACAGAAACGGGGAAGAGTGGAAGAAGCACGTCAGGTGTTTGGCCTTGGTAATTGAGGGGAACAGAGGAGTCACGTCCAGTGTCTGGGACTAGGAAGAACGGGTTGGGAAAGAGGTCAGTGAGTCATGTGCTGCCTGTAGGAAGTTTAGGTGTGTTGCAGAGGCTGTTGGGAATATGAGTTTGGAGAGAAGTTGAGATGGAGACAGAGATTCTACTATTTATATGTACAGTGTTCAGTAATGCTTTATAGATTCATGGAAGTGAGTATATGAGCTAATCTGCCTAAGTAAAATTGGAGAAACACTATAGTTCAGGTAGTTTTTGTTTTGCAAATTATGTTGATATGACACGTAATGCTTAACCACTAAAGCCCTGCAGGAAAAGAGCAAAGAGTATATTACATTCCATCACTTTCTGCGAGTAGGAAGTGTTGCCTTTCCCATTTTAGATTCTTTAACAAAAATGGGAAATATCTTTCACTTATTAAAATCATAAGAAAAATTAATCAAGTCTTTCATTGAAAATACTCAAGTGGCCCATTCAAATTACTAGCACTGCCACACCCAGAAATTATGCTCTTATTTAAAACACTACTTACTTGTTCTGGCTGGTGTGGTTCAATGGATTGAGTGCTGGCCTGCGAACCAAAGGGTCGCTGGTTCGATTCCCAGTCAAGGCACATGCCTGGGTTGCAGGCCAGGCCCCCAGTAGCGGCTGCACAAGTGCAACCACACACTGACGTTTCTCTCCCTCTCTTTCTCCCTCACTTCCGCTCTGTTTAAAAATAAGTAAATAAAAATCTTAAAATAAAAACCTTAATTAAAAAAATAAAACACTACTTTTAGAGAATTCTGACCAAAGCTGAGGACAATAGGAATATACTTCTTCATCAGTCTTGATGACTTTCTAAAAGCTCAAGTGTTTTGATGGATAAGATTAATGAGACCACATAGTGTCAAGCACCTTGGATTTTCAGAACAAAGGCCTTTTAGAAGAACAAAGTATCATTGTAAATGACATATCATTTACAGTTTTCATCAGTAATGTAAGGTTTTAGCCACTTTAATGGGAACTTTAATGCTCGATGTGGAGGGCAAGGCTATTAGCCAAGGTTCTTGACAGTAATACCTTTGCTTCTAAGGAAAAAGATAAATCACACTCAAATTGATCAAAAAGACAAGCCGAGGGGTTCAGAAGAAGGTGAACCACCATTGGCTTACTGAATTTCTCAAAGGCCTTGTCATCAACGAGTCCACTGGTGAGCTCTGCCCTCGGAGATGGGCTCCCTTCACTGCCAACCCCCACCCCCGCCTTCCGGACACCTTGCTAGCTCAGGAAAATGCCTCATGCTCCAAACCTCATCTTTCCCTTTTATTTCCCTTCTTTCTTTCCACACTCCCAGACAGTCTACGCTGGGTTTCATTGCCACAGGATTTTTCTGTCCTGTGGTGACCTGCTGAGCCACGTACGCGAAGTAAAGAAATTATACTGCAGGGGAGGAACAAACTTTCCTCTACCCTCAAGGTTCTTTTGGATGGTCTAATAATCAAAAAGACACGTGTCAGGTTAGCAAAAGAAAATAACCAAAATTAGGGGAGCCCCACACATCTGAGGAAGTCATGGTCCCCACGAGCACAAGAGGTTCAGGGACAGAGAGAGAACGTGGGTCTGGAAGGCATCCTGAGCTAGGGATCGGATGACGTGCGTCGAGGAGCCACTGCAGCATGAGAACGCACTTGGTGAGTAGAAGTCTGTCCTGCCCCATGGAAAGGTCAAAAGAGGTAACCTCTGATCATCTCTTTAAAAAAATTTTTTTGTTAATTTTTATTGAATTTATTGGGGTGACACTGGTTAATAAAACATATAGACTTCAGGTGTACAATTCTATAGTACATCGGCTGTATAAGCTAAAGTTGTCTTTAGCTCAAAACAATCTGCATTCCACAGTGGCACATCTTGGGGTGACTCACTCTGAACCCCCGTACTGGCTTGCTGACCAAACCAGTGGGGATGTACTTTTTCCTGAATACACATTGTTAGTCTTACTAGGACAATTACGGGAGATGGTTGTATATATAGAGTCAACACTGTTAATATTTTTGCAAATTCTTTACACAAGGCGCTACCCTCATGTGAGGCCTCTTTAGGATCTTAATGCGTTTCAGTCAGGTTCACTACAACTTTCTCAGTGACACTTTAAAAACCACTTTGTTTTTGTTGGAGAGAAATGAAGAGAAATTCTTCTGAGGGGGCATTGAAGTTAAAATATATATATTTTTAACTTGTTATCTAAAATCAGTCAGCTATGTTTTAGCTATAGGAAAAAAAGTGGGGTATAAAGAAATGCCCGATAAAGAGGGAATTTACTGTTATTATAGTAAATGCTGACTTATATCCAAGAGCATATAAGGAATTGATTACCTTGCAGCTCTACCAATAACTGAGAATTTAAGACTGTTGGGATTGCCAATGACAGAAAGAGAGCAAAGGACTTACTTAAAGTGAGGCACATAGGGCTGTAGTCACACATTGTGAAGTGGTCTTTGTTACGAAGGGAAACCCCAGACTACTATTCTGTCTCTGATTTTTAACAATTGCATAGTTAGTAAATTGTTTAATTGATTTGATTCTGGAGCAACATGGAAAAATCTTTGTTATATTATTCTATTTTGGGAGTTCCTACTAACCACATTAGTTTCTCTTTTTTTGTTTTATTTTATCAAGATAGATCAAAGCACCTTTCCAGTCCACTTGTGGAGGTTCACACTTTTCCATCCAGAAGACAGCTTCATCTAGGATACACTTACAGGCAACAAAAGAATTCAATCCCAGCTAGAATCCTAAGAGAGCGAACAAAATGCTACAGCATGAGAAAATGTTTCACATCTTTTGCTTTTAAGGTTTCTGTGGTTTTGTAGTACAAAATACCTGACAAATCATTGCAATTAGGAATTTGAGAAAGCTGCAGAAATAAAGAAAACTGCTATATCACATTCATTAATAACTTTTAATACTATGTATATTTTAAAATCAACCTCATTTTTGCAAAATCAAACAATATTTGAAGGTCATCTAATTCATACTGCATGTGGATGTTGAGATAAGTTCAAGTTGTTTCAGGAAGTTAGCACTGAAAGACTCAGTTCCCTTTGAGACTGACTCCGGAGGACAGCTTTCGTGCTGCAATATGTCTGCTAATAACAAATGAGCCAAGAGGTTGGTACTGTCTGTGCCTTTAAGATCATAGTTCACAAGCATTAAGCAAATGCGATAACAAAGTTAAAACAAACAACCTTTAATCTCTTTCAAAAACCCAGAGAATAGGGCCTGGAACCTTACTTGTTGATTTCATCAGGGACCTTAAATTTTGTATCTCACTTAAAATGTTGTAGCAATAGCCTGAATACTGTACAGATGATAGCAAAATACATGGTTGCTCTCAACTACATAGTAAAAAAACGTAGTAAATTCTCATCTCCAACATAAAGAAGGGCTAGGCTAGGGAACTGCTAGATCAATATAAATATAAATTAGTCTATATTATGATCATATTTTCATAGCTTATAATCACTGTGCAATCTGACAATTAAATTTTGTCACCTTCAGGAGTTGGGAGGCCAACACACTGACATTGCTAAAAAAAATTTTAGTGTATGTAAATAGTGGAACAGAATCTCTTAAATCACATCCCAAAGATCTGATCAGAGGTCAAGAACATGCATGCTGTCTATCAATTATTAATTTTTTAGAGTACAGTAAAATAAAATGAATGTAAAATACTCAATACAACTCAGTATTTCCTTGATTACTAAAAGCAAAATACTTCAAGGTCTTGCACCACCTTACTGATCTGAGCAAAAACGGTAGGAACTGGGAAGTAGCGATAATAGAGAACTCTGTCTGACAGAATGCCATATAACTGTTTGCTTTCAGCAAATCAACTGGTTAAGACAATATCACTAAGTTTTTTTTTTTAAGTTCTGTAGGCATAAAAAGATAAAAAAATTCTATTGCTTCTTAGAATAACTTTATATATATTAGGATAATTTTAAAATTTAACATTATCTCAAATGTTCAAATAATTCTTAAGATTCTACTTTGCATGTTAAGACTATACTCCTTAGCATTCATTTAAACATAACTACTAAGAACAAAGAAGCTTCATCTGAGAACATACATTTAAGGTTTTTTTCTTAGACCTTACGGAAAAGGTAGGTATAAATACGACTTAGGAAAGGCACTTTCCTTCTAAGTTTCCTTCTAGCTGATTCTAAAGTTAAAACATTCCCTTCCATGTTCAAGGTGGAGTGCTAGACCAAACCTGCACCGTTGATTGCCACTGACCCTGGGGCTAAATAACTACCTGAAAAACTGGCCTCTGGTGATTGTTTCAGGGCCAACCTGACACATGAAGAAATAGGGAAACATCCAGTATTCTGCCTGTTTCCTGGTGCAGGGCAGTAATTCCCCAGTTTGAGGGGTTACAAGAAGAATCTCCAGAG
>PVJI01000087.1:0-82327 GCA_004026765.1 Micronycteris hirsuta | reverse complement strand
GCCCATCCACGAGATACTACTGAAGATGATGCGCTTGTGGCCGCCGAAGGCGCGCACAGGGTAGTTGTAGGTGATGTTGACGCGGTAGGCGCCGCGCGGCAGCCCGGCGGAGTAGTTGCCCTGGCGGATGCGCGCGTACAGCTTGCGGAACGTGGGCAGCGCCGCGGTGCGCATCCACACCACGAAGTCCTGGTTGATGAAGCCAGTGTTGTTGGGGTCGGGGCTCAGCTGGTAGACTGGCCGGGGCCAGTTGGGCGGGCGCGCGGTTCCCTGGAAGGCCAGCGCAAGGCTGCCGTTTACCAACGGCGGGTTGTGGAACTTGACGTGGTAGTCGGTCCACCAGGCGATGCCGGTGCGGTCGAGCGGCACCTCGACGTAGGGCCCGCCGGGCTGGCGCTGGTGCCACAGCGAGAAGGAGTCATTGAAGAGGCTGTTGGCAATGGCACCGCAGGGCGCAATGGGCAGGCCGTTGGAGCTGCGCTGGTAGGGGGCGCACTCGTTGACCGGGTGGCGCAGGGCGCTGGGCAGCCCGCTCAGCTGCGCGTCGTCGCGGGACACGCCGTAGCGCCGGTTGTTCTGGTAGAAGTTGGTGAGCTCGTAGTAGAGGTACACCGGGCCCTGGAAGAGCTCGGGCAGTGAGAAGTACCAGGCGCACAAGCAGGTGGGCGGCGGCGCGCGGTCCTGGTCGGCCACGCCGCACCGCGAGCAGTTCCCGGTGCCGGGGTTGCCCGTGTAGTCGTACTCGAGCTCCTTGATGGCGTTGGAAGAGTAGTAGAGGCCCAGGCCCAGGCCGATGAAGGCCAGGCCCGCGCAGAAGAAGAGCGGCAACGTGATGCTGGCCGATAGCAGCGGCTGCCAGGCAGGGAGGCGCTGCTGCATGAACGCGGTGTTGTCGGGCTGGTGGGCGCCCCGTGCCGTGGCGCTCCAGGTCATGGCGGCGTCACCGGTACCGACGGACGGAGGGTGGCTCAGAGGGAACCAGCGGGTCGCCTCCCCGTCCGCTCTGGGCGATCCCGGGGCTAGTCCCGGGTCAGATTTCGGCGGGCGCAGGTGAGCTTTGGTCCCGCCTCTGGCCCCCCGCACAGGTGAGTCTAAATTCCAGGTTTTCAGTGCACTGACCAGACCCCACAGTTCCGCCTCGGCCCAGGTGATCCCGGCCGGCTCCGCCCCTGATGGTAATCGGGAGCCGTGCCCCGCCTCCGGAGGTGAGCCGGATGGGCATTCCTTCCCTCACCTGGCGGGCCCGAGGCTCGCGTTTCCTCTGGGTCCGGACGCCAGCTCCTCCTCCTCCAGGTGTGTGACGGCCCTAGGCTGCCTCTGAGTGGCTCATACCTTGCTCAGGTACCAGCTTCCCTTCTGCCTTCCAAGATACTGCGGTGCCTGGGCCAGTCTTCCCGGAAATCATAGGAGCTGCAGCCTACAGCACAAGAGGGATTGTAGCGCGGGCCCTGGAGACTTGACGATTTCAGGTTATTAATCCTATTTTATCTGGGGAAAAAAAAAAGTAACTGGATCCTTTTGCCTTTGTAGGTTACCCCCTTTCAGTCAACTTTCAGCCACAAATTGTAATCTCAGGGGATTGCACTGTGGCATATCTGTTATGAATTCAATGACTGCGTTCAAATTCTAGCTTTTTTTTTTTTTAAACAGGAAATGATTTCCTGGTAGGTGCCCCGACCTGGCTGTATAACTAAGAAAAGTGGAAAGTTCTTTAAAAATAAAATGACTTTGAAAAGAGAATCAAAGATTCTTAGAGCAAGAGGTTTAGAGCCTTTAAATCTCTCTGTACCTGGTGGAGGAACCTCACAGGGAGAAAAACGCACTGGACTATATGTGATTTCTTTTTTCTCTTTAGATTATTCTGATTATTTGTAGATGCCCTGATCCAATTTTCCCAAAGACCTAGCTGCCGTCCACAGTAAGGATTTTGGGAGTGTTTGGCCTAAGGTGTGGAACTACCAGGATTTATAGGACTTATTGTCACGAGAACCCGAAGTAGCTCTGGACATTGGGATTCTGGCTTTTACATCTCAGTCAGTACAATATATGCAAGGGGGTGTTGGACCATTTCAACTTTGTGCTAAATCCTCCCTGGGTATTGAGGTGTTCCTGTCTCTCCTGCAGCTCATACAATGCAAACAACATAAATATTTTCCATATTATACTTCTGTACCCAGAGTAACATATTGCACTCAGGAGTCAAAACCCCTTGAAATTGAAAAAGTTAAAATACTTGCTAAATTAAACAGTGGGGTTTCTTTTCTTTTCTTTTCTTTTCTTTTTAGCATCTTCCAAAGGCTTGAGTAATGTAGAAGAGACAGAAGAGAGTGAGATTAAAAAGGACCCTCGACCTCAAGGCATCTGCAGTCTGATGGGGTCATATTACTTAGGAGTAAGAAAGAATCAAAATAGCCAATAGATAACACGTAATCAAACACCAATTGCACTATACAAGAATGGTACTAAAATTAAAAAGTAATATTATTTTAATAATGAGAATTTCATTCCATGTCATTGAATGGAATGAATGCAGTTTAGAAGCTCCAGCTATTTGAGACTCTGGAGGGACACCCAGAGGACTTGAATTCCACTTCCCACACTCCTAATCATACCCCAAGAGAGGAAAACGCCAACACTGTCAAGTCCTATAGTGAGATCCAGGCTCCACTTGACCTTTTTCAATGAGGTAAAAGAAGGAGCGGTTCTCCTGACTGTTGTGGTTGAGTTCCACCCACCCTAAGTCACTGAATCATTCCTTGCCTTGGTGTAGAATCCACAAAATTAGTCTTAAGGAAGGAATTCAGTTCTCAAAACTTCATCTAGTAGATCTTCAGTCTGACAGCTACCACACCACCCCTCTTCTCAAAGTGCAGGCTCCCCTCTTTTTTTATTTTCTATTTTTTATTTTATTTTGAGAGTACATTTATTAAAGCTGAGGACAGTGAAACAAAGGCAAGGCTTAGGGTAGAAGAAGCAAGAGGAGAGAGCCTAGGTGGTCGTCTGCTTTGGCTGCTTAGAAATGTTTCAGGAAAGAAGTGAGTCGCACTGGGCGGTGTGAATTCACTGAGAAGTAAAAGTCACAGTGACAGAAGTGAGCCAAGGTGGGGCTGCTCTGGCTCACTGGAGGGTCAGCGGAAAAGGGGCCTTGGAGAAGTTTCAGTAGGGAAGCCTGGGACGAGCTGCCCCCCTGGTCTCATGGGGACCCTTGGAGTTGAGGAGAAAAAAATAAAGATGCCCGCCTGAGAGGGAAGAAAGGTACGGGCGTGCTCCAGCAGGAGCCCGCCTCAAGCTCTCCTCTCGAGCTGAGGGCCTGGCCAGCTCTCCCCTCCATGGATGGCCTGAAGCTTGTTCACCCTGTTAACTAAGGTAACAACAGAGTGTCTGAAAAGCGATAAGAGAACATGTCAACACAGGGGTGGTCAACAGGATGGAACACAGCTGAGGGTGCAGGTGAGATAAGAAATGAAAAGGAACATTGGGTTCGACTTCTGTGGGAACAGAAGTTTGGGGGAGAAGAAAGAGGAGTCAGGCTATATCAGGTGAAGACAGCCAAGCTAGGCTAGACTTTTTAAAGTGTGCAGAAGGGGGAGGAGAAAGGCAAATGGTAATTATTTAGAAGATTATGTGTCCTAAAGGAAAAGTTTCCTTATAAGATGGCAGACAGGTGTTTATTCTGAGGGAAAAAGGTAATAGTTCAATCAGAGTTGAAGATAAGGGTGACATGTTCATGGATGGTACGAAGGCCAGAGCAGGCCAGAGGGTTTGGATCCAGAGAACAGGTACAGGGTCACCTCACCTCTGAAAGTGGAGGGCAGGGAGTAAGGATGGATGCAGAATGCACTGGGCTTTGGGCTTGGCTCAAGGAAAGAAAGTTTTCATTTAAGAATTTCTTTCTGTGCAATAAAAGGCATTGGGGGAGGGAAGGAAGGGCAAGGATGAGATGTAGGGAAGACTGCAGGGAGGGAGAGAGGGACCTGGCCAGGGACACATGAAGGGAGGTGGGTGGTTTTGTGCAGGGCATTCCTGCACCCCAGGCTGTGAAATGGCAAATGATTGGCTTTGTCCAGTAGATGGGGGTTTTCAGGGCAGGCGAATTGGGAAGATGAATGTTCAAAATGTTGTGTCTCTTGGGGACGGGGTGGCTGAAATGATAGGCCTTGGTTGAATGACAAAGAAAATGAAACTAAACTGATAGATCAAGAGAAAACGTGAGGACCAGTAGACTGGCAGTATTACTGATGTTAAGGAGCCGGCAGTGTGAGAGCTGGGAGGGAAAAGTGCTGGTATGCGATAGGATTTGGGAGGTGGAGCTGTGCTGAGATGTGCCATGTGTATGTCATGTTTTCTCTCCTAGCTCCTAAGTGCTGCGTAGTCAAGGACAGATACACATCGGTGTATCCCTCAGAGTTCATTGTGTAACGAGGGTTCTGACCTTGTGTCTTTCGTTTGGTTATACATATTACCATGATGCATTAAAGGTCACTGGATCATTTAAACTTTTTTCAGTACCAACAAAGTAAAGAAAGGAGTTTATTCTAAACAGTTTTTTAGTGCATCTCTTTATTATACAGAGAGCACAAAGCGAAAGGAAAAGGCATTCCCAACCCAACCATTCCTAAAATGACTTCATTTTTTTCATTTCATCTTCTGGATTTTATCTATGTAAATATTTAACTTTTAACTGGTTGTAATTATACAATAATTATAGAAGAATGATAAAATGCAATTATCATTCTTGTTAAATTACCTCCTTTTAGAATGAGATGAAGAATAAAATATTTTTCATGTTTCTTTGTGGTTTCATAATTTTTTTAAATTTTATTTTTTCAATATATTTTATTGATTATGCTATTACAGTTGTCTCATTTCCCCCCCTTTATTCCCCTCTGCCCCACACCCCCCCATTCCCCGCCCTTTAGTTTTTGTCCATGGGTCATACACATAAGTTCTTTGGCTTCTACATTTCCTATACTATTCTCAATCTCCCCCTGTCTGTTTTCTACCTACCATTTATGCTACTTATTCTCTGTACTTTCTCCTCCTTTCTTCCCCTCCCACTCCCCTGTTGATACCCCCCCCATGCCTTATATAAATCCCTTTAACATTTCATATAATAAAGGCTGGATGATGATGAACTCCTTGAACTTGACCTTATCTGAGAAGCACTTTATCTGTCCTTCCATTCTAAATGAAAGTTTTGTTGGATAGAGTATTCTTGGATGTAGGTCCTTGACTTTCATGACTTGGTATACTTCTTTCCAGCCACTTATTGCCTGTAAGGTCTCTTTTGAGAAATCCACTGACAGTCTTATGGGAATTCCTTTGTAAGTAACTGTCTCCTTTTCTCTTGCTGCTTGTAAGATTCTCTCCTTATTTTTAATCTTGGTTAACGTAATTATGATGTGCCTTGGTGTGTATCTCCTTGGGTCCAACTTCTTTGGGACTCTCTGAGCTTCCTGGACTTCCTGGAAGTCTATTTCCTTTGCCAGATTGGGGCAGTTCTCTCTCATTATTTGTTCAAATAAACGTTCAATCCCTTGGTCGTCGTCTTCTCCTTCTGGCATCCCTATGACTCGGATGTTGGGACGTTTACAGATGTCCTGGAGGTTCCTAAGCTTCTCCTTATCTTTTTGAGTTCTTGTTTCTTACTTCTGGTCTACACCGTTGATTCGAGTCCCAGTTTCCTTCTCTTCCCTATTGGTTCCCTGCACATTTCCCCTCATTTTCTTTAGCGTATCCTTCATTTGTTCATCTATTTGTGACCAACTTTCTTCCAATTTTGTGAGGATCCTGATTACCAGTGTTTTGAACTGTGCATCTGATAGGTTGACTATCTCTTCATCCCTTAGTTGTAATTTTTCTGGAGCTTTGTTCTGTTCCTTCATTTGGGCCATTTTTTTTCTTGGTGCGCCTGTTACTTTAAGGGGCGGAGCCTTAGGTGTTCAACAGGGCAGGGCAAATTCCTCAAATGCTGTGTTTTGATGCTGTCTGAGAGGGCATGGCCTGGGATGGAACAATGGCACTGGCTCTGCTTCCCGGCTCCCAGTCACCTTTCTCCCAATGTGCTCTCCTGTGTGGCTGGGAGTTGCTTCCCCTGCTGCCTCAATCCCCACAGGTGTTCTCTGCTCCACTCCCCAGCTCCTTCTCCCGGTTTATCTGCACGTGCAAGTGAGGGACCACCCAGTCCACCAGTCTCGGGGCCGCTGTTTCCCGCTGGCTTCTCTGGGTGCACCGGCAGCTTTTTGGGCCGCTTTTTGGTCAGGCACACCTGCCCTGAGTCTCTCCGGGCAAACTGCCGTCTCCCTGCTCGCTCTCTGCCTGGCTCCACCCCTCTTACCAATCTGGACAAACGTGTCCTCTCTAACTTCTTGGCTGTTGGACTTCCACGCAGTTTGATTCTCTGTCCATTCTGGTTGTTTACTTTGCTTTTTAAATTGTTGTTATTCCTCTTTTGGTTGTGCGAGGAGAAACAGTTCGTCCACCTACGCCTCCATCTTGGCCAGAAGTCCTGGTTTCATAATTTCTTAATGGTTCTAAAATTCACAGATCTACCATATTTAATTACTCTCTTATTGTTGGACATGTGGATTATTTCCAGTTTTTCAGTATTCCAAAGGATGTCATAGTGGACATCTTTTTGCATGTAACCCTTTCTTTCCTATTACAGCTGACCCTGGAGCAACACAAAGGTTAAGAGTGCTGACTCTCACACAGTCAAAAATTTACGTATAACTTGTGACTCCCCAAAACTTAACTACTAACAGTCTACTGTTGAGCAGAAGCCTTACTTATAACATAGTTGACTAACACACATTGTACGTTACATGTATTGCATGCTGTATTCTTACAATAAATTAAGCTAGAGAAAAGGAAATGTTATTAAGAAAATCATAAGAAGGAGGGAAAGTATACTCGCAGTACTGTACTGTAGTTATCGTTACCATAAGTGTGCGCCATCTGTTTGTGAGATGCATCACCTGTCAGCGCCTACCTCACTATTGTCTTATATGATCCAAAACACCGTACATGTTATACATGTTATTAACACTAGACATGTGTTTCCTTGAAAAGGAAAAGATAATGTGGAAAAGAAACTGGTATTCATTTATAGCTATAACAGTTCATGCATTGATAATAGGAAGCAGCAATACGATTGCTTTGAGTAGCCTAGCGTAATTGATAGGATTGCTTCACTGTAGTAAGGAAATCTCAAAAAAAATTTCTAGTACATTTGAAAAAGATCTATAGATAAGTGGACCTGCGCAGTTTAAATCCATGTTATTCAAGAGGCAACTCTATTTCCTTGGGACAAATCTCTAAACGTAGGAAAGGGGCTTAAAAGTTTACCTCTGTAAAGATGCACACTGCTAGTGTGTTTGACACTACCACAACAAGGTACACTTTGCTGCGTTTGCCAAAACTTTACCAACAAATCAGTTGTTAACCACAGAGTATATTTAGTCTATGCGAATAAACCACAAACTACTAGGAAAAGCAGTATTGGATCGGGAAAAGAATGCTGTCTGACATCAAGCAAGTCCAAGTTCAACTCTAGAGTTTGTCAGGAAATAACTTGATGTTGGTCAGAATGCTTAACTTTTCTCATCTCCTGATTGCTTATCTGAATGAGTATGTTTTCTAAAATGATAGCGAATATCTCTTTTATTGCAAATATTTCTTTTCCCAGTCATCTCAAGGTCTTCCTTACATTGTCTCATTGACTAAACAGCATTCATTGAGAACCACTGTGGGCCACTTTGTAAGGACTTTATTATAGTCATTATCTCATCTAACGCACACCACAGACCTTAGTGGTAGATACTATTATCATACTATTGAACTGATGCAGAACTAAGATTTAGGCTGAGGAAATGAAGGCTGGCTACATTCTCTTAGAGGTAAGCAGGAGATCAGAGGGTCTGAAATCAGCTTAGTTCCAGCATCCTGTGTTTTCAATCACTGCACTGGAATGCCTGGGCACCCTTTCTCTTAAATGAACCCAAAAGACGTGAACAAGCTTTTAGTGTTGCAGGCCTTCTCTTATACCCCAAAGATAAGGAGTTCTCTCCCATCTCTGTGGAGTCCCAGAATGTCTGAGTTACCTTATTTTTTGTTTAAGAAAAACTTTTGTTTTGAAGCCAACATTTGTTTAGCATGTCTATTTCTCTTGCTGAAGTAAAAACCACTTCACTTGCCTGGCTGTACTCAGTTTTTGCATTTATTTAATTTAATTCAGGACTATTTACCTTGCTGTAATAGGGCCAGGTTTTTAATTGGCAGTCCCTTACATAAGTTTACACTACTCAGGATTGTTGCCTATTACTCTGCCCTTGGGGCAGCTTTTATTTAAAAGGAATCACATTAAATTGCTTCATAAAATTACAGCATGTGTTGGGAAAAGTTTTTAAAAATTCGCTGTGCCTGGACTTCATTTTTCATTAAGAACTGTGTTCAGCAGAGCTCCCATTTCAAACATTATGGGGTGGTACCCCCTAGTGGAAGATGCAAAGAAACTTTGGTGAACTTACTGGAGGTGCAAAAGACAGACAGGAATTCTCCCTGTTCGTTGCTGCTGTATGTTGGTTCTTTTGTCACTTACTTAGGAAAAACAGCGGAGGCCAATTGTGAGCTGAATTAGGTGAGTTGAGCTGCAGGGGGCAGTATACAATAAAGTGGCAATAGAATAGAGGTGACAATGGAAGTGGCATTGACCTTGGGTATAGGATGGCCAGGTTAAGAGACAGTGAATAAGCCAGGAAGGATGGGGCTGGTCTTGAACTGTGTGGATGGAGTTTGGTTATAGGGGTTGTGCTTGGTGAGTTGGCAAGAGGGAGACTCAAAATATGAGGAGGACAAGTTGAGTGAGAGAGTCGAGATAGAGGGGAAGGAAGAGCTCCTTAACTGGAAATAAGAAAGCAAGTCACAATGGAATTGGACTGTCCACTGTGAAGGGTGAGAGGGCTATATTCCCGGAGTGAGGACTGGAGGAGGCACGGGACACCAGCACAGAGCAGTGCGCATGGAACTGGCACGTCTGTTGAGGTTCCTCCCCTGCCATGTCCCTGTCCCTGCCGGTCTGGGGATAGCCTCCCTGAGGGCTGTGATATATTGCACATACTGGCGTTCCCTCACACACAGTGACAGTATTTATTTGAAATTTTAATAATGCTTCACTTATTATCAGAAGTAAATAAACATTTAAACATTTTCAAGAAGTTACCAGACTTTGAAATTGCGTGAAACAGATATCTGTTTCTCCATGAGGGCAGAGCCCTCTGTCCTGCTATTCATGAACCGGGGAGGGAGGGCTAACATCTCAGGGAACCGAGGGGCCTGACAAAGAGGAGCTCAGATGCTCTTCCCTGTGCGATGGCATCATAAACACACTTTCAGTTCCATTTTCTGTCACCGATTCCAGCATTTAAATATTTGGCCCAGCACCCTGGGAACCTGCACTTGTCATGTATGCTGATCAATATGACTTGTTAATATTCAACCCGGAGGATTCAGGGGGCCCTGACTTTTCTCTCCGAATGATAAATCTGAATTTGTGATGGTTGTGTTTAAAATTTTACTTTTGGGATCGTCTTGGGATCTAGTCCGTCAGCATTCCAGCCTGCTCACTTTTCACATGACTTGAGTTGGCCGATGTTATTAATCAGAATTAGCTTACTTATATGTAATCATGTATTTATCGATTTAGAATTTTTATGAGTTTATTTGAGCCACACTGACAACATTTGGGGAAAGCAAGTTCTCAGATGTTCCAGACAATGACAGTTTTATAGTTTTTTTAGATATTTGGAATTAAGGAGGGAATGTAAAGAAGATTACATAACGGTTGCAGAAAGCAAGGCCAGGGTTGGATTACAGGATAGTTAGCAAGATCACGTGCTCTCTTGAGGGTTCGGGGGGGGGTCTCTTGCTGGCTTTTTTGCCACAGATCTCTCAGCTGCAGCAGTCCACAAGTCACCAGAAAGTCAGCCTTGGGCGGGCTGGTAGTATGTGGGTCGTTGACTTCCTGTAGGAAAGATTTCACAACAGGAGTCCAGGGGATTTTGAGAGTACGTTTATTAAAGCTGGGGACAGTGAAACAAAGGAAAGGCTTAGGGTAGAAGAAGCAAGAGGAGAGAGCCTAGGCGGTGGTCTGCTTTGGCTGCTTAGAAATGTTTCAGGAAAGAAGTGAGCCGCGCTGAGCTGTGTGAATTCACTGAGAAGTGAAAGTCACAGTGACAGAAGTGAGCCAAGGTGGGGCTGCTTTTTGTGGAATAGAAGACGCAACAGGAGGGAGCCCAGGCAGTGCTCTGCTTTGGCTCTCTAGAAACCTGATCCAAAAGAAATGAGCCACAGCAGGGTTGCTCTGGCTCTCTAGAAATGTTAAAGAAGTGAGCCACGGCGGAGCTTCTGTTAGCTCAATGGAAAGTCAGAGAAAAGGGGGCCTTGGAGACACGTTCAGGGGGTTAGCCTGGGATAAGCTGCTGCTGCCCATTGCTCCTCTGGTGGCAAGTCTTATGGGGACCCTTAGAGTTTAGGAGATGCATGCCTGAGAGGGGAGAACGTCCCCGGCTTGCTCCAGAGAGAGCCCACCTACAATCATGTTTTTAAAAGGATTGAGGTGGCTTTAAAATATGTAATAGAACAACATACCAAAAATTATTCAAAGTGAAAGAATAAAGGCAAAGGGAGTACATTTTGTGAAGTCAAGTGGAGCTGAGTGAGGAGTAAATTCCTAAATCCCCTGCCACAAAATCCTGTGGCTTGCTCAGCATGGTCTGCAGGCTCCCTTCCTTTCCAGCAGCCAGTGCAAAAAGGGAAGGGTGAGTCCGGGGCAGAAGTCAAACCTCAGAAGAATCTAAATGATTTCTGGTGCAAAGAG
Source organism: Micronycteris hirsuta (assembly GCA_004026765.1). Classification (NCBI taxonomy): domain Eukaryota; kingdom Metazoa; phylum Chordata; class Mammalia; order Chiroptera; family Phyllostomidae; genus Micronycteris; species Micronycteris hirsuta. Next base: position 71,451 of record PVJI01000087.1, on the reverse strand, counting down.
CAGGAAACATTTTCTCCTTGGGGTTCTCCCAGAGAAGATGTTGTGAATCTAAGTGAATGATATCTTTAACGATATCCTTGCAGTAGGTATTGCCGTCATTTCCCAGGACTGTTTCTTACACTGTCAGCCAGAGTGAGATATAACAGTGTTTGGTCAAAGCCCAGTTCAGTGAAGCCATTCCAGGGAGGTCCCATGGTCTGGTCTGGGTGTGCCACTCTGTGTTCTCTGTCCCATGCTCTGCATAGATGTTAGAGGAGCTAGCAGTGGTTTTCAAGATGTGCTTGGGGTGGGGGCATCTGTGGTGGGACTCCAAGCTCCCATCCCTTCTCAGCCTCCCATTCTCTGACCTTGGGATTCTAAGAAAACCATGGTTTGCACAAGGATTCAGTGGTTAAAAAAGAAGTTTGAAAACTGCTGACCTAAATGAATGGATGCACTTCTATACCTCAAGTAATCTTTCACAAATATTGTTCATTTTCCAAAGTTTTCAATAGCTAAGGAGGAGCCATGAGTTCCAAGTTTACACATCCTGCTAAGGTCCCAGAGCATCTAAGTTGCCAGTTAAACTCAGAGCCATCTGCTTTAATAAGCAAGCAAGCTAGGGAGGAATTAACAACTTCTTATTAAACCTGAGGCACTAACAAGGACACTTGGTGGACAGAAGGCCACTGCCCTGTCCTGGGAGGGAGGCTAAGAAAGGACTGTCATTGCTCAGAGTCTCCTTAAAAATAATTTGTTGTTTGATCCAACAAGATGATATACAAAGTACAGCCTCAATTATTTTAACCTGAAAAATTTTTAGTCTTTTATAACCAAATACCCATTTTATCCATCAACAAATCTCAGTAAATCACTCATAGAACACCTTGTTTTGTTGGGTTTTTTTTTTAACTAGAAGGGTATACATAAATTAAAAAAATCTAACTTATGTAAACCTAGGAAGTTCATGGTTTTGAATTTAGAGCAACCAAGCTTTCTTTGTGGTACTAATAAATAGGTCAGCCATCTACTAGAGCCCTTCTGGCTCTTGATACTAAAACTATGGCATTGTTGCACCAGAGACAGGCCATCTGCCTGTTCCTTGTAATTGGAGTAAACACTGTATCTGACCCACTGATGGACCATTATTCCTGACCTTGAAACACAGTGATATTAAGTGCAGGTTCTTTATAAGCCTTGGGACTGAGGGAGGGAATGGACCAGGGGAATCAGTACTGAACTTGTGCATCTCAGCCTATAACTGATTTCAGTCCTCAGATTCAAAGATTATAAAATGATTGATAAAAGTGGCAAACACTCATAGAGTTTTCTTATCAGATTGCTCCACAAAGTTGACAAAGCTTAGTAACGATCAATGGTGGAATATCTGTGCCCGAGAGTCCCAGAATTTATAATTTATCAAGCAGGAAAGTGACATACACTTTAGATAGACCACCTAGTAAATTAGGAGGAGAGTAAATGATTGCCCTTAGTAAAAATGTGATAGACTAAACTCTGGCCCAATCAATGAGATATTTCTCTGTAAAATACCACCAACAGAGGGTCTTCCCTATTCACAAACCCACGTGATAGCTCAACCTTTTTTCAAAGAGCTGTGGGAATAGTGTTTATGCACAAGGACCCATACGTATTTGGTTGCAGGTAATTGGTGAGTAAAAGTGGGAAGTTGCAAAATTAATCAAATGTAAGCTAATCTTTATAAACCTCTCAAGCTGGCAACAGGAATCTGTTGGGGCAAAACCTGAAATGCCTGATTGACTACAGCTGCACAGACTGGTAGACCTTCACATCCACAGAGCGCCTGCCAGCTGGGCCCGAACGCTGAAGCCTCTGGTCACCCATATGTCCCTTTTACCTTATCTCAGGCAGAGGCAGCACCCCAGAGCCCAACACCTAGTGGGCTGGGGAGTAAGGATGACAGCAACAAAGAGCAGGCTTGTAACGGAATGGTCCCAGGTCTTCTGTCGAGAAGCAAGGGCAAGACTCCCCCCAACCCCTCCACTCCGCTACTGTGCCCTTCCGAAGGTTCACAGGCCCATCTCTGGCTGTTCTTACCGCCAATGGACCTGACATCTCATTCCGGACATTAGGTGGTGGAGTTCTCCCAGCCCAGCTTATACACTCATCAAGCAGACAAATCACTTGGTTTTCAAAACACCTGAAGACAAGATTTTTTTTTTTTTTTGGCATATAAATTAGCTAAGATTTGAGCTGTCTGTTAGAAGCGATTAATGGGTGAAAACTCCGAGAGTTTTATTTAGCTCCAACAAAGCTATCGTTTAGAATGGAAGAGCAGATAAAGTGCTTCCCAGATAAGGTCAAGTTAAAGGAGTTCATCATCACCAAGTCCTCATTATATAAAATGTTAAAGGAGCTTATCTAAGAAAAAGAAGAAGATCAAAAATATGAACAGTAAAATGACAACAAACTCGTGACTATCAACAACTGAACCTAAAAAAACAAAAACAAACTAAGCAAACAACTAGAACAGGAACAGAATCACAGAAATAGAGATCACATGGAGGGTTATCATGGGGGAGAGGGGAGAATGGGGGAAAAGGTACAGGGAATGAGAAGCTTAAATGGTCGGTACAAAATACACAGGGGCAGGTTAAGAATAGTGTAGAAAATGTAGAAGCCAAAGAACTTATATGTATGACCCATGGACATGAACTAATGGGGGAGGGGAGGGATGCAGGTGAGGGGGGTGTGCAGGGCAGAGGGGAATAAAGGGGGGAAAATGGGACAACTGTAATGGCATAATCAATGAAATATGTTTTTAAAAAATAGTCACATGGAATATCTCTAAAGACCTTTCTCCAGATTTGATAAAGTGGTTTTCAGATCACTATGCTGAACAGAATTATTGGAAGAGGTTTTAAAAAGCATCACTTCTGCACCATCACTTTAAGAAACACCTTCCTGGCCCAGTAGCTCGGTTGGTTAGAACATCGTTCCGATGTGCCAAGGTTGTGGGTTGGCCCCGGTCAGAGCATATACAAGAATCAACCAATGAATCCATAATTAAGTGGGACAAGTGGAAAACAAATCAATGTCTATCTTTCTCTCTTTTTCTCATCAATTAAACAAAAATCTCCCCTGGGAAAATCACCAGGTGACACTGCTGCTGCCCAGTCTGTGGACCAGCCAGAGGACTGAGTCACGTAATTAGCTGTGAGTACACCTAACTTGTCTGCCTCTTTGTAGCTGTGGGACCTTAGCCACAAACCCAAGCTTCAAAAAAATTACTTTTCTGGGATATTAGCATCTATCTTGCCCTGGCTGGATGGCTCAGTTGGTTAGAGCATCGTCTTGATACACCACAGTTGTAGGATTGATCTCTGGTCAGGGCACGTACAAGAATCAACCAATGAATGCATAAATGAGTGGAACAACAAATCGGTCTCTCTCTCTCTCCCCTCCTTCCCTCTCCACACACACACATACCCTCTACTGCTCTCTTTCTAAAATCAATAATTAAAAAATCTATCTTGATGGTTGGTGGTAAGGCTTAAGTGGAGTAATGTACATAAGATGCCTAATCCAGTGCCCCATTCATGGTAAAGCCGAATAAATGATATGTTGGTCTCCATAGCATCTAGCCCAGGGGTCTCAACCTCATCCCCAGGTCATTCATTCCTCATCACGCCTCTTCTTCCTTTCTAACACAATTTAGGCTCTTAACCTGAGTCCAGGAAGAAAGCAAAGAAAGTAATGGCTTAGTGTTGATGTTGCTGTCATTATATGAAAGTCATCCACGTAAAGTAATAAATCGCTGATAAGTAACTTAATGGGATTTTTTTTAAAGACTTTATTTATTTTTAGAGAGGGGAAGGGAGGGAGAAAGAGAGGGAAACAGCAATGTATGGTTGCCTCTCACATGGCCCTCACTGGGGACCTGGCCCGCAACCCAGGCCTGTGCCCTGACTGGGAATCGACCCGGGACCCTTTGGTTCCCAGCCCGCGCTCAATCCACTGAGCTATACCAGCCAGGGCAGTAACTTAATGTTTTAATTGTTTTGTTCAAATCCTTTGCTTCTTTTTAGTGGCTTTTACATTACTGAAATACCCCCTGCTTTCTGGTAAACCTGGAAGATAATTCAGAAACATTTGCATTGTGCACAAAGCAACGTGTGATCTTCATCCCCCAAAGGCTTAAAGGCAGGTGGAAAAGACTGCACAGTGAAATATCAGTTTTGCACATCATAACATGTAGTGCAGTTTTTGTCGTTTCAACATCCTACTTGGATGAGGGAAGAATTAAACAGCATAATTTCTAAAATCCCTTTACAATCAGAGCAGGATATTTTAGAAGCAATTCTTATGGGGAGTCATCAATTTCTATAGCAGATGGTTCAAACCACCTCAGAAAGGTTGAGATCAAAGAGAGCGAGCCTTGAAGAGGCCACTGTGCTGGAAGGCAAGGTGATTTATTTGACTTGGGAGCCCCACACTAAAGTGTAAGTCTTCGAGGTGTTGTCCTTGAAGTTGCAAGCTTGGCTGCTCCTGGGGGAGACTGACTAAGACAGTACACGGCCAGATTCCTCCCTTCCTTCTCCCACTTAAGCCCCCAGAGCGGGTGGCACGTGTGAACAATGGAGAATTCCTTTGATCCCAGAGACAGCTGTGGAAGGGTCATGCCATGGGCTACAGCTTTCCAAAGCAGCACCGTGGATGGCAGGTTCCCTTTCCTTCTCTGAGTCCAAGATCCATGCAGTGGTCCTATAATGTCTAGTCGTGAGCGGCTGCAAGGAGAGTGCTTAGAATTCCTTCCCATGCAAAAGACTGGTCATGCATTAGCCTTGTAGAAATCAAGATAAAGTCTTTCTAGCAATCCTCTTAATTTCCTCTCTTTTTTTTAGAAAAATAGAATTATCCTAGTTGAATATATTATTTTATCCAAGATGTTTCTAATGATTTTTTTATTTTTACAAAATGTTTATGATTTATGGTTGCAGTTTTGTCAAATCTAAAATGTAATCTGCAGTTGTCTATGCAATGTAATCATTTGTAATCATATAACAATGATTCGGGAAAAGATAAAGTTGTTCTATGCCAGGCCACTTGACTAAACAATTTTGAAACTTGAAATTTATTTGATTTTACGTTACTATTATTAGCAGTAGTAGTCATATTTTAGTTTTGATCCTTGTTCTTCCTCTCTTCCAGTTTATGGCTGGTGTCCATTAGGTGGCACTGTGCATCTCAAATATGAAAAGCACACGCAATACTAACGGTGGGCTGTGCGAAGAAAGTACTATCCTGCGTTAGTTCAAATGGTCACGACCTTCAATGAGAATAGAAACATTTTATCTTTCACATAAAAGTTTCCAGTATTATCATTTTTTAAACAGAAATCCAGAACCTGATCCCACAATTCCATGTGAGACTTCCCTTGCATAAATAAAATGTTTCTTCCTATGTGACATAAGAATAATGTGCCTCAGACTTATATTTGAGTGTGGGGCTCCTGAGTCAAATGAGATAATACAATTCCTTCCCTTACTTCCCTTCAGAGCATCGTGCTACTGATTTTCTAGTATTATTGAGGAACTTGTATCAGTGTAGCTGTACTCTTTCATTTTGAGGTTCTTATCACTGAAAGCATTTATGTACTTACAAAGAGGATGTAAATTCATTTACAGTTATTGGAAATGCTAGCCTTGACTCTGGAAAAAAATGAAATTCATTAACTTTCTTTGAGATCAACCCCAGGAGCTCGCTTTTTTGCACTCATCGTTCGCCAGCTACTGGAAGGTGTTCCTGCAGTTTCAGCCCCAGACTTTATCAACTGCAGACCACAGACCCTGCTCTGCCCTGGCCTCCTCGTTCCTTTCTCTGCAGCCTTCTCCCCCATGGTGCACCCCGTCACGCCAGGCTCTGTCTGGGCCTCTCTTCCTCTCCTTCCGCACTCTCCCTGAGTGGTCTCGCCTGTACCCAGAACTCCAGTGAACATTTTACTGATGCTTCTCCGTCTGTACCACTTTAGCTCATGTCTCTACTTCTTCTACGTGCATGTCTTAAACTTAGCTCATCTGAAATGGAACTCACATGCCCAACTCCAAACCCATGTTCTCTCTGGAGCGATGCCACCTTCACCTGTGCAGTTACCCCAGGAGGAGGTCCGACAGTCAGGTTCCACCTTCTCTCGCTCTCATGCCCCCCACATCCAATCTATCGCTCCATCTGCCAGTAGTCGATATTCCCTCTGTCACTGTCCTGGTCATGGGTTAGATCATCTCTGTTGGATGATGATCAGTTAAGCTTCACCTAGTCTTAGTTCCTTCCAACTTTTTTTTTTTTTACAATATAGCCAGACTGATCTTTGTAGAATGCAAATCTTATCACGTCTGCCTCCTGCTTCAAACACTGCATAGCCTCTAATCTCTCTTAAGAAGGTCCAAACTCCATAACTGAACATAGGCCCTGTACCCTTCTAATCTCTCTGGCCTTATTTTTGCTGCCTCAAACTCTATATTCTGTCCTTAGACACGCCTTTCAGCACCTCAGATCAACTGTGCTTTCCTCAGCTTCCAGCTGCTGCACATAGCGTTCTTCTGTTTGCAATTCTTTCCTCTGCCTCGTCCCCATCACCTGGATAATTCCCACTAGAATCAGCTTATATGATGCTAGTCACTGCTTCTGGGAAAGGACCTCTCTGACTGCTTCTGCAAATAGGCTGGGCTCCCCTGCTTACCAGAGCCCTTATGCTGTGGAGTACTAGTCTGTTAGTCTACCCTGCAGACTGCAATAAATCAATCTATCTTACTCTCCATTATATTTCCCTCAGACAGTGCTTAACATGTGGTAGGCCCTCAATAACTACCTTTTGAATGAATGAATGCATGCATGCATGCATGCGAGAATGCATGAAGGAAGATGTGGTCTACACTGCTCACTTCCACTCATTCTTTATAACCCAGGTCAGTTGTCTTCCCAGATCATCCAGGCAGGTGCCAGTCCTTCCCATCAATGACGGCCATGGCCCTTTGCACACACCTCAGTCAGCATGGGTGCCATAGTGAACTTGTTCCAGGGACAATGTCCTCGTCAGGTATCCCCGACAGTGTTTATGGAAGGAACAGATTTTCCTGCCTCCAGCTATCAGCCAGCAAATGGTGGTTAAGACAGGATAAGGTTTTCACCTGATTTGGGGATGTAGGCCTGGTTTTGTTTTTATGGCTATTCCTTCCCTTCAACTTTAGGTGTTTTGTTTTGTTTTTTTTAATTATTTTACAAGTTTTGACATTTTTTTTTTTTTTTCATAATTCAGGTTCAAGTATTTTCTAAATTCCCTGTGATGTTTTTCTTTGACTCATACGTTTTTTAGGGTTATGTTGTGTGGGTACATTTCTTGATGAGATTAGCATTTGAATTGGTGAACTGAGTAATCCCCAGTGCGGGTGGGCATCATCCAAACTTTGGAGGGTAGCCTGCATAGAACAAAGAGGCAGAGGCAGGTTGAATTTACTGTCTGCCTGACCACTTGAGCTGGGATATCGATCTTCTCCTATCCCTGGTGCTCCTGTTCTTAGGCCTTCACACTTGGACTGCATCCTACAGCATCAGCTCCCTGGCTCTCAGGGCCTTGAAGGACACGGCTGGATTTCTGGGTCTCCATCTTGCAGACAGCAGATCATAAGACTTCTTAGCCTCCGTAATCACATGAACCAATGTCTTATACTAAATCTCTATTATCTATCTATCTAAGAAATAGCCAAACCTCTAGATAATTTTTATAAGAGTTTATTTGAGACAAACTGATGACATATGTTGGGAAACAAGATCTCAAGTGCCCCAGAGAATAACAGCTTTGTAGCTTCTTTTATGCATTTGAAATTAAGGAGGGAACATAAGGGGGATTACAGCAGGCGGGAGAAACAAGGCACGGATTGGATTACAGGGTAGTTAACAAGAATGTGTGCTGGCTGAAAACCTGTCACAGAAGTTATAGGGCTGGGGTGTGACTACCTACTGTGACCAGCCTCGTTAGGAATTTATGATCAGATCACCCTGTGAGGTACCTTTCCAAAGAACTCCTTTTTCATCCATCTATCTATCTATCTATCTATCAATCATGCATTCATCCATCTACCCATCACTCCATCCATCCATCCTATTGGTTCTGTTTCTACAGAGAACTTTGACTAATAAATTAACTATTCCATATGCATTTGAAAAGAATGTGTATTCTGTAGGTACTCGGTAAGATGATCTATAAATGTCAGTTGATAATGTTGTTGAAGTCATTTATATCTTTATTCATTTTTTGGCTAACTCTATTAGTTACAAAGGGGTATTCAAATCTTCAACTAAGATTATGAATTTGTATATTTGTCTTTTTAATTCATATTGTTGCTTCTCATACTTAAGCTTTTTAGTCACATAGACATTTAAAATTTTTAATTTTAATGAATAATGAAATGACCACTTATCATTAATAAATGTTACTCTTCACTGTGATAATTTTTGACTTGAAGTTTATCCAATATGATATCAGTGCCAGCTTTCTTAGATTTAGTTGGTCTGTATTTCCCCTTCCTTTTACTTTCAACTTATGTGGGTCTTTAAAATGAATCTTGTGTAGCCCTGGCTGGTGTGGTTCAGTGGGTTGATTGCTGGTTTGCAAATCAAAGGGTTGCTGGTTTGATTCCCAGTCCGGGCACATGGCTAGGTTGTGGGCCATGTCCCCACTTGGGGGCGCACAAGAGGCAACTGGTTTATGTATCTCTCACATATAGATGTTTCTCTCCCTCTCTTTCTCCCTCCGTTCCCATCTCTCTAAAAATAATAAATAAAATCTTTTTTAAAAAACAAATCTGGTACAAACACCATATAGTTGAGGCTTGCTTTTTAAACATTTACTCTATCTTTGGTTGTTAGCCTATGATGACTATGATGTACTTAGGTGTAGTTTTTAAAAATTTCTTCTCCTTGAAGCTTTTGACTCTTCAATATGTAGGCTGGTGTTTTCCACTAAATTAGAGGAATTTTCAGCTTTTATTGTTTTACATTTTATACTACCCCATTCTGTCTTCTCTCCTACTAGGACTCCAAACATACATAATTTTAAACATTTACTTTTTATTTCTAATATATCCTCTTGGTTTATTTCTTTGCAGATATCCTTATCTGTTTACTCAATATATTCATCTTTTCCTGTACATCCTTAAATATATTTTTATAGTTGTTTTAAAGACCTCATGTGCTAAGTCCAACATTTGGGTCATCTTTGATTCTGTCTCTATTGACTGTTCCTTTTCTTGATGACAAATCACATTTTCCTGCTCCTTCAGAAGTTTAATATTTTAAAATCATTAAACTCAGTTGGTTGGAGTGGGTTTGATCCCTGATCAGGGCACATACGCAGGTTGCAGGTTCTATCCCCTATTGGGGTATGTATGGAAGGCAACTGGTTGATATTTCTCTCTCACATTCATATTTCTCTCTCCCTTCCTTGCTCTCTAAAATTCATTAAAACATATCACTGGGTGAGGATTAAAAAATGATAATAAATTATTCTTCAGTATTGTTAAAAGGAAGTTAGAGAGAGTCTGGCTTATAAATGTTATCTTACTTTAAAGGGTGTTGAGGTTTCCTTTAGGAGGCTGTTAAATTATTGGAATATCCTCTCCATCTTGTTAGGCTTTATTTTATTCATCAGGGCAGTTCTATATCAGTTTTGTCCTTAGTCCTAATTTATGACCCTTTTTCTCATTCCTAAGGTGTGGCCTTTTTGGAGTTTCAGTTGAATACATGAGGTGCTTAGTAAGGTCTCTCTGCCTTGGTTGGGCAAATACAATAGTGTTTCCAGCACTACACAGCTATGGTGTCTTGGCCCAGCTCTCCTACTTATTTTTTTTTAAGATTTCATTCATTTATTTTAGAGAGAGGGGAAGGGAGAAAGACAGAGAGGGAGAGAAACAGCAATGTGTGGTTGCCTCTCACGTGGCCCTCACTGGGGACCTGGCCCGCAACCCAGACATGTGCCCTGATGGGGAATCGAAGCGGGACCCTCTGGTTCCCAGCCCGCGCTCAATCCACTGAGCTACACCAGCCAGGGCCCAGCTCTCCTACTTATAACAGCCATTCTCTACTAGACCTCGTGAAATCTCATCCTGCACAGGGGCTACAGGGGATCACTCTCATGAAGTCTTCTTTGTCCCCTTCCTCTGCCGCGGTTCCTTCCTTCCTTATACCCTGCCTTACAAATCCCAGGGCCCACAGCCATTCTAAAACCTGTGTGCTCAGCAGGAATTCCACACTCCCTTGGATTCCACATCCTTATAGTCCAGTTGGTGTCCCCAAGGAGAAAGCTGAAAAGGTGTGGAGCTCTCTTGCGTTTCCCTTCTCTTGAGGGTCACCATCCTGCAACGTTTATTGTCAAATGCCTGACATCAGTTACCACAGACACGTGTAGCTGTTTGCAGTGGGAAGACACATCCTGTGCCAGTCACTCTGTATGACCAGAAGTGATGTACTCATATATGTTTTGGTGTATTGTGTACACCTTAAAAAAGTACTAAAACAAAAAATCATTTTCTTTTTTATTTAAAGATCTTTTTTTATCTATATCTCAGAGTACTGTTCTTGATGATTATTGTGTATTCTTAATCTATCCTCAATAATTGTTAGTTTGTTCAAATCCAATTAAATTATTATATTTTAATAATTAACATTTCTAAGTCACAATAATAATTTAAAACTAATATCTGTAAGACTGATTATAGTGTTTATCAAACATTGAAGAGACATTTTACAAGAGTTTAAAACAAAATTTGGGTCCTGGCCGGTGTGGCTCAGTGGACAGAGTGCTGGCCTGTGGTAGCACTCTGAGGGTCGCCAGTTTAATTCCCAGTCAGGACACATGCCTGGGTTGAGGGCCAGGCCGCTAGTACAGAGCATGGGAGGGGCAACCACACATCAATGTTTCTCTCCTTTCTCCCTCCCTTCCCCTCTCTCTAAATAAATAAATAAATACAGTCTTTTAAAAAATTTGGGTACAACAAAGTATATTATTCTATTTTAAAAAGTGGGATACAATAAAATTATAAGACAATAACATCTATGCAAATCTTATTTTTCACTGTCACAAAATTCAACTTGTAATTTTCTCAAAAAAATAACTTTTTTCACTGGTTATAATTCAACTGGAACATCAAAGGAAAATTCCAGAAGCAAATTTGTCTGACACTGTATTTCTAAGAAGGCCAATATAAATCATTGACTATACCATATTTTATGTGTTCTACTTTATTAACAAAACATATCAAAGCAATATAAATGATATTTATAAAAATTGGTTAGAGATAAGACATGTTGAGTCAGCAGTTTACTTGAGGTTTGAACCTGCTCTGGGGAGCTCTAGCCCCACATTCTGAAGACCCAGGAAATGTGTAAAAAACTACCTGGGAAATGCACAGTTAATGGTTTTGACTCCTCATCTGTAAAATAAAGATTTTTGTCTAGAGTTCTCTAGCACATCTTCCAGATCATAGGGCCCATCCTTTCTGTATTTTAATTTTTACTCTCTGATCCATCTTCTCATTACAATGCTGTATTTTTATCTTTCATCTTCAAATGTTCATCCCATTCATTTATTTTCATTTCAAAGTAATGATGGCTATATCTCTGCACAGTTATAACAATCACTGAATAATTATAAATGGGGGAAAAAACATATAACTAAGTGCCAGGTAATTTTAAAACTTAAAAACAGTAAGTTACCCCATAAGCATAATGCATCGAGTTTCCGATTGCTATTAGAAAAATGGACCCTAACTAAGAGAAATAGCTTGTGTATTTACATGGAAATATAGACGCTGGAATGATATCACTGCCTGCCATCAGTTATCTCAAACTGAGTCCAAGTTTTTAAAGTCATTTCCTAACTAATGTTAACAAGCACAGGTGTTTCCTGATTTCGGTTGTTTGGACTCTTAAAAAAAATGAGTAACTCAGGAAAATGTGTAAAATTCCTTTGTCGGCTTCCTTTCTCCTGCATCAAGCCCAAGTTTCATCTTAGTATTATGTGTGGTTTTTGTATTTCCACACCCATTTAGCCCATGAGCTTTTCTCCCTATTTGTTATACCTACCAGGTCTCACTTTTGTTTTCTTGTTATTGGTGTTATTTTTTCAAGTTTTCCTCCAAATTCAGAATCTCAATTTGAGTGGTTGTATTTGATCTAAGAGAATGTGTCAGTTCTGCTTGATTGGAAGGGTCCCTGCTGTGCGTGTCGAGGTCGAGCCCCTGTGTGGAGGTGGGTTTGTGCACCAGTCCCTCACAACAGAGCTGCACAAGCATAGAGTGTGAGGCGGCAAGGATGAGGCAGTGGGTAAAGGCAAGTGATCCCCAGAGTGAGGCAGAACAGATTGCATGTATACAAAGTTGGAGGACTGTGCAGTGTGCTTTAAAGTTGGTTTCTCTTTAATTCTGTGCAATTGTGTGACTTGTCTGAGGTCATCTAGCATTTTGGAGAATGCAAACCCAAGTTTTTGAATGCTGTTGTTAGAGGTGGAAAAACCGCACCAGGCATTAGCCTCAGTTCAGCAACCTCGGTTTTTGGGTTCTGGCTAAGAAGTTAGAGCCAAGAGGGCTTTTCTCTGGAGGTCTCGGGGAGGATCCCCAAAGAACATTCATCAGCTTTCCAGGTACGTCTTTTCAGGGCCATGGTCTCCACTGTTTTGTTGGCACCAGTGTAGGGGGTCATTGCAGCTGGTCCTGGAGTCAGCCATTTGCTCTGCCTGGTTTTGCTGCTGTTCTGGGCCTGGAGCTGAAACACAGCTGAGGCCCACGTGTCATCTCCAGGGGTTAACGCTTAAGGGAGTGGCCATGCAAGGGCTGCAGTTTTGCTCGTTGCGAGGCACCTGGGGCTCTGCTCGTGCCCATCCAACCGCCCACCACACTGTTGTCTCTCTGCCCGGGCTTCTTACGCCTGAGTGCGCAGCAATCACCTGGGCTTGTTAAACTTTGTCAGAAGTACCATTTCTTTTTTTTAATTTTTATTTATTTTTATTATTTTTTAAAGGTTTTATTTACTCATTTCTAGAGGGGAGGAGAAGGAGAAAGAGAGGGAGAGAAATATCAATGTGTGGTTGCCTCTTGTGTGCTCCATACCAGGGACCTGGCACACAACCTAGGCAGGTGCCCTGGCTGGGAATGGAACTGGTGACCCTTTGGTTCACAGCCTGCGCTCAATCCACTGAGCTACACCAGCCAGGAAAAAAAAATACCAATTTCTTGGCCTTCCAACTTCCCACTCTATTCCAAAGGTCATGGTGGGACAGTCTGAATTGCCCTTTTATCACTCGTTGGCCACTAGAGCTAAAATTATGTTGACTACATAGTGGGACTTCATTAAGTTAGTGTGGAAAAGAAGCAGTACCTTGACTTACCTCCTTTGCTCTTCTAGCATCTAGGAAAAATATTTGCTCACTTTCTGTGTTCAAAACAAATGTCTCAATTAAGAGTTCTAAAAGGGGAAAAGGGGAAGACACTTGGGGGACTTTAAGGCAGAAATACGTCCTGATCAATTTTGCAGAAAGTTAAATATTTCCCCTTGCATGAGAAAGATGATTGGGGTTGATATGAAAATTTTACATTTAATTTCTGGGATTTCAAGGACAAAGGTCTTTTCTGTGCTTCCTTATTATGAACCATAGGCTCTTGGCAACAGGGACCAAACTGCTTTTTCATTTCCAAGAATCAGAAAACGTTCAAGTTTCATCAGAAAGATGACAGGAAATGATTACAATTTAAAAGGGTTAAAGTCAAACTATCTGTGATTTGGTGTGCAATTAGCTAAGAAAATTTTATTAAACTGCTAGAAATTTCATGATAGAAAAAAAATCACAAATTACCAACGAATGGAAAGAGGAAAAAGCCACTCATAATAATAAACATTTGTAAAGTTGCTTATAACGGGCAAGGCACTGTGCCAAGTGCTTTACAAATACCTTCCATAAAACCCATAGTAACCCACTTTACAGATGAGAAAAGTGAGGCACAGTAATGGGAAGGGAGAGCCTAACGTCGCACAGCTTGGGAGATAGGATTTGGGTGGAGGCAGAGATAGGATCTGTGTGGAAGCAGTCTGGCTCCAGACTCCCATTTTCACTTCTACACTAGCCGCAGTCTGCACTGTAATCTACAACCTGTGATAACCACTGTTCACGTTTAGGCATATATGCTTACAGATTTATACACATGCAATTTTATACCAAATAGGGCCCTTCTGAGTTACAGATTGAGGGCCTGCATTTTCACTAATAATATATTGGGGAAATCTATAATGGCTACTATAGTCAACAGTTAATAGCTACATTCTGGTAAAATATTCTATTTAAACTGGAGCTTCCCTGCCCCACCCCCACCCTGTGTATGGCTGTGAAAAAGCATACCCTGGAAGGCCCAAATGCTTTTAATATTAAGATCATTTGAATTGATGAAAACCATTTTATGTATTAAGTTTCATTACTTATCAAACTATTCAATTCAAAGTCTGGAAGAATGTGTAGAGGTTTTACAAAGGACCTAAAGACAATGCCGGAGGACTTTGGTATGTGTGTGATGCTCATGACCAGAATGGAATGACTGATCAGGTGGTCACTGAGTGAACCAGAGAACGCCATCAACAAGAAGTGGAGAAAACCCGGGGAAGGGCGAGAGAAAGATGCTATTAAAGCAAAATAATCATTTTCCTGTAACAGGTTTCTTACACAAGCCATAAAACCTAATAACTTGGTTGCTACTCATAGTTAATAACCATTTCGCTTATTAATGAACTAGAACCAAATGAGAGAAGTTAGTGGAAGAACCTGATCATTAGCTATATTAATAATAGGTTTAGAGAAAATTGTTACTATTTTAAACCCTATTGACTTGCTTCTATCACTACATCACTTTTTTAAATGCCAAGAGAAATACTAAAAATGGGGAGTTATAGTAAGTTCTGCCTTCAGAATTAAAGGTTTATAAACTGTTTTAGTCTGAAAAGATACTTTTGCCCCTCTTAGTGATGTGCAACTGTAAGCTGTTATTACAGAAGTGGATGCAAAGATATGTTTGGGATGACTGAAGGCAAGGAATTTTGGCCTTCCTAAACTATTTATGTCATCTTTTACTGTGAGGTATGTCCTTTTTTTTTTAATCCACAAAACTGTAGTTCAGGCTGAGGACATTTATGAATCGGTTTCCTCATAGAATGTCTGTGAGGTTTCCCAGGTGTCCACATTACTACGTAATGTAAAAGACTCAAATGAGAGTATTCTACCATGGGCTGATTGAAGTAGGTGAGTTACGTCAAAAAATAAAATAGTCACGGTCAAGACTGGTGTTTGTTCTCTTTACACACATACAATGTTTAGTGTCAGTCGATTTTCCTGTTAGCAAACAGTGGCAGAAATGTTTTATGGAGTCGTTGCTCTCGATGACCAGGCTCCGTCTGGGCAGTCGTCAGTACGAACTGTTACCCACTTGAGTGCTTTCCACGGGGCATCGCTGTTACTCTGGCTCCTCTGTTCTCACCTCAGTCCCGGGAATCTGTCTCACTTGAGTGGACTTCGGAGACAAATCGTCATTTAAGGCCCTTGTTCGGAGGAAGTCTGAGAAGCTCTGCCTGCCCACTGTGTTAGGACTTCTCCCCTTCAGACGCCCTTCCCTCATTCCCCCTCAGTATGAGCTGTCCATCCACTGACACGCCGACTGGTGCATCAGGAGCCTTCGGCTCACTGCAGACCTCACTTTTCTGATCTTATCTCGCATCACTCCCACCCCCCGCCCCCGACTTTGCTTCTGTTCCTTCCTCCAAGTTCCTGGAGATCCTCCTTTTATCCGAGTGTTCAGAAACATCACCATGATAGGTCTAGGCCTGGGCCTTTCTTACTCATTCTGCCTAATTGTCCTTTTCCATATGAGACTAGTATCTTCCTTCCATTCTGAGAAATGCTAGTGTATTTATGAAATATCTTACCTTTTTCTGTTCTTTTTGGAACATCTATAAATAGAACATGGCAGCTTACTTTTGCCACATTACTCATACCTTTATACATATACCATTTTATGTACCTTTGCATATTCAGAAATAGATAAGGAACAGTTATACCTCCTGCCCTGCATCCCATTCTCTCCTGCTGGCTGAGAATCTCGATCTTCCTCCATGATCGCAGTGCACAGCAGCAGTTTGCGTACCAAGCGTTAGCATGTACCATGATCCAATTCACTTAACATTTCTGACCCTTGGTATCCTCGTTGTAAAACAGAAATAATAACACTTACCTCGGTGGTCCTCATGAGGATCAAACGAAGTAATGTTAATTCAGTGCCTTGGTACAGTGCTGGTGGATGCTCAGTACATGATAATACGACAGCCAGGTAACAGCTGAAGTGTAGCATGTGCTGGGCGATGTAGCAAATGCGTTCTATGAATTCTTTTCTCTTCAGAGCTCTTTTAGGTAAGTATGCTTATTATCTGTAAGTCCAGTACTCTAAGAACTATTTTCATTTATCTGTGTTGCATCCCAACCTTTATCTCTTAGTATACATATTTTATGTACTGCATAGCATATTTATGTATCTTACTTTAGACATCTATAATGTTACTATTGTTTTCTTCTATGTTGTTTGCCATGTGTCATTTTAACAACTATGTAATATTTCATTGAGTTGCTATTCTATAACTTACTTAGTCATTCCACTATCGCTGGACCTTTTCAGGCAAAGAACTGATTTCTCACTTTAAAGCTTTTGATGTATGCTGTCAAATGCCCTCCGAAGGGTGTGCCATGTCATAGTAACATGGGGTAATTTTTTGACCTGGCTGTGTTAGTCTCTAAATTCTCTAATTCTATTTTACACTGGAATGGAGGTTGCATAAAATGTTCCTTAAGAAATGAGAAAAATAGTTTTGGCTGGGTAGTTCTGTTGGTTAAAGCATTGTCCCAATATGCTAAGGTTGTGGGTTTGATCCCTGGTCAGGGAACATACAAAAATCAACCAATGAATACCTAGATAAATGGTACAAAAAAAATCAGTGTTTTTCTTTCTTTCTCTGCCCTCTCTCTAAAATCAATCAATAAAAAACTTTTTAAAAAAGAAATGAGAAAAAGAGCAGTGATTCAATCAATCAAGCCATTGATCAGAAAAGCATCTAGAATTTGTACTAGAATTGTATATGGAGAAGTCCAAAGTTATGGTACCACTAAAACACGAAAAAGTAATAGTGATAAGGGAAAAAAAAGCCCTCTAGTCTACAAAGGACCTATACTACAGATTTTAAAACAGGCAATACAAGTATGCACTATATACCAGCTGGGATGTACATAGAGAGGAAACATCTTGCTCTGCTGCCTTCCTTAAAAGTCAGGACCAGCTCTGAATAAAAGTTGTTAACATAGGTGAGGTGTGTATTGGCAGATTGTTCCTACAGGAACCTTGAACTGTGTGCTGACTACTACCTGCCCAGTGTCCCCCCAGGAGCCACCTAATGACTAATGACACAGTCTGGAGACAATCAGAATCTTCCCCCAGATTAAGGATGCTGGTAGAGCAAATCTTCATTCTCTGGGGGCCATGAAGCTGGAAATCTGGAAGTTGTGGCTGCTGGTGACCACCGCCCCTCGTTGTATGTAGGCAGCTTTGGACAGTGGGCTGAGAACCACACACCTAAATGTTACTTTTAAACTGAGGCCCATTTCTTCACCTGTGCCTTAGCTGGCATTCCTTCCCTCAGTCTCAGAACTGTATGATCTCTCTCCTCTCTCGTATTGCTCACCCATACTAAAAAATGCACTATATCCACTGATTCCATCTTCCTCCCCATTCCAGCCAAACCGCTTAGAGATTGTCTACTCTCTCCACTTATTTTCCACCTTAACATACTCCAAACAGGCTCCGGCCCCCAAACTGGACACCACATCCTCCTGTTTTTCTCTCACCTCCCTGGCTGCTCATTCTCAACTCCCTTGCCCATCTCCCCTCCATCAATAAATGTTAGAGTTTCTGCAGAGCTCTTCCCTAGGCCTCTTCTCTTTGCATGCTATACGCTCTTCCTATCTTTTCCTTTAACAGAGATCTCATCCACTGTTCTAGCTTCCATTGCTATCTATATACTGATGGCTCCTCAATTAATGTCTTTAGCTCAGAATGCACCTCTGAGCTTCACAACCACATAGCCAATTGCCCACTTTAGGTTTCCACTTAAATGTATTAAAGATGTATCAGACTTGACATGTTTGGAAGTGAACTCTTCATCTCCCTCCACAAATCTGCTCTTCCTCTAGTGTTTCCTAATCTCCAATGGCTCCCTAATCCACACAGTTGCTCAGGCTGGATTCCTGCAAGTCTTCCTTGATGCTTTTCTCTTCCTCATTCCCTCCATGCGATCCGTCACCAGGACCTGTCCATTCTACCTCCCAAACACTTCTTACATCATATACTGATCTTCGTCTCCATCCCCACCACTTAAGTTCCAGTCACCATCCTCCTCCTCTGGACTTTGGCGACAGCCTCCAAAGTGGTCTCCCCACAGCCATGCTAGTTCTTTCACATCCATTTTCCACACAGCCCTGGAGAGAGATTTTAAAACACAATCTCATCCTGTCCTGGTCCTGCCTCAGAGCCTTCAGAGGCTTTCAGTTGCTCATAGGTAGTGTCCAAAGACTTTCTCATGATGTACCAGTCTGGTCAGCCCTGACCCTGACCCACCTTTTCAGGCTCCTTTCAACCACTCTCCTGTGACCTTTCTTGGCTCCAGCCACACGAGGTCCTCCCTGTTCCCCAAACAGGTCAAACCGTCCCTTTCCTCAGGAACCCTGAATAAGTTGAACCTTCTATGTGCTTCTTCAGGGGCCCTTCCCGGCCCTCCCCGTCCAGGATCCTTTGTCCCATCACACCATAGGCTTTTCCTTGGCTGCCCCTCCACATGTGTGACGTATTTGTTGTTTCTCCTTCCCGTGGGACTACAAGCCCCAGGAGGGCAGGCACCATAGCTGTCCTGCTCACTGCTGTGTCACCACTGCCACCCACTTGTGCCTGGTGCTGGTAGATCTGTGTCTCTCACATCCCAGTCCTCACGGCTGCCCACCATTTGGGGGATGTCTTTTAGTGCCAAAGCCCAACAGCACCAAATCCTTCAGTGGTTCTTAAAGCTAGAGTCCCGCTCTTTGGAGGGAAGGGTGACAGAGTTGACCCAAGTTCTCTCCTTGACCTCTTCCCCTGGAGCACAAGAGCCAAGCCCCCTGGATGTTTGGGAGCTTGCTTTACAAGCCCTGCCTAAAGCTAAGGTGTCATTAGGGTGGTGTGCCGCATCCTTGCCCTGTTATCTTAAGGAAGTTTTGGTATTTTAAGACAGGCCCTCCCCCACCGGTCCATTGTTCTTAACTTGTTTTCATTCTATAGTGTGCCTCCATTCATTGGATTGAAATTGTGAGAATCTACTCGGTTTGAGAGCCCCAACAGGGCACTGGAGGAAGGGAGCTAGAAAGACCAATCTTCTCCCAAGGGAATTTGATTAGCTAGACAGAATGTAATGAAGCACCTTAGGAATGGCCCAGGCTTTTGCTGAGACAAATTGGTTGTGGCTGGCCCTCAGGGAGGAAGATTCGCAAGGTTTGCAATAGAGCAGAGTAGGCAAAAACTGTGGGGCCACGAGAGGGAAGAAACAAACACAAACACAGCAAAGAAATCACCTCTTCAAAGAATACCCTGGCTCACAAACACAGCAACCACCCAGGGTATTCTTTGAAGAGGTGATTTCTTTGGCTCACCTGTGTCAGGGATAGAGCGCGGGTGAATGTCTCCTGCCTTAGTGCAGGGCTGGGTGGACAGAAACCGCCTCGTAAAGGAAGAGACTTACTACGTCGTGGCCATGTCTGTCTTCAGAACCAACCTTTCCTGCTCTTTGTGCAACAAGACACACCTCTCGGAGGAAGGAGGCGGACAGGATTTCCATCATTACTACTACCCTATTAAAAAAAAAACAAAAAAAAACAAAAAACGTGTAATTACTCTCTGCAGGAAAGGCGCACAAACAGGATGGGCCTGAGTTGAACCCAGGATGAGCCATCCCTGTAAAGATTAGGAAAAGGAAACTCCCCGCCCGGAGCCCACCTCCAGCCAGGGCCTCTCGCATGGCCTGGCAGAGTCGCCGGCCCACCGTTCAGGGTGGGAGGGCGGGCGCGGGCGATCTCGCCTCTCGGGGTCCTTTATTCCTCCTTCCCCTCCCCGACCCCTGCCCTTCTCCCTCGCTTCAGGTGTTTGCTCGCGCTAGGCCCCGGGCTCTTCCCTTTTTGGCCTTCACCTGGGGTAGCCTCCAGCCGGCAGGGCGCCCTCAGACCCCGCACGGCACGGAGCGCGCAGAGCAGGGCGAGCGAGGGGGCCGGGTGGGGGCTCCCGGCGAGGCTGTCCCCGGTCACCGACCTCCCGCGGGGCTGGCGGGGCCGCGCGCCACGCCCCCGGGGCTCGCAAGGCGCAGGAGCCCGCGCAGGATTTCGAAGGACTCGGAGACTGGCGCCGCGAGGCTCCGGCCGGGGATGCGGCGGCAGCTGCTTCCTGGTTTGAAGCTCGCCGAGGGGGGGAGAGCGTGAGTCCGCGGAGGCGGGGGCAGGAGGAGAAGCGGGAGGAGGCGGGGGCAAGAGGCGCTCGGGGCTGGAGCTCACCGGACGGGTCGCTCTGGCTCTCCGGGGAGAGGAGCCTCCTGGCTCTGGGGAAGGCGCGAGTCCTGTGCGAGACCCCGGGGAGCGGCTCGCGCTCGAGAGGGACGGTCGGGCTCCCCCGGCCCGCGGCGAGCTCAGCGCCGGGCTCCCCTCCTTTCCACCTCGCGAGGGAGGGAGGCAGGGAGGGAGGGGAGGAGAACGTCCCGCAGAGGAGGCAGAATGGCCCGGCGAGGGGGACTTGGGCGCTGCTTTTCCCAGGAGCAGCCCGCACTCCTGCGGCTGCCGCGAGGGCTGGCCTGAGCAGGGGCTCCAGGCTCTCCCTGTACGAGCCAGGGCGGCCCCCCGGGGCCGGGACAGCGGCGCCGGCATGTCGTCCGACACCATGAAGTTCAACGGCTACTTGAGGGTCCGCATCGGCGAGGCAGTGGGGCTGCAGCCCACCCGCTGGTCCCTGCGCCACTCGCTCTTCAAGAAGGGCTACCAACTGCTGGATCCCTACCTGACAGTGAGTGTGGACCAGGTGCGCGTGGGTCAGACCAGCACCAAGCAGAAGACCAACAAACCCACGTACAACGAAGAGTTCTGCGCCAACGTCACCGACGGCGGCCACCTAGAGCTGGCTGTCTTCCACGAGACGCCCCTGGGCTACGACCACTTCGTGGCCAACTGCACCTTGCAATTCCATGAGCTGCTGCGCACCGCCGGCGCCTCGGACACCTTTGAGGGCTGGGTGAGTAGCTTGTGACCCCCTGGCTGTGTCCACTTGACCCCCACCTGCCTCCTCCATTTGTAAAAACTCGCCGGGGTGTCGCTTTCCCATCGCCTTTCCTAGCGCCGCGGCGGAGGGAATTCCCTCCAGACTTTGGTCCTTGCCCAGGTGGCCTTGCACTGGTGACGCGGGCGCGGTGGGTGTGCGAGGGCGCAGGTGTGTCTCCAGGAAGACAGCCTGGATACGGTCCCCTTTCGGGACGGCAGCTTGGGCTAACGGGAAGTCTGGGTGGGGGCAGTCACCCCCCCATCTGTCCAGAATTTTGTTGAGGCACCCCAACTCCCCGCACGCGGTTAACACGCAAGAATAGAAAGGAAGATGTGATATGAAAAGGACTTGATTTGGGTAAAGTACTTGAAAAGTTTCTTAGGGGAAAGCTATACATTCTCGCAAGTATTATTCATAGTGTTTATGGATACATGTTGGTGCAGCGGGCTCAGACGTGCACACGTGTTTCGGCATGCAGATCCATTACATCCCAGAGATACATAGCTGCACCGGCAGGGATAGGAGTACCTGGGTCTGCGCGTTGACAAAGTTTTATTGTTGAACAGTTTTCCAAGGAGATGAGATTTACAGGTGTTTGCAAGTAACGTCTGGGTCTGAGAGGTGTGAGTCCTGCAGCGTGCGTTCCTGCTGCTGTCGGTGAGAAAGCTGCCAGAGCTCCTCCGTGGTCTGTGGATCCCCTCCGCACCGGCTGGTGTTTCTGTGCACCGACCAGCAGCTACCCGCAGCTCCCGCTTGGCCTGTGCTTTTCACAGAGTTCCCATGAGGCAACACTTGTGCTGTAAATAAATTAAAATTTCTAGAGCACTCTCCACCTTGCTAAAACGCGTTTGCTTCTTAATCCTCATGCTGGCTTTGTGGGGGTGTTATCTTTCCCACTTTTACATGATGAGATGATAATTATAATGAAGCGGTCTCATTTGCAAAATGGAGTAAGCTGTTTGAAGGCTCTCAGGAATTTAATGATTTAAGTTACGGAGGATGTTAGTATTGAACCCAGAATGTGAATCAGTATTAAACACCTGTTTAAAATTAACAAGTGGTGGAATCAGGTGGATGATAATGAAGACATTTATATATCTACTTTACACGTTGAGGAATTGATAATCTTACTGTAGGTTCTCTAAAATGACAAGTGGCTGTGGTGCTATCTCTTTCTTTTAAATAGAAGTGGAAAAATCCATAATGACAGTTTAACCGTATCATCATATTATATTGCATTAATTTTCCTTCAGCCAAACTTACTTTATGGAATTTAAAAATGCACTGGAGAGAAATGGCTAAAATACAGTTAGAGATTGACATTTTATCCTGTGTTTATCCTACGAATTTCTGGATAGGAAATAGAGGTGAGCCTGGGAATCTGAATGGAATTGCTGGGTGACCGATTAGGAGTGAGGTTGGGTGAGGTTGTGCAGAACGGTGGCGCAGACTGGCCGGAGGCCATTCGAGACGAGTCTTCCCAGAGAGAGGCTGGACTGGTCCTGCTCACTCCTAGTCTGCACATTCGAATCACCTGGGGAGCTTTTAAAACTCCCTACTTTCAGACTCTAGATAGGAATCTCTGCCTGTGGGACCCCAGCATCAGTGCATTTAGGCTTCTCAGGTGGTTCAGATGTGCCCTGATCAGGGTTGAGGACCTGTGGCCCAAATGAAGACCCAGAGATGAGAAGAAGAAGAAGCGCGAGTGTAGGAAGATTTAGGTTACCTGACAAAGTGTGGGTGTGCAGGGCTGCTTATTGTTCCACCCGATTAACAAAGATTTAAATTAAATTTCTATATCTATAATTAATTATTTACAAGTATAATTAATTATACTTAGATATTTAATATAACCCACTGGTAGTGTTTTGTAAAACACAAGTGTTTTGTGGGATAGATCAGCATTTAAATGACGTTGAAACCAGTGATTTGTCATACATTTACATTTGATTGGGGGGGGCAGAGATATTTTTTTTTAAGTTCTGGGTATTTTGAACCAACTTTGATGATAGGATAGAATGGTTAGAGTGTTTCCTTTCTTCACATAACTTTTAAGAAAAATAATCTCAGGAAAATATTTGGCAATATAATGATGCTTTTTTAAAATTATGATTCTTTTGGTTCGTAGGCTAGCACTCAGTCCACTGAGCCACACCAGCCAGGGCTAAAAATTATGATTCTTTATAGTTCTAAAGGTGGTTTTGAAGTCTAGAATTACAAAAAGACTTATTTATCTTGACTATATTATTTTTTAAAAGAGTTTATTTATTTATTTTTTTTTAGAGAGGGGAAAGGAGGGAGAAAGAGAGAAACATCAAAGTGTGGTTGCCTCTTATGCTCCCCCTACTCGGGACCTGGCCTGCAAACCAGGCATGCGCCCTGACTTAGAATGGAACCCATGACCTTTTGATTTGCATGCTGGTGCTCCACTGAGCCACACCTGTCAGGGCTATCTTGACTATATTAAATTGACATGTGTAGTTTATTTAGACAGTTACAAATGGAATAATGAAATTTACTCCACAATAAAGTTATATTGCAATTGGAATTATAAATTGCTGCTTTAAAAAACCTAGCAACTTAGTTTTTGCTAGATCATGTGAATGGACAAAAACAAAAGATAGCTTTATCATTAGTGTAAAACAACAGTTGTTATGCTTTCTGATTTAATGTACTTTCTGAGTATCAAGAAGATGATAATTTATGTTGATTTTAGTACCAGTTTTGTTGATATCACCTTCTAAGCTTGATGAGAGAATGGATTATACCTTTTTATGCAGTATATTCCTAATACCAAACACAGTGGCTGACCTGGATTGGATAATCACATATTTCTTTCTTGACTGACTGTACATATTTCACTTAATCTACATAAAACTGAAGGACATGGAGACATAGGTAAGGAAGTTCTCAAATGTAAATTCACAGCATTAAACACTTTAATTAGAAAGATCCCCAAAGACCTAAACTTCCACCTGAAACTAGAAAAGAAGAGCCAATTGAACCCAAAGTAGGCGAAAGAAGGGAGTTGTAAAGCTAGCAGGTCAGTGAAGTAGAAAATAGAAACAACAGAGAAAATCAATGAATCAAAAAGCTGATTCTTTGAAAAAAAAATTAATAAAATTGACAAACATCAAGTGAGAATGATTGAGGGGGAAAAGAGAGAGAGGGAATACACAAATTACCAGTATTAGGATTGAGAGAACATCACTGTAGATCCTACATACATTAAAAAAAATTATGAAAAACTTTGTGGCAGTAAATGCTGCGATTTAGAGGAAATGAACAAATTCCTTAAAAGATACAAACTACCAAAACTTACTCAAATAACTTGAATAACTTTGTCTATTAAGGTAATTGAATTTGTAGTTTAAAAACCTTCCACAGTGCAAATGTAAGATACCAGAAGGCTTTACTGGTGAGCTCTGTCATACATTTAAGGGAGAAATGTTGCCAAGTCTACTCGGACTATTTCAGAAAATGGAAGGAACCACATCCCAACTCATTCCATGAGGCCAACATTCCCCTTATCCCAAATCCTGATTAAAACACTAAAAAAAGAAAGAAAGAAAGAAAGAAAGAAAGAAAGAAAGAAAGAAAGAAAAGAAAACACTATAGATCAAACTATGCTCCTTGTGGTCATAGATATAAAAATTCTTAAATCTTAGCAAATCAAATTCAACAATATAGCAAATAGATAGTACTTTATGACCTAATTGGATTTATAACGAGGGCTGCAAGGTTGATTTAACATTAAAAAAATGAATTAGTGTAATTCTTTATATTAACAGAATAAAAATGGAGATTTATATGATCTGGATAAATCATATTTAAAATGATTTATTAAAAATCAATTAATTGGGCTTTATCAAAATCAAGAATTATTGCTTTTCAAAAGACACTTGGTGAAAACACAAACCACAGACTGGGAGAAAATATTCACAACATGTAAATCAGACAAAGGAATTAACGCCAACATGTAAAAGAACTCTGTGTGTGTGTGTGCGCTGAAAAACTTTAATTCTTTTTATACCAATTCTGACATTTTATTGAGCTGGGCCCCCCAAAAAAACAAGAAAGAAAAGAGGTGCCCTAAAGTAGACGTTTCCCTTATTAGCTAGTAGAGCAGCATGTGCTGTCCAGGGCAAGCGGAAGACAGTTCTAATCGCCTAGGACTGACAACTCTTATGTCATCGCGGAATTTGCTCATGTTTTCTCTGAAGGCCATCTCACTGTGGGAGCAGTCCAGCACTACTGTATTCGCTAACCAGCCCCCTTTGACGGGCTCCCCCTGAAACTCACACGGTGGCCGGCTCCCTCCCAGCCTCCCGACAGCACAGGTGTTCCCTGCGGCCACAGCCCGTCCCACCGCGGGCTGCCCCATAGCCATCCAGCAGGGTGCCCATGAGGGCCTTGTGCACACCCTCGAAAGGAGTACTAGTGTTTCAGAGATCTAGCAGGTAGGGGCAAAAATTCCTGCCCATTAAGGAATGGGGACGTGGCCTTCAGCATGAAATGGGATCTCAGAGGCACGGATGGCATCCACAGTTTTCATTCTATATAAATAGTTGTAGCAATTCTGATTTCCCGGGGTCTCTGTAGCAGTAGCAGTTTTGCATCATCATCTGCAAGGAGCTGAGGTTCTTACTTGGTATCCTGAACCCTGGATATAGTTGAATATCAATTTCCTCTTTTAAGTCCTTGGGGGCATTGTGTCCCACAGGAACGTGAGGTTCCCTTCAGGATTTCATTGCAAAACGCATGATTTGCCTCTTCACAAAGAACAGTACAAACACCACGCTCCCTTAGGCCATCACCAGCAGGACATTCACCCCCCACAGACAGTTGCTGCCGGACGACATGGCCTCCCCACCCCACGCAGAGCTGTTCCGGTTTACCCTTCTGCCCCGCCTTGTCAGCCTGGGCTCTTCTGAGGCCAGGGCGCCTGGGTCCCCTGAAGCTCCCAAGCCCATTTTCTTTTGGGGAAAGACCAAGGCTGACCTGGCCAGACAACGTGGTGGATTAGGGGCAAAAGAACTTACCACTCAATAATAATCAGGAAAAATACCCAATTTAAAAATGGCCCAAAGATTTGACTAGGACTATCATCAACAAATAACACTTAAAAGGTGCTTGAAATCATTCGTTGTCAAGGAAATGCAAATTAAGATCAAAACCAACTGTAAAGGCTAAGACTGGAAAGACCGACCCTACCAAATGTCGGTGAGGGAGCGGAGCGACTGGAGCTCTCACACGTTCCTGTGAGGAATAGGAAATGGTGCAGTCACGTTGAAAAACGGTTTGGCAGTTTCTTCAAAATGTTACACATACATCTACCACATGAACCGGCTACTCTTAAGTGTTTACCAAGAGCAATGAAAGCATTTATACAAAGGAAGGTGCATGAATTTTCATAGCAGCTTCATTTGTAATAGCCCCCACACTGGAAACAACTCAGATGTCAGTGCACAGGTGAGTGTTTAAACAAGTTGTGTATCCATATAATGGATTGGTAATTAATAAAAAGTGACGAACTATTGATACATGCAAGAATGCTTGTGAATCACAAAATAATTATGCTCAGTGGAAGATGCCAGGCAAAAAGGAGTACACGCTGTATTTGTGTGCAATTGCAGAAAACACAAACTAGTTTGTAGAGGCAGGAAGCACGCTGTCGGTTGTCTGGGAATGGGAGGATGGGCTGGATTACAGAGAAGGCAAAAGGAAACTTCTAAGGCATACGAAAATATCCATTGTTTTGATTGCGGTGATCATTTCAGTTATGCACATAGGTCCCCGCTCACCTTGTAGTTCACTTTCAAGTGTGTACATGTTATTAGATGACAATCATACCTCAATAAAGTTGTGTGTGGGGGGAAACTATGAGTAATTATTATCCCTCTTTTACAAAAAAGATGTTAAATAAATGAATTAGATGTTAGCCAATGTCAACTTAAAAACCATGTTGTCTTTTCAGTGCAGATAATATTTATCCAAGGAGCATAAAAAATAACAAATTAATTAAAGATGGTTTCTAATTTTTTGGACACAGTCTTGTTTCCAAATTCTCCCTGTCAGTTTTTTTTCTGTTTATTCTAGAACTCACTTATTTTGCATAATTTCTTGAACGTCTGAAAACCGAAGCTGTGTCTACATTATTGATAAAACCTTATTTCCGTCTTTCATATATTTGCTCTCGATTTGCTTGGCTTTCCAAATGGGGACCAGCACCTAATACTTCATGCAGAGCGTGGGGTCATGGGGGAAGGTGAGAGGAGCTGGAGGCTGCGTCATGGAAAGACCTTGGCACCCCCTCAGGAAGGAAGGACCTTCTTGGCGGGATCCCAGGCTGTTTTCCTGGTTCAACCCTCTTGAAGACGTTCTGTTCCCTGCAGCTCTGGAGGGCTGCTTTCTCTCAGCTTCTCAGTGAGGTACCTGTTTGGTAGTCTTGTCAGGTGAAGCAGCCAGGGTACCCCTGGGCAATCTTTGATTATCTTTCTACTTGATTCCCAAATCCACATGCATAAATTTATAGCATCAAAATTCTTCTAGATTCATTATCTAGTGGTTCATTCTCTTTTGTGCTTTGTAGTGGTTATTTATTCTCACAATTATTTTTCTCTGAGCTAACTGGTGAGGCATGTCTAGCACGGACGGATGAAGTCAGTGTTCAGGGGAAGAACATATTTTAGCATCTCTAGGGAGGTTTATTCCAATGGACATGAATTGCATTGGATATGTTATATCTTCTGTTCATTGTAAGAATTTTGCTGCAGTGGGGCTGGCTGTTCCTTATCATGCAGGCTGTGGCTCAAATGTTTCCCCCTCGGAGAGCATTTTTCTGACCGCATTATTATCTTGTCACCCTTTATTGCACTCACCGCTCTCTGAGGGCTGTCTGCTTATTGTACCTGTGACCTTGAGAATAGGATCCCCACCTCTTTTAGCCACTGTTCTAACTCCATCTTGAACTGTGTCCAGTACATACTAGGCACTTAATATTTGTTGAAATAATATTTTTTTAAAGATTTTATTTATTTATTTTTAGAGAGAGGGGGAGGGAGGGAGAAAGAGAGGGAGAGAAACATCAATGTGTGGTTGCCTCTCAAACGGCCCTCACTGGGGACCTGGCCGGCAACCCAGGCATGTGCCCCAACTGGGAATTGAACCGGGACCCTTTGGTTCGCAGCCCGCGCTCAATCCACTGAGCTACACCAGCCAGGGCAAAATAATAATAAGATTTTTGGGCAAGTAAAGTGCAAATACTTTAGGAACATCTTTCTATAAACATTTTATTTGTTTTCCTAAAAGAAAGAAATGAAAGTATTCGGGGAGTGACCAATTACTACAATTATTGCAGTGTCCCTCCCTTAAATCAGTCAATGAAACACCAATGTGTTTGAAAGACGGGACCAGATTTCTGTGCCCTTTGAACATAGTAATAGATTGAAAACCGTGTGTGGAAAATTGCTTGCTTTTGTTTCATTGTAAAAGACTATGATTTTTAAAGCTGTTAATATCTTGTAACTTTGTTCTCTAGGAATCTGTGAGCCCAATATGTTCAATTTGGGGCAGAAGCAAGAAAAGAGCATTAAAAGGTTGGATGCTTCAACCTCGGATTGCTAATGCAGTTGGTGGGCAGGGCATGAATCCTCATCTTCTGCAGCTCAGCACAGTGTTGGTAGTCAGCGGGTGCTTAGAACGGTGACTAGGCATGACAGTAAAAGCACAGTGCGCTTTTATGAGACGGGCAGCAGTTACTTAGGTTAAGAGAGGTGCCTTGGATTTTCTGTAGTCTCTTTAGAAAAGATCTATTTTATAAAACAATGGACGAGAGCAGATTCTCCTTCTGTGTTGACTGCTTAGCTCCATTTTATTACAAGACGATAACAATGAGTTATCACAATGAGTGGAAACTCAGTCCCAGTCCCCTCTTTTTCGCTCTCATCATTGCTGTGTCCAAAGGGATCTTTCTCAGGTGCCACGCTGAGTCATTCCTTTACCGAAACCCTTTCTGTGGTTCCCCGCTGCTTCGGAGAAAGCACAGCTCTTTAAAACCGTATAGGATGTTCCCATGATCTGGCCCTTGATTTTCAGTGGAGCCTTCTCTCAGCCCACCCTCTGTGCTCCAGGCACCGTGACCATCTTTCAGTTCCTCAGCGCTCTGCTGCTGATTCCTACCTGTGACCTAGGTCTCCCTGCAGACATCACTGACCCAGAAATCTTCCCCTGGTATGTCGTCTGGGTTTGGTCTCCTCCTTGCGTTCCCTCAGCATCCTGAGATCTCCAGGGTCCAACCCCCTCCCCTCCTGAAAGAATGAATGCATGAATGGATTGGACTGTCATGGAAGTGTGTGACACTGGTCAGAGGGAGTTCAGGATGTAATCGTGTGGACGATGGACTGATTCATCCCCTCAGCTACTCTAATAGACCATGACATGTTTCTGTATGAAATGCTGAGCCTTAGGGTACGAACCATCACGTACCCTAAGCTTTGTACAGGTCATAGAAGAATCACAGATGTTGAAGCAGGAGGGTCACCTAGTTGAGAACAACTGAAACACCTGACAATTCTTAGACCTGTGGACAGCCTGCAGATGTTGATGTATTCATTGGGCGGAGATGTTTTTAACACTGAATCTGAAGGCATTTAGTTCTTAGGAGGTGCTTCAGTTTGCCACAGACCCTACCACTCCCCATGAAAAACCAATCCTCTGGACTCATTCCATGCTTGGGAGGTTTTGGCGTTTTGGGGTTTTTGACACCTACTGCAGCTCCAGCCTTGGTTTTCAGAACGTGAGAATGAGAGCCACAGCCGAAGCAGTGCTGTTGCCTTAGCTCATGTGAATTCTGACAGATGGACACACACACACTTAACATCTCCAGTCAGGGGTGTCCATCCTTTTGGTGTCTCAGTGCCACACCGGAAGGAGTTGTCTTGGGCCACACATTAAATACATTGCCACATGGAATCACAAAAAAATCTCTTTAAAAAATGTTTTAAGTAAATTTACGATTTTGTGTTTGGCCACATTCATAGCCATCCCGGGCTGCCTGTGGCTCGTGAGCCGCAGGTTGGACATTCCTGACCACATACGTATGTAGATATACTTATTTAGATTTATTTATATGCATTTATTAATTTATAAATACATTAAATTAGATGTATATGTATTGTGATATTTATGTACCTACAATTTTAGAGGAAGCTGGCTTATTAGTAAACATATGGGGAGTTGACTGCGAATTACTATTGTATTATGTACTAATTTAGAGAAATCTCTCTTTGTCTTTCATGATATAACTCCCAGCAATATATAAGTGCTGTGCTGTAGTGGGAGTAAGGACAGTGGGTCCAAAGTGTGGCTTTGCCACCTGTCAGCTGTGACCCGCGGCAAGCCTCTTCCGTCAGGGTCTCAGTTCCCTGGTTTATACAGTGAGGGGATTGCACTAGAGCATCTTGAAGGACCTTCCATCTCTGAAGCCTCAGCCTCCATATACTCGGCAATTACATCTTTCTCTTTCAAATGATTGGTTTGGTTTTAAGTAGTCAAAATGAATTGTATCTTATCAAAGTTAGTAACTACTGAGAGTTAAATTGTTCTAAATCTAAATTGCTTGGGCTTGGAGAGGACTTAGCTCATGTCTAAATGACTTAGCATTGATAGTGCTGTTGATATTATTTCCTTATCTTAGAATCAAACTGAAGGAATTACAGCGGGTCCTCATTTTAAGCCATGCAGTTATATTTCTTGATTTATGCGAATGAACTCCTTGTTCTATGGGTTGGTTGTAAGTCATGTCCCTTCTAGCTAATGTGAGAGAGAGATGGAGAACCCCACTGTTTGAGCTTTTGCTGGAAGCATTCTCACTAGTATGGTAATTAATGCTCTGTAGTCACCCAGTGTCTGTAGCCACCAGTTTATCTATCTACCCTAGGTGATGACAAATACTATAAATCACCTGTAGGACAGACATTTTAATTAGATGGAGGAATAAGCCTAAGGGTATTGGCTATCTGGTGTTTAGGTGCTATGCTGAAGAATTTTATGTGATGGGAAATGTTTTTGAGAATCATAGTACTATCCAGGGAGGTTTATGAAGGTTATTATGTCAGAGTATTTCTGTAGCACCAGAAAGTTACAGTGATTGTCAAAGCACAGGACTTTTTAGTAGAAAGACCACTTAAGACTCACTAGCAGTGCTTTTATGATATGCTGCTGTCTAGAAAGTTCCCTTGATTTTAGGTAAGTTTTATCCTCGTACACGTTTGACCTTACAGGGACACAAAGATGCTTAGTTTGTGCTTATGGTAAAAACACAAATTAAGAAAATTGTCAGAGGATAAAACCATGGCCACCACGAGCCCCCCATAATTACATTAATAAACTAAGTCTTATGGGGACAGTGTGGGTATGTTCTAGACCTGGCCCCTGTTCTCCGAGTGCTTAAACCCAAACCACAAAGATGCTCCTTCATTTGTAAGCCGTGTTTGCCCCTTGTACTCGCACGGCACTGTGCCTCCATCTCTCTCGTAGCACTGAAATGTGACGCCAGGCCCCTGTCCTCGCACTGGACTTCGGTGTCCTTGCCTGTGATGTCAGAGGGCTGCAGAGCTCTGGGGCCCCTTCGGATATCTGAGTGTCCGAGTTGTGTGGTTCTAGTTTTGGTTCCTTTGGCTAATGGAAATTCTGCTCCCTCCTGAAATATCTTCTGGAGACTGTTCCACTGATGCTCAGGTTTGTCTTTGGCTGAAAATTATTTTTGGAAGACTACATAAAGGTCATAAATATATTAGCATAATTCCGTAAACAGAATGCATTTATTAATCTATGAGCTGGGGACCTCTTAGGTTCTCATTGTTCTATCATAGTACAGAAGAGTTGAGAACAGATTCAGCAGAAGCAGTGCTTTGGAAAATGTTTTTGAGCCCTCCTGGACCCTTGTAGTGGTGATGAAAGCTATGGACGCTCTTTCTAGAAAAGTGCTCATTATGTGCGTATTGACAATATGCTGGGAACAGTGTCACTGGCTTGGTGTCCCTGAGGCCTGGCATGAACACAGGGCCTCAGGTTAAGAAACTCCAATGGAAAGGTTTCAAAAATAAGGCTTTTATTAATTTCCAATTCCTAGGGCATGGTTCTAATATTTCCCCCTGTATTTGAGGACATTCTCACTTCAGCTAGTTATGGAAGACACCCAATGGAAAAGAGGCTCTATAAATTTTATAGAAAAAGATGTGCTTTAAAAAATGTCTTCTCACTTCTGGTTCCTGGTGAATTGTGCCAGTTGATGACCCATTTGGGGACCTATTTGGTTTTGTTATTTAGGTATTTTCAAAGCCTCTATTTTTGAAGGGGTTTTTTTTGTTTTGTTTTTGAGGTTTGCAGTAGATGAAAAGTTAAAAAGAAAAAACTAGGACAGTGTGAGTGACCTTGGCTTGGCATCTTTTGTTCACTTAAACTTTCCCCTATAAAAAGAGATAGGATTTATCTGTATACTTGAAACATTTGAGCTGTACTGAGCATTATGGTGAACAGCTGTGTTAGTCGAAGACAAAATGATGAAATCAGTGATGCTGGTCTGCTCCTCTTGCCCTGTGACCCCTGGTCTCCTATGGCCTGGGTTTTCTGATCTTCCCTGGAGTTCCAGCTCACCTTACTGATACCTTGGAAAACAGCCTGCTGATGGTAGACATTGAGCCGGTGGAGGTCGGCCACAGCGCAGCCCCCTCACTAGTTAGAGGTGAAGTTAGAATCTAGCCTGTGGGCGTCAGTCCAGTATTCTTTCTTACTGTGCACCCTGACTCCGTTCTAGGTGTTACAGACAGGGCAAGAGCACGCAACACCCGGAGTCGTGGCTCTCACAGAGCTTCAACCCTGCCATGCAGAGGTAGCTAATAAGCAAGCAAACAGGTGATTATGAGAGTAACAGATGGTGGTTAGAGGCTAAGAGGAGAATTAAAACAAGGTGATGTGATAGAGTGTGACAAGGTGAATGCTTTACCTCGAGTGGACAGAGAAGGACTCACAGAGAGGGTGACATTTCAGCTGAGACCTGAGAAACAAGTAGCCACCAGCCATGTGGATGTCAGAGAACGGAGCATGCTCAGCAGAGGGAAGGCCTGATGAGGTGAAGGCCTGATGGTGGAAACGAGCCTGACACGTGGAGAAACAAATAGGAGTGTGCAAAGACGGGAGACGTGGTGTTTGATGGCCAGTTGGGTATATCACCTCAGCTCCGCTGCAGGGAGTGGGAACCTTCATCTCTGACCGTTTTCTCCTCTGGAAAGTGGCGCTCCTGTTAGTACCTCGTAGGATTGCAGTGAATATTAGATCGAGTACATTAAACACGGCCAGCGCAAAATAGGCCCTCCAGAAATGGTAGGTTGGGTTACTTTTAATCTTACAAGGAAATTAATATTATGACAAGGGCCTTCTGAAAATAACCATATCGGTCAAAGAAAGACATTCAGAAGGTTGCATCTTAGACAATGCGGGGTGACATGAAAGTTTCCTGGGGATAGTCTTGCTGGTGCTCCTCAAGTGAAGCAGAAGCGTCTGTTTACGCTCTATGCCCTTCAGCACCGTGTTTTCTAAAGAGAGAACAGAGGAAAGGAAACAAAGATCCTGAAGTTTAATGCAGATTTTTGAATTTTTGAATGATGTATTTGTTTTCTGTAGACTTGTAAGTATAGTGGAAAGCTTTAGACGGATAGGGTAATTATAATAATAGGGCCTCAAAGTGTTTCTTTTTTTCTTAATAAAACTACAAATTTATGGATGAGAATTAATAAACATGGTGCCAATAATCATAAAGGAGATAAACCCTCACAAGTTATGAATAACTAGATACAGTTGATTCTTGCTTACTACTAAAAGCTCATTTACTCTATGGACTATAATTTTGTGAATTAACTCTGAATAATTTTGCATATTTTGAACAATTTTGAGTAATGTTTATTTTGGCATCTCCCTGATTTCCAGAATATTTCTGACCTCCTTTTCAATATCCATTTTTCTGTGTTTTATGTAAAAAGACACATTGGCATTTGCTTAAGCCATGTAAATTAGAATGCAGAATCTACAATTACAGAGTAATAGTACACAAATACAGGTTTTGAGGAATACTTATTGGACAACTATCATGATTATCAGTGTATCATAGTGTGGGTGGGTATCGGCCAGACAGGGGTTCAGCTGTGGGTCTGCCTCTTATTAGCAGGGGTCCTTTGACTTTTGCAAGCCCCAACTTCTCACCTTGAGGTGGTGCCCCCCTCACAGGGCCGTGTGAGAACACGGAGAGGAGTTACGTAAATAGTCTCACACCGTGCGTGACGCACACCAGTGAAGGAAAATCGTTGTCATTGTCACCACTGCCATCGGTCTACCCCAGCGCTTAAAGATGAAGTGATGGGCCCATCCTTTTCCTGAAAGGAACTCGGGAAACAATAAGACATTTACTGACATACAATTTTAGAGTTTTTAATTGTAGACAATTTAGAGTTTAGAGTTTTTCAAATATTAGAAAAGTTTATAAGGCGTTTTGAGTTCAGGCTTCTTGTTTTTGCTTTTTACTTAAGATGCTGGAGTGTAAATCACTGATAAATCAATAGGATGCTACCGGAGGAAGAGGAGATGGTCTCCTTACCCTAGAATCACAGGGATTTGGGGTAAATTCTATGCACATGTCCACTCTGGTCTTGCAAGGAATATGTGGAAATAAAGCTGAAATTACTGTAGCTACAGTGTTGGCCAAAATTAGCTTATGGAAAACCTTGAAATTGAGTCTTGGTCTGCTCATACGATATTAGACAGGTTCTGAGTTACTGTGAATAAATTACCAGAAAGAAGTGAAGTTGCAATATGTAGTTGCAAAGGGCTTCAAAGAGTCCTTTAGTTGCAAAAACCTGCAGTGAGCACTTTTATTGAGTTTTAGTCATTTTTTATGCAGTTAAAGGAAATGATGGTAATTAACCTCTTCCATTGGTATTAAAAGATGTTTCCTTGATTTAAGTTTGAACATCTAATCACTGAATGTGAATTATTGTTATGCTTACAAAGAGAAAAACTAAAGTCTTAAAAGTGCATTATTTGAACTTGTAGAGTTATGGATAAAATCGAGGGCACCAACAATTTTGATTTGCTTTGCAGAAAATATGAAGTTTCCCCTTCTATTCTGACTTATCTTGAAATTGATTACTTCTCATTTTATCTGTTGACTGGGTACTTCTTCTGGGTTCTAGATCTTTCACAGTTGTCAAGTCAGAGGTTTTCTGAAGTGTACACATTTAATTTTTCAGAACAGAAGTTTCACATGCTCTATAGCAAAGCCCAACCGTGTGCATCAGTGTTCACCACGGCTTTGGCTGGGTTGCCCAGAAGCCTTGGTCAGCTCATCAGCTACTCAGAGAATATATCTTTGAGTCTCCCTGATGGGCCTCCTCACTTTCTTGTCGTGCACATCCCGTACCCGTGCTGCTGGTTGCACTGATCTGCTGGGGCACTAGTGTGGCAACCGTCTGGCGGCAGAATGTGAGTGAGTCTGTGGGTGTCCGTCCTCATTTCAGCCTGACCTGCTGCCTTGAGCTCAGTGAGGACTGCTCACTGTGCGAGCACCAGGGGCCCTCAGCCTCCCCCTGGCCCTGAAAAAGTGGTCGGGGATCCAGGAAACATTTGGAGAACGAAAAAATTCCTCAATGTTCTCATATCTTCGGTCTGATTCAGGATTCAAACACTGTCATCCATGTTTGCTGAAAGATTTTCGTTATAAAATTTGCATTTCGGATATAGACATTAATTAATACCTTGTGCACACACGTCTGTGTGTGTGTGTGTGTGTGTGTGTGAGTTAAGAGCAGCATCAGAAATAGCTTAGAATGAATATTCTAGAGTGATTTTTACCCCCTCGATTATTTAAATAAGTGTAAAAGGTACATGAAAGGACTGTTTGAATCCCAAATAAGATGTAACCTTTTGGTTAGGCGATAAGAGGTGGTTTCCAAAATGGGAAAAACTGAGAGACTCGCATCTTCTGGCACACCAGAGGGCAGGAATATATTCATGACACTCTGCCCTTGGGAAGACCAGGATGCCAGCAGCAAGGGCTATAAACTTGATCATAGTTTAACTATGACCGTGAAGTGATAGTTGGCATTTAAACGTATTTTTCTTAAAATATCCTGCTCTGGAAAAAAAATAAGTGATTCTCGAAGTTGCCTCATTAGGGCTCCAATGTGCATTTTTCTCTCTGAGCTGAATTTCTAGTGGCTTGTCATCGACTCCTTCTGCTGTAGTTTGGTCCTATCAAGCTTGTGGATGTAGAATTTTGTGTTAAAGCAGGTAGAATAATGATTCTGAAAAATTGTTCTCATCAAGATATTAAGTGTCTCTCCATTAATATTATTTCCATTTATATCTTAAAGTCAAATTAGCCTAGTGACAGTCTTCTTCAATGAAGCTTACATTAAAAAAAAAAAAGAAACCGACTGAGAGAATTGGAAGAAAAACTAAAGGTCTCACCACCCTTCAACCCATTCCCACTCTAACAGCCCACTTCCTGCCCCTCTTACCCTTAGTAGGACCCAAACTTCCTTACTGGTTTTCTATGTGGGCCATTATTTGGAAGAGCTGAGATTAGAATCAGAGTTAGAATGAGGGAGAACTTGTTTGTTTCCTGGCACTCAAATTATACTCTGTAGGCAAGTGCACCATTCTTCCAGGAAAACAGAAGCTGACAGGTGTGAACTTCCCGCTCCTACCTGTGGCAGATCCTGCAAGCAGTCTTCTGATAAGGGGAACTTCCAGTTTGGGCCCAGTCGTCCACCTTCAGGTCCCCTATCTGTCCCCCCTGGGTCGGGGGTTCCCTTTCTCATACCTTCAGTTTCTCCCTTCCTTCAGACACCTCCCGTTTAGAAACATCTGTGAACACAGAGGGCCCAGCTCCACTGAACAAGCCACCCAGCCCTTTCTTGGCCTCGCTTGCTTCCCTTTTGAGGTGAGGCTCAGTGTCTCCCCTTTCCTTCTCAGATACTTCCCCAAAAGAGCTGTCTGCATCTGTCCTCCCCTCCGCCTTCATTCTTCTTCCCAACACAGGCTGGCTGTGGCCTCTCTCATTGCGTGAGTACCGCGCTGCAAAGCCCAGGAATGACCACACAATCATGCCACTCATTTGTGTTGTTGGCTGCTACGTTCGCTTTGAGACAGTTTGCTCCTCTGCTTTTCTGTTTCTTTAGGAGCCTTCTAGGATTTTTTTTGTACCTCATCCATTAGTCTCCTTCAATATCAGTGTTTCCTGGGCTTTTGTACTTAACTTGTGTCTCTCACTTCAGATGCCACATGTCTCTTTCTGGTGTTAACCACACAGGGGTGTCAGACTCATTTTTACCGAGGGCCACATCAGCCTCGTGGTT
The DNA here is from genome assembly GCA_004026765.1 of Micronycteris hirsuta. Lineage (NCBI taxonomy): Eukaryota > Metazoa > Chordata > Mammalia > Chiroptera > Phyllostomidae > Micronycteris > Micronycteris hirsuta. Next base: position 33,629 of record PVJI01000087.1, on the reverse strand, counting down.
GCCTCCAAAGGGCCGAATGTAATTTGAGGACTGTATAAATGGAACTACTCCTCAACAGTTAAGCGAGAGCTCAGCGCTGCCACTGGATAGAAACAAGGTGCCGGGCCGGATAAAACAAGGTGGAGGGCTGGATTCGGCCCGCGGGCCTTGTGTTCGCCCCCTGTGATATAGCACGTATGCCAAGGACTTCTAAAGCTCTGTCTTCCATCTTTGTCCCTGAGCCTGATTCTTCCTTCTAGGACCCGGGCAGGCTCAGGGCAGGGGACTTTAGACTTCATCTCCTTCAATCTTCACAACAGCCTGTGAGGGATGCGCAGCTACCACAGCACCTGCATTTCTCACCTGAGACAATTGTGGCTTAGGGAAGTCCAAGAACATGTCCAAGGTCTCTTGTCTTATATGCTTGCTGGACAGACTACTTGGATGTCCTCCATTCATCTCTAAGTCAATATTCCATAATTAGATATTCTATCTCTGCCCATTTTCTCAGTCAAAACTGGTCTTACCGTCGTCCAGCCACCTAGGCATCACTGTGGACTTTTCTCTCTCCTTTCACCTCTCCCCCATTTCAGTCCATTGCCAAGTCCTGCTGAATTGGCTTGCAAAATACTTCCTGAGTCAATTTTCTTCTCTCCATCACCATCTCACTTGTTCAGGCTCTTATCATATAAATGGATTATTACAATGGCCTTGGAACTGGTCTGAAGCCACCCTCTATAGAGCTGCCTAGATGAATTGTCTAAAACTCAACCCTCCCCTTCCTCCTTCTAGAAATCTTTCAAAGGCTTTCCATCCCCTGTAAAGTCAGGCTCCTTGGGAAGATTCGCAGGAGTCTGGCCCTTGCCTACCTTCCCCATTTCATCTGTCACCTCTCCTTGTCTCAGTTCATGATCTAGGTACCAATGAGCAAAACAGCTCTTCTTGCTTCTGCTCATGCCTACTTGCCTTCATTTTCAGAACCTTTTGGGGGAGGAGAGCAAGTAGTCCTTTGTACAAAAGACTTGTTATTGACATTAGAAAATACAGGGGTGAAGGAAGCTATAGAGCACAGCTGTGTCACTCTCCACGCCACCACAAACAGCCCTGAGTATGCACACGAGCATGCCCACACACACTTCCGCGTGTCAGCTCTCAGCACTCACTGAGCACCTGCTATAACCAGAGACCACGAGAGGTGCAAAGCTGAAGGAGCTCACCCTGTAGTGGGGGACACGTCACAAAGCAACTCTTTCATCATTGGGTAGAATAGCATAGAAATGTGTGCGGTTGATAGGATTGTGAGCCTGGGGAATTCAGGGAGGACATCCTGGAGGAGTTGATATTCAAGTTCAGGCTTCAGGGAAAATCAGTATTAACCAGGTTTACAGTGCCACAAACTCATTTTCCTGTTTCCCCCTTGAGGACTTGTATCGTTTTCTGTGACATTTTACCCATGTAGAGGGATAACAACACTTAAGTGCCTTTTGTAAGCGAACTGTGCCTGGTTCATACTATTGGCAGGAACTGGCGTTATGGAGGCAAAGAAATTTTTTCGGTCTCTGTTTATTCCTCATGCATGGGTAGGTGCTGAATACATGGTTGAACTGGATGCTTTGAGGTGAGGGGTGAGAAGGGGTTCTTCTCTTTTCCCCGGAGGTGGTAAAAGTCAGTGTGACAGTTGGACCCGTGTGGGGGTGGCCCTGTGAGGTTCTAGGCCAGCGCCCAGCCTCTGCAGTGTAACTGGGCTAACTCACGGGAGGGGCAGCATAGTCTACATGCTCAACTCGGGTCTGAACACAAGTGCCAAACTCATTTTCAGGTGAAGGGAGTGCCCTTTTAAAGGCTGAACTAGTAATTAAATTCCAGCAGAGGGGTGGTGAAGGTGGAGCTAACTCATTTATTAGCATATAATATGAGCAACCTAACTCCCATAAAGGTAGATTACTGTGGTTGTCCTTTCCTACCTGCAGAGGAGCTTTGGAGAGATGTCCTTGATTATGAGTCTGTCAATGAGCAGCTGCTTGAAGATCTCAAAATAGCAGATTTTTATCTCCAAAGTTGTAAAGTTCACAATCATGGACTCCGAATGATCTGCCCAGACCCCTGTTCCATAAGGCTTCGTCACCGCCTACCGTGGTGTGAAGCCTTTGTTTTTTCAGAGGCCCATTTCTACCAGAAGAGTCCCGCACCGTAAGTGTTTCCACAGGAACTGCCCTTCGCCAGTGTCATTGTTGTGGCTGAATGGCAGAGCCCACAGGGCGGAGGTGCTTTAGCTCTCATTGAACATGCAACAGATCTTTCCATCGCTCACTGCGAACTTTCCAGACTGTTCTGGTCCACCACGGAGTCTTCAAACCAGTTTTACTGATTGCTACATGAGAACTAGTAATGAGATGTCTTAAATCCCTTGAAGACTAGCATCCAGGAGGGTTGTTTAGTGTTTACCCCTGCCAGCCGACATTAGACAGTTCTGTGTAGAAGTTGCTGGTGAGATATGAGCACTGGGTAGAATCACTGTTAAGATAGCCAGAGAAGCTTACCTCTGACTAAAACAATTTTGTCCCTCTCAGCTTCTCCATGGACCAACAAATATTGTTTCAAGTTCACTAATTCTTCTCACAGGGGCTTCTTTCTTGCTTTTACTTCTTTTCTGAGTGTTTGCAAGGTGGCCTGGAATAGTCAATTGTTCACTAGACTTCATGTTACTGCCTGGTCGTCGTTTACAAGTGGAGCAGTTGCCAAAGAGATCCAGTTATTTGGGTTGATAAGTAAGAGGAATGGCTTGGAGGCTAGTGTCCTGTCTGGATAAAGGCTTACTATAACTTCAAATAAGAAATGGATGAATCTTAAATGATTATACCCCGAGTGAGAGATCTTCCAAAAGAAGGGCCCTTTAGAAAAACAGTGACCAGCTTGTTGAAAAATAAGACACTGGATTGGATAGAGGAAGATTTACGTGTTCAGACCCATTGCTTTCTCTTATGAAAGTATGAAAAGACTAGACTATAGGGAACAGAAGGTCTTCAGTTTTATTGGTGAGATATTTATTTGTTGTGAAGCTCCGAGGGAACAAGGACTAGACAATGCAGGACAGAATGACAGGTTTCTTTAGACCTTTTTTTTAATCCTCACCCAAGGACATGCTTATTGATTTTACAGAGAGGGGAAGGGAGGGAGAGAGAAGGAGAGAAACATCAGTTTGAGAGAGAAACATCAATCAGTTGCCTCTGTATGCACCCCAACATGGAACCCATGACCTAAGCATATGCCCTGACTGGGAATCGAACCCACAACCTTTCGGTTTACGGGACGATGCTCCAACCAACTAAGTCACACCAGTCAGGGCTCTTTAGGCTTTTATCTTAAATATAGAACAGTTATCTAATGGGCCAAAGTAAGACCTGGCGTTTTTTTGTAATCAAGCAATATATTGAGTAGTGATTCATTGTAATCACACGTGGCACACTGTGAAAGTATAAAAATTGGTTTAAAAATATTTATGAGTGTGAAGATGTTTAAAAAGAGTTTTGTCCATAACTTCATTAGCCTGAGATGAGTGGAATTATATTTGGCACCAGGAAACTGATCTGGATTATTGAGAGCAGTTGTTTTCTAGGTTCCCATGTTCTGTGTGAAAGCGTGGCCTGACTCCTTGGCTTGCTCCCGGGTCCAGGATCCTGACAGTCAGCTCTTCAATCTGAGTCTTCTATCCCCAGAACCCCATCGCCTTTACCCTGTCCTGGGCCTGTATTTTATAATGGTGGCTCTTTTGGATAGTGACTTCCCACGTGTAGTAATCTCTCATCATCCTGAAATAATGTCATTGTACCTTTGGAACTCCATGAAGCTCGTCATTTGAGGCACACAGTCCGTCTGTGGGCTTGGGAAAGAAGAAGGGTAGCCTTGATCCAGGCCGTTGATGAACCAGGTGATCTCCGGAAGCTCCCCCAGCTGTGAGAATTCTGACGTCATTCACATCTGCTGCCACGATTGCAGCTTCGTGACACTGGATGCGGAAGAAGAAAGAAAAATAAATATGAGAGACCCAGCTCCCCGAGCCCGTGAGAAGTGGGGCAGGAGTCGGGTGAGAGGGTGCCTGGCATTTCCCAGCCACATCAATATAGAAATGTCATGTGATGTAAACGGAGGCAGGTGAAGGGCCCATAGTGTGTCAGATGCCCCTATGAAAGTAGCTGTTGTGTGACAGGTATGGCATGCTGCAAGCTGGGATTTTGTAACAGATTTAATCTTTTATTTTTATTTTTGTGGATCTGTTCAATGAAGTGTTTAACGTTTGTAAGTAACTTACTTGAGAGAAAAGGAGCTGGTGGAGAGTGCCGGATGGCTGCCGTGTGACCAGACCTGTTCCTTTTCAGGCCTGCACAGCCAGCTGTGGGGCAACCAAGCAGACAGCTGCAGGTGCAGCTGGGCAGCACCTGGGCCTGTAATCAGCAGGTTTGTTTATGAATGAGATGGGTGGAGTGGTCACTGGCAGGTCTGCTCTGATGAAAGAACTGACCCTGCTGATCTTTGCTTTGGGGACTCTGTGTGTGTGACTTCTGGAAGTTCTCCTCATGGCCTACCTGTGTCACCTCCTGTTTCCACCACATCCACATTGCCAGCTCTCTAAAACTTAAGAAATCTTAGAGATCATCAAAGACAAAAGGTTCTTTTTTTTTAATCTTCACCCAAGTCCATTTTTTTTTTCTCCATTGCTTTTAAGAGAGAGGAAGGGAGAGAGAAACATTGATGTGAGAGAGAAGCATCGACTGGTTGCCTCCTATACCTGCCTGGATGGGGGATCGACTGTGCAGCCTAGGAAAGTGCCCTGGCTGGGAATTGAACCTGCAACCTTTTGGTTATGGGACACTGCCCTAACTGAGCCATACTGGCTGGGGCACAAGTTTTCTTCTCCTTCTTCTTTTTTTTTTTTTTTTCTTTTTCTTTTTAAAGTCCCATTGACTGCCTCAAACTCCCAATTGAGTGCTGGAGGCCAGACACTAATTGCTTCTGAAGCGCCCCACTTCACATGGTCGTATTTCAGCTTCTGCTTGGAGGGAGTGACCTTCTCAGGCCTGCTAAGGGCTCATTTCTGTTCATGTCACAAGAGCAGGCTGCATACTCATTCTCCCTCAGTTCCCTTTTCTAGTAGATTTCCTCACAAATATTTTCCTCTTTCCACTATTCTTAGGGTAGCAGGTCCTAAGATATTCACATATAGATGACCTCCCCTCTCAAACACTTTTCTAGGGGGATCATTTATGGAGGATAGTCTCTCTCCAGGGTCTTCCGTCACTGGCGGTGTCTTTGAGGCTAGCCTAAGTAGGGTGTTTTTAAAACTTTTGCGTGAGTCTCCACTTAATACTTAACGATCCCCAGACTAGGCAGGTTTTAGATCCTCAAGGGGCCTGCATTAGGTGTCTTCCCTGCCATGGCCTCTAGTTAACAGTGACAACTACATAGGAGTAGGGTGACATTTGTATTCTTTCCCCACCCCATAGACTAAAACTTTCAATATTGGTATCTGGAGACCCGACTGACAGAGCCTCAAGGAATAATTTGATGGTGGTGGAAATCAGATGCGTGCTATGCATGTTGAAGAGAACAAATGATCCTCCTCCATGAATTTCAACTTGTTCCTTCTAGCTTAGTTCTGCTGCAGCGTCCAGAGGCAGCAGAGAAGTGACAAATGGAGTAGGGTCAGGGTGGGATAATGCATAATAATAGTAGGTGACTCAAAAAGGGTTATTTAGACGTCAGATTGAGTGCTTTACATGCATTAACGCATTCAATCCTCTGAGTACCTTTGAGATGGATAGATTCTCTTATTATCTCCTCTTTATGAGGTGACTGAGGCCCAGAAAGGGGAAGATAAGTGGTGGGATGGGTAGCCATTAGGTGGCAATACACTTGCTTTATTTAAGTGATTAGTAGGCAAAATGAAAATCTTAGAGATGAACTCCTGCATATTTGACTTTCAAGGGTATAGGTCTCTTAATTCTGATAAATGAAGAGTTTATAGAGAGCCCTGGTTTAGGAAGGACAACTTCCCTGGGCTTTGTGTGCTTCTGCAGCAGGTGACCGGTCCTCGAATAGCTCGGTGCTTCCCCAGATGGCATGCCTGTCCTAGCGTCAGTGATCACATCGCACCCATTTGATTGGCCTTCTCTGGGATTTACCTGCCCTCAAACACTGAATCGCCCTATTTATACATTTCTGCTACTTTTGATTTTATGCTCTCTTCGTAGAACCATGAATGACTAAGTAAAGTCATAATTCAGTTTATCAGGAGAAAGAGAGTGCATTAAGTGTTAGGCACACTCTGCAAAGAGTGACTTGAGGCAGTCAGTGGAATTTCCAGTGCCTAAGCCTGTAGTCTACACCAACGGCCTTTTTTTCCTGTTTTGAGAGATTTAAAAATTAACTATTACTTTGCCAATAGGTTCACTACTTTCTTTGAGCAATTATTATGTGTCTGGGGTTGTGTTAGACATGGGACATGCAGAAATAAAAAGATAGGTTCTCTGTCCTCAGGGAGATTCTCATGCAAGGGAAACAGACACACAAATACTTTCAGGGACCGCAGATTTATGTTGTGTGTCTGGTGTGGCCTTGATGCAGAATGCTGTAGAGGAATAAAACTTGCATGAGCAAAGAGAGCACAAGCAAATATTTCTCTCGCTTTCTTTTCTGCCTTCTCTTATTTCTTCCAGTCCCTCTGAAGCCGGGGGCAGTGAGGGGTGTGGGGAGAGGAAGCAATGATAGGCAGTATTTCTACAACTTCGGTGGTATTTTGGTGAAAACTCAGGAGACACTCAAATGGCTGCTTATCTAAGGTGATTGGCTTGTGCCGAGTTAAAGGAGGGAATACTGATTTAATTACTTTCAAAAACACAATGACCTTTTATTTAATTGTTTTCTTTGGAGTCGTGGGGACGGGTGTTGTGATTTAGAGCGATTGCCTTGTGCTGGTACTGTTTTCCTGATTCTCTTCAAGGCTGTAAGGGTAGTGACGACACAGGTCTGCCCAAGCTCCCCCCCCCCCTCCTCTGCTCGTTCGGGCCCACACCCAGGTGGTTATCTACTGGAGTATCTCTTCACTGCTGGGCTTACCCGCGGTGTTTCTGGGCCTAATGCAGTTGGAGGGCCTGTGGTTTATTCTGAAATCCCACTCTGTGCTCTTAGCTTGGATTTAATCTCCCATAAGAGGTGGTCAGTGTTCACCAGACGCCATGGGAGGTAAGATGCCTCAGTAGGCCCCTCAGAGAGAGGTGCTTTGTCCTTTCTCATCAGAATTTGTTTGATAATACTTCCCTCTGTTTTGTACACCAGAAGCCTAATATAAGTAGTAATGAACCTCACTAGTCATTTACACTGGCAGATCCAAGGTGTTAGATATTAAAACTTGTTTTACACCATGCGTGTTAACTTCATTCAGTTAGTGAATGTCCTGGGGTAGGAGAGGATGCAACCATTGTTTACCAAAATAGGAAGGAAGAGAGGACCCCAATATTTCAAGGAGCCAGATTCAATACACTTTAAGGAGCTTGGCTGGGCCAGTGGGCTGAGGAGAGGGAGTTCATATGACCGGGGAAGGCAGACTGTCTTACCCGTTTCTCAAAGCTGATTCATCCAGGTGCCAAGAAAGCTGTAGAAACTCGCAGGGGAATTCCCCGGCTCCTTTCCATTCCTCTTTCTGACTCGACCTTCAACCAGTTTATTTGCTGGCCAGCCTTCCAGTTGTGTTAGCATTGATCTGTTTTCACGTCCTCCCGAATGGCACACTGTCCGGTTGGGGTTTGTGGGGAAGGGGTCACAGCCAGCACGCTGTAGAGAGGACTGATTGTCCCTCACCCTGCTTCAGCATTCTCTGGGTCGAGGCGGGAGGGGGGAGTGACCAGAACGTGCATTTTGAATGAATAGAAGGAAAGGGCTGGGTGGGTGAAAACACAAGGCCCTCGGAACCATGCATAGCGTCTGGAGAGGTGGGAGGTGTAGGACAAGGTGTGTTGGCAAATGGAGGGAAACAGAAGCTGTGCCTCTGCTAACGTGTGGGTTTGGTGTGTCACTTCTGTGGCTGACCTTTGTCTCTGCTCCTCTTTCCTGTCATATCACCCAAAGCTGCTATCATTAGACCTTGGTTAATGTCTTTTCTGTAAGTCCTCCAGGCTCAGTTGGGGTTAACCTGCCACTCCCATGTTATGCTTCCATTGCCACTGGTGCCTTGCCTATGACTACAGCTGACCCTTGAAAAATGGGGGGAGGTTAGGGTCACTGACCCCCTTACACAGTCAAAAATCTATGTGTCACTTTTGATTTACCCCAAGTTTAACTACTAACAGCCTACTGTTGAAGCTTTAGTGATACGTAAGCAGTCACTACATATTGTGTTTGTTGTATGTATTTTCAATTAGCAATAATTGCGCCTCGGATAAACCTCATTGGCTATGATACTGCCATGCGCAAAGCTTGTTGTATGTATTTTATGCTGTATTCTTACTAAAAAGTAAGCTCAAGAAAGGAAAATGCTATTAATGAAGTCATAAGTTGACACATTTACAAGTATATATTGAAAAAAATCTGTCTAAGTGCAGCTGTGCAGTTCAAACCCGTGCTGTTCAAGGGCGACCTGTATTCATAACTGGTTAGTTGCCCCCCAACCCCCCCACCAAGCTTCCTGAAGCAAGGGCCACAGTCCAACAGCATCCTCAGCCGCCAGTACGTGCTTGGCACACAGTAGGTGACCAGTAGTGTTGGTTTTCTGGTGGACAGACTGACACAGAGGCAGCCTTTGGAAGTGTTGTTAAGTGATATCATTCTGATAATTTGATAAAATGATGATGGGTATTAGTTTACACTCTTAAAAGTCTGCCCTTGAGACTTCTAGGTGGCAGTTTGTTTGCTTAGTCCTGTGTAGGCTTCAGTATTTTCCTGGTTTTTGTTTGCTTTTTTATTCATGTGTTTTTTTCTACTCTGACCCCCACGGTGATTTCAGTGGAGGAAACGCAGGAGGCTGCACAGCCCGTGACTTGAGGGGCACGGCTGGGACTTAATGACAGACCTTCCGACTGTGACTGTGGCGCCCTTCCTGCCGCCTCCTCCTGCCTGCCCCATGTCTGCTGAGCACCTGCCATGTACCAGGCCTTAATATTTGCTATCTTATTTGATCTCCCATCAATTCTGCCGAGCTAGGTTTTATCATCTCCATTTTACAGATGAGGAAATGGGGGCTCTGAGAGGTTAAATAACTTCCAGAAACACATGGCTGGGAAGAGTCTGTGTTCCAACCCAGTTCCCTGTGCTGGGGGCACAGCTGTTGCCTGCTGAGGGCCAACCGAAACCTTTCTGACCTTTTGGTTGGGAATGGGAAGCCATGCTTGTCACTTCAGAAATTCTGGTTGATGGCCAAGTATATGTTCATTTGCAGGATTCTGCTTGGGATGCAAAGATGAATGAGGTGGTTATAGAACTATATCAAAATATGTTTTAAATGTCCCCAAAGGTCTATGTAAAGTGCTGTGGGGATGTAGAGCTGGGAAGAGAACCAACATATGCATAGTGCTTTCTGTGCGGTCTCTGGTTTTCATGTTCACTCCTGTTTGTGCTATGTCCCTCGTCCCCGTCCCTGCCCGGTCGGGACTGAGGTGGAGACAGCGGGCCCCAGAAGACCGCCAGCGCAAGCGTTTGCCTGGCCCGTTTTGTAGACAGATGGTATAAAAACAGAGATAAGAGAATGGACAGATATCTAGATCTATGGCTTTTATAGAACATAACAATTATTTACCCTCATTCGGTCCGTGTTTATGCCTTGTCTGCGGGCTCCATATTCCTCTAGAGAGTAAGAGCACCTCATTGCCTCTCGGGATCATTTCTGAAAGAGACTAGAACCTGCAGCGGAGTCTCTCTCCTCCCGTCTTCACCAGAGTCCCATACCTCTTGAAGACACTAAAAGAATGTCCCCTTTCCCCTGCATCCTTCTCTACCTGGGAGCTAAAGCACTTTGCACCTACGCTTTCCCCAGCATTCTGTGGAGGGAGAGAAGAAAATATTGTCAGCGCTCCTTCATGGGGCAGAGATATCCACTGCGCCAACCTTTCAAAAGCTCTGCTCTTAACTTCACCCTTCATGTAATTCCCAAGTGACCTCGCTGACTTCGACCTTACAGTGCTCAGAGACAGGTCATGTGGTGTCCAGGGGTGGCAAACATTTTGTCGAGGGACAGTAGGTTATTTTTCCATTCTCCCTGTAAAAGGCAGTCTGTCTCACATGGCCTCTGCCGAGGAAATGAGTGGGTTCTGGTGCTTCCTCGTCACTCTCTGCCTTTAATGAAGCACCACTGTGCTTTGTATGTTAGTATCCCAGGGTACATGGGTCCCCTACACGTGTTTTTAATCTCTCAATCAATTCACACAGTTTAACCTGTGTTCATTTGAGATTTTCAGAGGTTTCATGAAATGATACTCTATTCAAAGGTTTTAAGTTAGCTGCTGAGTCCCCCAAAATAATTGATTGGGCTGTAGCACCAGGTGCGTTGAGAGAGGGCTGCATCACTGTGACTTAACCCACTGTCCTTGTGGGTGGGGGTGGGGAGGGCCATGGGGCTCTGGAAGAATGTGATTATAAGTCCTCATTCTCACAGATGGCGCTTCTAACTAAGGTCCTGCGGAGATGCATTCTGCCGCCTTTCCGGCGCGAAAGACTGGGGAGTGGGGTGTGCAGGTGGTGGGGCAGCGGGCGTGTTGGGAAGGAGGAGGAGGAGAGGCAGACCAACGTTCTGTGGCTTTATTTCCTCGCCTTCTCTGCTTCTCTGCTTTTCCCTGTTCTGAAGTTTAGGATTTGGGTGTACGTGGGCATTTACAATTCGCTCTACGTAAATGAAAGCACACTTGCTCGTTGGGAGGGACATACTTGAGTAAACCAAGTCATGTTTGGAGGTGTCGTGAGGGGTGGGGAGATTCCGGGGAAGACCCATTCAGTGCGGGCGGTTTCCCAGTTAGTAGACTAGTTGTTGGTGCTCGCTTCTCTGACACAGGTATAGCTCTTTGGGGCCCCCGAAAAGGAATCAAGATTAGTGATGAAAAATGCTTATGGCACACTGTGGCTTGTGCTGGAGGAACAAGCGACCCAAATTTGTACATCCAACTTGAATTCTTACTGATTGGAGATGGCTTCTCTTATCTGTTTCTGTTCAGCTATAAAACCATAAAAATACTTGCTGTTAAGTTTGGATGGCCACTCCCCATGCCAGGTGAGCAGACTTGAACACGAACGGCTTGGGTCAGCCCGCGAGCAGTCTGCCGCCTCACCGGGAATGTTGCTTTCCCAGTCACCACGTGGCCCATCAGGTGGAGTGCAGAGGCTCACAGCTCTGCGCTGAGGGGTAGAAGGAGTGGGGAGATAGGACTCCAAGTTTCAGACCCAGGTCAGCTGCTAACTAGCTGTGTGAACTCGAGGAAATTAACCGTATCTGTTTACATGCGGAGGTGGTCTGATTGAGAAAGGAATCAAGCCGTTACCGCTAAGATTTTTTTCCAGCTCTGAAGTCTGTAATATCAGCTCTTCACTCGCAGACTCCTCCTTAACCATTTTTGTAGGTTTGATTTTTCAGTTATTTACCCTTTCCTTAAAATCAGGGTCCTCTTTATTTTTCTTGTCCTTTTACTTCCTCACCCATGCCCACGTGGCTCTTAAAGAACACAGCACATTGATGTGGGAAGGTGGCCCTGATTCAGAAAATCTACCTGCAGAGGAACATGCATGGTATGATCTACTTCTGAAATAATAACAATCATGATAGTAACATCAGGACAAGTCCACAGCTTTTATTTGAACTGTTAGGGCCAGATGTGTTCCTGAGATCAGGGTTTTTCCATGTTAAATAGAACCATGTATCATGTATTAAATGACCCCTCTGCTAGGGGCTGGGGTGGTGCCCTACCATCAAAACCATTAACGCTTCTGCAGTGAAACACGCAGCCACACTAAGTGTGGCAAAGGTTACAAATTGCCTTAAGTCAGTTTAGGCCAGATTTTGACAAAAATGTTATAACACTTTGGGGAGATTTTGGAGCTTTTTGAATATCATATAGATAAGATTGTAGATCTGTGTAGCCATAGGGAAAAAAATCTGGATTATTATGCACCAAATACTTAGCAATGGTTTTCTTGGGTAGAGGAGTGGAGCGGGATTATGGAAGACTTTTATTTTCCAAGTTATATATTTTTTCCAGTAAGCATGTATAATTTATAATCAGAAAAAAATTTAAAGTAGGCATAAAATAATTAGAAACACATTTAACAAATCTATAGCAGTGTTTATATCAGGGCATTGAGATTTGAATGACTTCTTGATTTTATACACTTTTGTAATGTGATTATATTCCACATACACTTAAAATTTTAACTATAGTATTATAAAAAATAAAAAAGAACATGTGATCTTAATTAAAAATTCAGTGGTGAAAATAGTCCTGTGTGAGAGATCAGAAGCCACTTAAAAATTTTTTTTAACTGATTGATTTTTAGAGAGAGAGAGAGAGATGGAAACATCAATTTGTTGTTCTAATTATTTATGCATTCATTGGTTGATTCTTGCATGTGCCCTGATCAGGGATCAAACCCATGACTTTGGTGAATCAGGACAATGCTCTAACCAACTGAGCTACCTGGCCAGGGCAGGAGCCGTTTCCTTCTTACTGCTTTGTAAAGCATATTATGTGACGATTGTATAGCAAAAATCACATGGAGGAGACAAATGACAATACCCAAGATATAATGAATGGGAAAGCACTTTATGAAAATTTAAGGCTTTACAGAAACATAAGGTATTACTGAAGTAACATTGCATTTCTTAGGGAGCCCAGAATGAATGGAGTTGCTGGGAATGGGTTTTGTCTGAAAATTGGCTGGAAGGTTTCTTTCAAAATAGAAGGAACTTGCATTGTTATATGCAGAATGAAATGGGATGATTGATAGCTGATTGTTTAATTTTATCATAAGGGCCTATATTATTTTGAATTTTCACACTTTTCCATATTTCTGATCAACATACACTTATTTGTTATCTTTTCCCACTTAATTACATAATTAGTTTTGTATGTTGCTGCATAATATTTCAGTCACTGCTTTACATAAGTTGCTCTCTTCCTGTTGCTATTTCTATTTTTGTTTTGTTATAAATAACACCTCCATGTACTTGTAGCTCTTTCCCGGTTGTTTTCTTAGGAAAGATTTTTGGAATGCAGTAAGGACTTCAACTTTATTCCATAAACCTTTATTGAGCACCTAGAGATAAAAAAATGAATTTTTAGGATCTATGCGTGAGCTATGTCCATTTCTTGGTGTTCTCTCCCGATCACCTTAATTTTTCATTTAAATTCCACTCTACCAGGAGCTTTCCATGAGTCCCCCAAAGTAGCTTAAGTTTTCTGTACTTTTCTGTCTCCTTTAATCACAGCTGTAAATACACAGTTATTCTGGGGACAGGGCCCATGTCTGATTTATTCTTTATACCAAGTACATTTTCCCTGGCATTTACTAGACACTCAAATACTTCTAATAAATAGATGCTTGAATAAGTGAATTAAATAAACAAATGTTTAACTGTGTTCCCTGCTTTGAGAAACTTAGAACATTAGAGATGAACAGTGACGGGACTGATCATTTCAATGGTGTGTAAGTGCTTTTTAGAAAACAAACATTTTTCTCTTTTGCAGTGAAGTTCTCGGAGAAGAACTCAGTGCCCACGTCTTATTCAATGTCTCACAACATGACGTTTGCCCATGTTCTGCAGTAGGAATGGGTTCATCTTAAGTTCTTTTCTGCTAATACTATTGCTGTTCTGTACAAACCCTTCTTTATCTGTCATTGCATTGTACACCATTTATGTTTACTGCTTGGATTTATTTTGACATCTTAGTTTCTTGTTTTTTAAAAACATTCTGCTTCTTCAGAACTTCTTTTACTGGTCTGATCTGACAGCTATACCTATTTTGGTCTTTATGCCCTTTTAAAAAGTGTTAATTCCTTGAGGGAAGGGATGGTTTGATCTCCAGTGGCGTCTTATACAGATTCATGTGGAAGAGGCTTGTTAATAAAACTTTGGTAGGAGACCATAGAAGATCCATTTTCTTATGTATATACATCAATGTATCCATTAAGTCAAACAGGGGATTTTTTTTAATGGATGATCATCAAATAAGTATTGGGCCAATATTTACTTTCTTACCTTTTTACTAAAAACATACACTAATTTTGAAGGAAGATTTTTGTAGCTTCACGTTCAAGGTTAAAGTCTCTTTAAAACTATTGCTTTGACTTAATATTTGCTTTATGGGTAGCTTCTGAATTTATTTCTTGGAATGTTACTACTCAGGGCCAATGTCATTAGCATCACTATGCCATGATTTTATTTGTTGCCACTTCCACATTCTAGCCTCCCCAGATCTGGAAGATCTCTACCAAAACAGCTATACAATCCAGTCTGAAGTTACAAGTGTCACTTGCAAGAGAGGCAGTCTCAGGCCCATAAGACTCAAATGAAGTCTCTTTTAATCATAGATCTCCTTGGACACGATAGAAACTGGCAGGTGACTCACCAGGGGTGGAAGCCTGGAAAACAGCTTGCTGAGGAGGGTAGTCTTTCCGGTAACACATCGCCACCCTTTTGAAGCATCCAGAGAACCTGAAGAGCAGGAACTGCCAGTCAAACTGACTGAACGCTTGGCATTCTTTCATGGAAAGATGACAACTCATCCAGGGTGAAAGAGGAAGTGAAGGCAGGCAGGGAACAGGAGGGTGACCTGACATTTCCATTGTTTGGAAGCTGCCAGCTCTAGTGCAGTGGTTATTGGCGGGAGGGGAGGAGTTGGAATCATGCCCTTCTTTTGTTGCTGTCCTAACTGGGTGGGCTGTGCCATTTGGTCAAGGAGGGGAACTTGTGTTTATCTTATTCTTGTGTTGCTTCAGGATCCAGATTGCTTGTGATCCCTGCTATTCCCCTCACACAGAGCCCTGGACTCTGCTCATTATAATTCTAGCAGCCTCTTAAGAACCAGGATTCTCCCACAGCAATTTTATGAGAAATCTGAGAGCCAACAGACTTTTTACAGGCTATTTCTGGCTTTGCCACTGACCTGTTTTGAGTGCCAGTTGGTTTTTGTTGCAATTCATAAGCATACATAGTAAGAGTTTTCAAAAGATTTACCTCCAGCAAGAGTGTTATTTTGACAATTTATTAAATGTTGTCTTGGGAGATCTTTGGGGGGAAATCAGATTATCTTCTTTAGTTCATTGTTATTATGGGTAGAACCCACTGGGGAGTAGAATGAAGACTTCAGTGGACAGCCAGTGGTAAGAAGGCTTTTTAGGGAATGATGGGCCATCTACACACTGGGCAGTACCCCCAATTCTGTAGTATATCTGTACTTCTACCATCCGTGGCTGGCAGCACTGCAGGCCCAACTGCAGTCCGGACTGCCTTCTCCACACCTGAGTCAGGGCCTCCAAGTCACACAGGGGAGATTAGCAGCCTGGCCGATTACTCCGAGCAGTTCCTGCTCCCCAGGAGTTCTCTCCACTCTTCTCACTCAGATGATCCCGTACCTGAGTTCATTAAGAAACTTGAGACTTCCTAGAATGATTTCCAGCAGTTTCCTGTCCTGATGCCTGCAAACGTGTGTAGTCACAGTCCTCCTTACCTGTTTTTCTTCAGGTCTCCCCAATCCCCTCCTGCCTCCCCCTAGGCCTTACTCCATGAATCATCGTGCCTTCCTCTGGCTCTAATTTTCAACCTCTGAGTTCTTGTTGTCTCTTTCCCCTGGGCTGTGAAATGTTCTCAGTGTTTTCCTTTTTGCATTTCTCATATTTACTAATGATCTATTCGTCAAATCCAGTGTGCATGCTATAGTCTTTATCATTCTGAACCTACTTATTACATTCAATGCATTTTTTTCTCTCTCTCTTCTCCAAGAGTCTTGAGCTTCTAGAAGGGATGGTCATGCTCCTGGTTTTCTTGCTGCTTCTCTTCTTTTACTCACCCCTTGCTGTTGGAGTTCAGTTCAGGGAGTACTGCTTCTCTCTTCTCACATACTCTGGCTTCAGGCTTCA
This sequence comes from Micronycteris hirsuta, assembly GCA_004026765.1. Lineage (NCBI taxonomy): Eukaryota > Metazoa > Chordata > Mammalia > Chiroptera > Phyllostomidae > Micronycteris > Micronycteris hirsuta. Next base: position 17,543 of record PVJI01000087.1, on the reverse strand, counting down.
TCTGCTCACTGGGTTTTTATCACCAGGTATGTGCCGTGCCCCCTCCCCACTGGCCCCCGCCCAGGTCTCTGCCTTGCTCTGTAGCATGGTGTCCAGCATAGGCTGGTTATCACGTGTATCTGAAAGCCTCCTGAAATATATGGGGGCTGAACACACCATCTTTCCTCCTACGCCTCCCTTTCCTCCTGTCTTTAGAGACTATATTTGCATGGTGGTGAAGTTTTGAGCTTGGGAATCAGACAGATTTGGATTTGAATTGTGGCTCTGACACTTGCTAATGTTTGATCCTGAACAACTCATTTAATTCCCAAGCCTCGATGTCCTCCTTTTTAAAGAGGGGATAAAAAAAAGTACCTTTCTCAGAGGTTCCTCTGAGACAGACCCTAATGCATCCATACGGTGCCTGGCTCAGAGTAAGAATGCAATAAATGTTAGCAGCTACTGGTGGTGTGGTCTCTTTAAGTTACCCTTATCCTTCGGGTCACCCTTAATGCCTGTTTTCTTTAGCTCCTATATCCAGCCAGCCACCCAGTATGGCTAATTACTGTTTATTTGCTAGTTCTGGAAATTTCTGAGTTTCCTCTTGTCTTGGTTCCCATGACCACTACCTGCATGCAGATTCTCATTGTCTCTCTCCAAGATAAAGCCACAGGCTTCTGCTTCTTTGTTCTTGTAAATCCAGTGTGGCACCAGATGGCCTCTCTCTGTCTAATATGACCTCTCCCCTGGCTGAAGTCTTCTGGTTACCCCCATTATATGGAAATCAAAGGTCAAGCTCCTTAACCTGGTCAACCTGGCTCTCCTCCCCTGGCTCTTAGTGGCACTTTAGCCTCTTACCTCTTCACTCCCTGACTCCAACTTTATACTTGAGCAACACTGTCTTGCTACGTTCCCTGTGCATGCCGCGCTGTTTAGGCTGTATGTCACCTTTATCATCCACACTGCTGGGAATGCTTCCTTCCCTGCTTTTGCCTTGCGAACGCCTCTTGGTTCTGACTCAGCGCAGGTGTTGCCTCCTCCAGGAAGCCTTCCCTGACTCTCCCAGGATAGTTTAGGTAGCCTTCCATAGAATCCTATAATTCTTTGTGCTCGTCAAGCACTCACCATGTTGGATCAGGATCTATTTGTGTGTCTTTCCTTCCAACATTAAGTCCTGAAGGGCAGAAACTATGTGTCAGTCAACTTCTTTTTTGTGTGTGCTTAGCTTATTGCTTAACATCTAGTAGGTGCTCATGAAATGTTTGGTAAATGAGTGACTGAGTTAAAAAATGAGCAAGCCTCCAGATGACCTTGGTTTCCGGTTTGTGTGGGCCACGGACGTTCTGGGGCAGGGCTGAGTGAGTATGAGCAGTTCAAACCGTGGCCAGGCAGCCACAGCTGAAGTAGACATGGTAATGTCCCTTCTTCTGAGTCCCTAGTCTTAGATGACAGTCCTGGAGTGAGACTGTCAGCTCAGGAATATGAGAACCTGAAAATCATTTCTGCAAAGAATAAAATAAAGTATTTCACATTAGCAGCTTAATTCTTACGGGTTTTCCCCCTGAGAGGACACTTTAATATTTTAAAACATATGGTAATGTTAACACTTTCTACTTGCATGAGAACATCCCCGATGGGAGATACTGCAGGTGGAAAGTTTTCTGAGTAGTGTTACACCACGGTGGAACGGCTTTCCGTCGACATGGAGACAGAGAACGTGTACACCCTGAGACAAACTCCTTTAGAAATGTCAAGTGTACTGACCTACATCGGAGACTGCTTGTATCCCAATGTTCTGTTTTATAAAGATGATGGCTGAACACTGAAAACCTTAAGACATTTTAGAACTGTGCTTCCACTAGCCTCATGTGGCTACTTAGGTTTCGATTGAATTAAAATTGAGTGTAATTAAAAATTCAGATCCTCAGTCACATTAGCCTCATTTCAAGGTCTCAATAGTTGCCACATATGGCTAATGGCTACCATATAGGGCATCTCAGATATGGAACATTTCCATCATTGCAGACGGTTCTTCTGGACAGTGCTGTTTCTGAATGTGAATCTTTTTTAAAGTTATTTTTATTTTTTTATCTTCTTAAAATTTTAAAAATTAAAATTCTTAAAATTAAATATATTGGGGTAACTTTGGTTAATGACATTATATAATTTCAGATCTACCACATTACAATATATCTGTATACTCTTGTGCACTCACCACCTGAAGTCTAGTTTCCTTCGACTGCCCTTTTGACTCCCTTTACCCTCTTTGTCCTCCCCCTACCAATCTTGTTATCACCATTCTGTTGTCTGTGTGTATAAATTTGTTATTATTTGTTTGTTTTGTTTGTTCATTTGTTTTATATACCACACATGAGTGAAATATGGCTCTTATTTTTTTCCGTCTGACTTATTTTACTTTGCATAATACTCTCAAAATCTGTGTTGTTGCAAATGGTAATACTTCATCTTTTTTTTTATGACTAAGTAGTGTTCTGTTGTGTATATGTGACTCATCATCTTTGTCCAGTCATTGTCAAAGAACACTTAGGTTGTTTCCACGTCTTTGCTATTGTAAATAATGCAAGAGTCTTGATGGGTAACATCGAACCCACCTTTCCACAGAGGGCGTTTTACAGAGCTATGAAATAAGGATTCTTACTGGGAATGCCACATAATTGCTGTATCATTTTGTATGGTGTATATAGCATTTGATCACCTTATCATTTGGGGACAACGACATTCACACACCAAATAATGCTATATTGTTTGTGTGGAAGTGTGTTCTTATACAACTCAAAAGGGAAAAGGAAGAGTGTGGATTGACTAAATGGATTATTTTTTTCTTTGCTTTACATTATCAGAAAAACTCAGAGGCTAAAATGTATCCTGTAACTAAATATTTACAGTTCTTAATGAAAGTGTGGGGGGTGTTCTTTTATTTTTATGAAAGGAAAACAAGGGATTTATATTGTTGGATAACATAAATACACTTCTAAATTTAAAAGTAAAAGAAGGGGAAAATGTACTTTCTTTTCTCTCTCTCATTGGTTGCCTAATCCCCTTGGCCTCCAGTGGCCTGAGGAATTTAAGAAGTAAGCATATGGTTTAGTTCAACTGGAAGGAACCGTGTTTGGAAGCGCTAGCCATTTTTTTAGCACCACAGAACTCCCTAGAATATTTCACTGTGGAGCAGCACGTGTTTACACTGAATACCTCGGATAGCAGAGCTGCAGTGCGAAGGAGGAGCTGGAACAACATGCAGAAAGAACAGCAGGGACAGTCTCACGCACACACTTGGATTTACCCACCATTGCCTGCGTAGGGAAGTAGGAGTCATTCCAGGATTCCAGACCACCGGTGTCCTCCGCCCCCGCCCCGTGACTTCTGAAACCCAGTTCATAGGCTGTAGCAGATGGGATGACGATGATGATGACGACGATGATGATTTGATTTATGGAATGCTGTTTGGTATCAGATCAGCAGCATTTTCCGCAGCCTGTTCCAAACATCGTGGGGGGACGTTCTTAGGTCTAACTTTTTTTGAGTTGGAGGGATGTGAGCTGGAGGGTGAAGAGGATTGAATTCCCCCCTGTACCTTCCTGTGCCTTTTCCCTGTCCGGGTGCCTCATTATTAAGACACAGAATAGAGGACGTGTAGGTTGGAGTGGAGCGTGGCAAAGTTTGTAAGAGAGTGGAGGGCGAAGGGTGTGCATCTTAGGTCATAGTTGCAGTGGTTGCTGCAGCGCTGGCAAAATGCGTTCCTGACCAACGTGATGAATTTATTTTACCCATGAAGCCTTTAGTTACCCGTGAAACATCGGAATTGCAGAGAGGTAATTATTTGTGGAATTTGTTCATAGTTTTTCTAAAATTTAACTGTCTTATTCAATCATAATGAGACTCATTTTATACCCTTTCTGTCCTTTTTTGTGAAAAGGAAGTACATCCTGGGGTTATGAACTTGGACTTTGGACCAGAGAGACTGGGGATAAAAACCCACAGTCACTGCTTGGACAAGTTACTTAAAATTCTGGACCTCAATTTTATAACCTATGAGATGGAAATGATCATGCTTACCTCATAGACAAGAAAAGGATATTTCCATGAGTGGATTAAAAATCTAGGTCAATTGGCTTCTTTTTCGAAGGACCTTTAAATATTAATAAGCATGCCATATTCCTTGATCGCTTTACTGATTACATTTGGGCATCTATTTAAGTTTTACCACACATGCCCACTTAGTGTTTTAAAACTATTAAGAGAAAAGAAGGCTGTTGATGAAATTAGCAACACAGTCTCAGAGTCTGTGGTACTATTAGGGAATTAATTAAAAATTAAAGTTGACTATAATCAAAAGAATCTGTTTTAATATCAAATTCCTTTTTAAGACAAATCACTGTACTAAAAAAAAATGAGGTAAAGGGAAATGAGGAAACTATGACATTCAGAGGATATTCATTTAAAACAACAAAATCCTTAATTATTTTAACTTTTTGCTGTTTTGAGTATGATCATTGTTTACTGATTTCAGTTTAGCCTGAGAGAGAAAAGTAATACAACTTGGCTTCTGGTGAGCTTTTGAGGACAGACTACTCAGTTTTGACTGATCACATACATTATTTCAGCTTTATAAAAGTCAGATTTCATGTGACTCTGACACACAGGAGGTGGAATAACTGGGTGTTCCTCCCCGGAGCTCTGCACAGTGATCCTCATGAAGGAAATGAAGTTCCCCTTTCTGCAACGCCTGGGCTGCATAGGCCAGCATTACTGAAGATGTGTGTTCTGTTGAAGCCACATGTGTTGATGATCCTTTTTGCATATGATACTGGGTTAATCTCCAGAAGTACAAGGATGGATAAAATATAGTCCCAACCTTGGAGATACATTTCACCTGGAAGGGGATATGGGTGTGAGCAGAGACAATGTCAGTATCAAATGATAAATGCCACAACAGGGGGTTGGAGGTCATAGAAAATAACTTCTTAGGGCACGTGAGAAGAGGGGAAGTCAGGACAAGGCCTCTTGGAGAGGTCACCTGAACTGAATGATGAGTAGGACTTAGACGATGAATGGGCAAGAGAGAAGGAGAAGGGTGTTGCAGGCTAAGGGAAGAGCATGAGTGTTAGCGCATTGGACAACCCATGTATGCTTGTAAGGCCAAGCCTGTTGCTGTTAATCCAGTATAAAGCCTGGTGTGGAGAGTCAAGGGTGCTATAGTTGGGGACCAGGCCATGAGGAGCCAGGCATACTATGTGAGGACTTCTTAGAGTGCACCCTGTAGTTAATGGGGAGCTGCTGAAGAATAAGGGTACATGATAAAATTTGCCTTTCGAATGGGTTGCTATGGCAGCTTGGTGGATGATAGACTTGAGGCTGGATGGCAGGAAGCTATCATGGTAGGCCAGACTAGAGCAGATCAGACATGCAAGAAAGCAGTAAAAATCAGGACCGGAGAAGAGAATTTAGGTTTGAGAGGTGCCCACGAAACGAAGTTTAATAACTTTGATCTATTGGTTATAGGAAATGAATGAGATGGAAGAGACTAAGAATGACTCCTATAGTTCTGGTGTCTTTAGGGATCTAGGGACCATAGGAGGAAGAGTTGGCATGGGGGCCAACGGGGTATATTGATTTTACAGTGTCCCTCAGCCAACTGACTGTGAGTCCGAAGCTCTGGGAAGGTAAGTGGTTGGGTATATGAATCTGGGAGTCAGCACAGAGAGGGGGTAGTTAAGGTAAGCCTAAGAGGGGGATGCCTAAGGTAAGCACAGGATGAAGAAGGCAGTGCACAGAGGGCAGAGTCCTGGGAAACACCAGGCAGAAGGGGAGGGATGGATGAAAGAAGACATTCCTCGGGAAGATGGAGGAGAATGGGTCTGGAGGTGGAAGCTGTGGTGTGGTAGAAGCCAAGAGGGGAGACTTCTAGGAAGTTTAAGTTGAGATAGCTAATTCTAAGTCTTCTTAAGTATTTGATGAAGTAGCAGGCTAGGTAGAATGGGGTTGGGAGCTTGAAGAGAATGGACAAATTTGGAAGATACAGGAGATGAGCTGATTGAGGAAAAGTGAAAGAAATGTGCAGAAGTGCTGAGGCTCAGCGGAGACTAGAAACTGAATAGACAGCGGCCCCAGCGTGTGTGGCTTCCCAGTCTCTGCAGGAGCAGAGCTGGCAGATGATGCGTTTGGTCTGGGGAGAAGGGGTGGGTGGGGTAGTTGCCAGTCAGATGCAGCAGAAAAGTGAGGTATGAGGGCATGGGGGTGCTGGCGAGAGCTGGGAAGGAAATGTGGCCAGCAGGGACTAAGATTTTGGAAGCAAACAGTCCGTGACTTTGGAGGGCACTTACTGTCAAAGGACAGGTGTAGTGAGAGAAGGACAGGAGGCTGCAGGGTGGTGTAGATGTCAGCACAGAGCAGTCCCAGGCTGTGGCCATGAACGTGGGTGGCAGGAGAGATCGGGTGGTGAAGGCCAGCTGAGTGGAGCACGGCCCATAGGAAAACCATATACAGCGGGGTCTTTGAATCCACTTGGACGAACTTGTAGGTTCACACTGAATTACAAGACTGAGTGTGTAGAATAAAAAGCTGTATTTGGATGTTTAAAAACGTGGTAGGAAGGCATGTGCCCTAAATACTTTGAGCAGTTTTCCAAGATGCAGGGGCATCTCACCTCAGTGTCTCTGAAGATCCTGTTGGGGCTCTTTTATCATTTATTTAAGTTGTGGAAAAAAGTCTGAGTTTGTGTGTGTGTGTGTGTGTGTGTGTGTTTTGATCCTTACCTAAGGATATGTTTATTCATTTTAGAGAGAGAAGAAGGGAGGGAGAAAAGGAGAGAAGGAGGGAGGGAGAGGGGAGAGAGAGACAGAGACAGACATTGAGCATGCTCTGATCAGGGATCAAGCCTGCAACCTAGGTGTGTGCCCTGACTGGGGATCGAACCTGCAACATTTTGGGGTAAGGGATGACGCTCCGTCAACTGAACCACCGACTAGGGCTGAATTTGTCTCTCTCTAAGGAGGAAAATAGGAGAAAGCTTTGACAATGGGCATAGATTATGATATTACTTATGTATATTATACCTTTCAAAGTTATTTCATTGTTTGCTCTTGAGTTTAGTTTGGTGGTTCTGGGTGATCTACCAAAAGTCAATTTTAATTTGTTACTTAATTTGTGCAGAGAGGGTAGGAGGAAATACTTAACTGTCTATGTCACTAGGTAAGAGAATGCCTTATTAACAAAGAGAACTGACAGCTCTAAAGTAAACCTAAGTATTTTCTCATGCTAGGAAAGGCAATAGATTGATGCCGAATTGTATGCACTTCTATGCACTCTCACCTAAGGTTTCATTTTCAACTTTAGATATTTACGTTTTCGATTTTTAAAAAAACTGCAGGTATCTGTCTTCTGAGATGAGAAACAACAAGGTCAAAAACAAATTACACGAGAATGTATTTTCTGGTCACCTATGTGCTTGGTGGTGTGAGGACATGAAGATGCATAAGGCTTGATTCTTGCCCCCCACCCCGGAGCTTCAGATTTAGCTGAAGAAGCAAGACATAAACAAGGGAAAAGTCAGATAATCATGCAGGACTTACCTAGCTAAGGCATTCTGTGACTGAGGGACAGGTGCATTGTTCAGGCAATTCCACAGGCATTCAGAAGAAAGGTCATTTCAGGCTCTGGTGGGACAGGAAGGACGCAGTGACTTAAAAAAATGAATGGAAAGAAGGGAAGGGACTGAAACTTAGGAGTTACTGAAACCTTGTCCTTCAACTTCTGCCTCGCTTTTTACCTCAATTTCCCAATCTGTAAAAGGCAATGATGATATGTTGCCCACAGACTGTCAGGCGAGGCAGTGATTGCACAGCTTGCAAACGAGTCCTCCGTAGGAGGTGCAAATTGCATCCTTTGGAAGGTGTGTGATGTTTTAGACCAGGGCATCCATTTCTGTTGTTTAGATTTACCAAGTAAGATGCAAAGAATTAGCATTTTTCCAAGTTTGCCCCACCTCCCGTAAGGAAAGACTCATAAAACCCTGAAGACATTTTAAGCAAACTGCTAGACAAATGACTGCTTTGGAAAGAAAGCTATTTCCATGGCCCTACAGTCTTTTTGACCTCTTTGTTTCCTTGAGAAAAGATAATGATTAGTAAGGAAACAAAAACAGGAGAGGGGCCAGATCCTGAGTTAGAAGGAGAATATTTTGTAGTTCACCTATTCACTTGGCATGCTTAAGGAAGTTCCATTCTGTGGAAGTTGCAGGTTGGTGGGTGGCCACTTTGAGTGAACCCAGCCTGGCCCCTGGCATTTTGGAGACCATCGCCACCAAGTTCATGGGTTTCCTGAATACGAGGACATGGTGTCAGTCCTTTCAGCCTTATTGTTAGTTACTTTGGGAAAATGAACGTCATTCGTCAGGCAAGGAGGCTTGTACCCATACTGTAACGAATGAGGATTCTTCTAAAACAACCAGCCATCCTTCAACATCTCTATATTCCGTGTTGATAGTCGCCGCAAGTGCCAAAGGCTTTGAGGCATTCAGGGCTCCTGGGGCTCTTTGTGTCATTGTGATGACAGTTGGGCCCTAGAACTTTAGCCTTAAATCCACTGACAGTGCCTGCCTGTCTAGGGAGGTGTCTCCTCCTGCTGCGGTCTCCCCTTCTCTAAGGTAACAGTAGGAACATGCACTAAATGTGAAATTTCTGAAACAAGTATTTTGAGTAGGGAACTCTATTTTCCTGACTACACCCACTTCCCTACACACGCCATCGCTCCACCCCTTCACTGCTTCTGGAACTGGTGACTCAAGGGTCACAAGCAGAACCTTTTCCTTCTTTGGCAGCATGGGGACCTAGAGCTAAGGAAGAAGGTGTGATGGAAAGATGTGACAAAGAACAGCAGGAAAAGAGGAGAGAGGCAGGAAGGTGAAGAAAGCATACATCACAACAGCATAGACGGGGCAGAGTCAGCTCGTAATTCTCAAAGTGACGTCTGCCCCGACCTGTCAGTCTAAACGTCTACCTGTGATTCAGTGTCCTCAGAGGACGCGCACCCAGGACAACCAATATGAGATGGTGAGACTTGAGTTTGCACGTGTGTGTCTGTGTGTGTGTCAGAGGTCAGCCCTGATGTAATTGCCACCGAGGTCATGGTGAGTGAGGCCACCGTGGGTGAGGTTTTGTGCAAGAGGCATAGTACGAATGAGCTGTCCCATTAGTGCTGCTCTCTTCCCATGATTCCCCATTTTTAGCACCCAGCTAGGTGCCGGCACATAGTAGGTGCTCAAAAATATTTGCTTAATGACTCACTGGATGAGTGGGTGCTGGCTGCGGCCCCTGTTGGAGATACCATGACCTAAATCATTCCAGAAGAAATGAGACAGCTAAACAGATTTGTGTCCTGCTTGAGACTTTCTGGTGATGGCAGGCTCTTAGCCTGGGACCTTGGGGGAGCCTGCAGGTGTCTGAGAGCCTCGTGAGACGGGATGCAAAGTCAGGGTTTTCTAGGGAGAGGGTCAGAGGAGTCTCTGACCCAAATGGGCTGAGCAGCAGTGCTTAAACCCAGCCTCATCCTCCTGTGGGCATCACCCCCTAATTTCAGCATCTGCTCTGGGTTCCTGACACCACCCTCCCTTCATGCCTTCCTGGCAGTTAGCAAATTGCCCCTCATGAAAAAAAGAGCCACACTTCCAAGATGATCTTGGCTTTGAGCCTTGTGCGTCCTGACCGGGAGAAGGTCGGCACTCTGCTCCCCTCCGTCTTATGACCCTCTGTGGAATGCCCAAGATGAGGAGACTTTTCCAGACCGGTTTGTGAGGAAAGCCTTTGAAGGCAGAGCCAGCCGACTTTACAGAGTCACTGCTCAGCAGACACGTGGATGTTTCTGAAATAACAAAAAAAAAATGACCAGCTAGGCCACAGAGGCCAGAGGCCAGAGAACTGAATGTTGAAGTGTCCTTTTGCAGCTCATGCAACTCTGTTGTAGGTTTTTTCCATCTGTAAAACTAGGGTTAACTGTCTCCTGACTATGGAGTGAATGTGGGCTGATAGCTGGTATGTGCTGTGTAGGTTTGAACGCTTTTGCACTTCAAAAACTTTTTTAATAGAAAAACGTTTGATGATTAATGGTCATTTCCCCTCCTAAAATAAACACATTAACAAATTTTTGCCGCCTTTGAAAATACTAAATTTGATATAGGCGTCTGAAGCACAGGTGATAGTAATTGATACTTATGGGGAATTACTTGAAAGATATCTAGCAGTGCAGGCAGACGTGCATTTATTCATTATCCATTTATTCAGAAAATGTGTAGAAGTTTCTCTGTACCATGCCCTGGGAAACATACCGCAGCCCATGCTTCCGTTTGATACCCAAGCTGTGTCCTTGGCCACATGGTTTTGGGTTTTGCGGATCTGCCTTACTCTGAAGAACGCTACTGGAATTCGCTGTGCGAAATACAGCATCAACTTACTGTTGGGGCATTTCCGAACAGGTTGGAAACCACCCTGAAAGCACTCTGATATGAGGACGCACCAAGCAGTGGTTCTCAAACTTTAGCCTGGAGCAGAATAACCAAGGGGCTGTTATGAACACTGTTGGTTGGGCCCACCCCAGAGTTTCTGATTCACTAGGTTAACAGTGGGGCTTGGTATTGGCATTTCTAAGAAATTCCCAGGTGAGCCCTGGCTGGTGTGACTCAGTGGAGAGAGCACAGGCCTGCACACCAAAAAGTCGACAGTTCGATTCCCTCTCAGGGCACACGCCTGGGTTGTGGATCAAGTCCCCAGTAGGGGGTGCGTGGGAGGCAACCACACATTGATGCTTCTCTCCCTCTCTTCCTCCTTCCCTTCCCCTCTGTCTAAAAATAAATAAATAAAATCTTTAAAATCCCCATTTAAAAAAATATGGCTTTTAAAAAACTGATGCATAACTAATATGATCTGTAAGCAGATATTTACGATCTTATTTTTTATTGAGGACAATACTATACTCAAGTGCCACATAGCGACGATTTGGTCAACAAAGCACCACAAATATATATGATGGTGGTCCCAGAGGTTTATAATGGAGCTGAAAAATTCCCATTGTCTAGTGATGTCACAACCATCATAAAGCTGTGGCACACCCATTTGTGGGGATGCTGGTGTAAACCACCAGTGGTATAAAAGTATAGCACACACAATGATGTACAGTACATAATACTTGATAATAAACAACTGTGTTACTGGTTTATTTATTTACTATACTTTTTATCATTATTTTAGAGTGTACTCCTCCTCCTCATTAAAAAAAGTTTGCTGTAAAACAGTACACTGTTCCATTGGCAGCAGCCTCGTACACCCTGTGTCTTTTGACCACATCATTTTCTCTTGCTCTTGACTTAATCTTGCGCTGTTGTATATAGTAGTGTGCAGCACAGGCTTGCAGCCCAGGAGCAGTGAGCTAAACCATGTAGCCTAGGTGCACAGTAGGCCACCGGACCATCCAGATTTGTGTAAGGGCACTCTATGATGTCGTACGTCGATGACATCATCTAACAGCACATTTCTCAGAATGTGTCCCTGTCATCAAGTGGTGCGTGACTGTATTTAAAAGCAAACTGTACAGTTTTCTAGGTTGTCAGACAAACAGAGAAGGGAAGAAGTGGTGGGATCAGTGAAGGAAAATCTAGTTATAGTAGTTGCCAACTTTAGGGGCATCAGGGTCAGTCACCTAGGAATTTGTTAAATGGGAGGCTGGCTCACTAGGCCTGGGCTTGGGGCCTGCTTCTGTGCTGAGTGTATCAGGAGATCCCAGCTCAGTGGGCTGGGAGAAGTTCTTACTCCCTTAGCACTGGGGAGAAAAATGAAAGCTGGGCTGGCTTGAAAACCTGCTCCGAGTCTATTCATTTTTTTGGATGAGGAGTTCCTGTTCAGATTTTCTGCAACTCTTTGTGAAATCAGATAGCGTAATGGGCATGATGTCATTTGTATTACACAACCTTAGCTCCAAAAAATACTCATTATGTTAGATGGTATTTGGAAGTGGTTTGTAGCTCCTGCTCTCTCTTCTCCTTCCTCTCTCTCTTCCTCCCTCCCTTTCCCTGCCTCCCTCCCTCCCTCCCTTCCTTCCCTCCCTCTCCCCGCTCTTTGCCTCTTTCTCACCTTCCACTTTCAGCTTGAGGAAAGACACTTCACCAACAGCTTGTCTCGAAACAATCTGGAAGAAGGGAATGGGAATACTTTAAAAACTATTCGTGGAGTTCTCACCATGGGCCATCCCCAGGAGTGCAGAGTAAACACTGACTGCTGCAGTGTGAAATTTGGCTCAGACTGGGATGTGCTGACACCGCCCCGGGGTAGGGGGTGGGGGGGAGTCGGGACCTGGATAACTTCACATTAATCTGCTAAGTTACATACAGAATCTACAAGGGCCAGGTGTTCCTGTGCACTGCTGCCTCCGGCTCCCCCTCCCATCCATTTAGCGAAAGAAACAAATTTATCGCCTCGTATTATAGCAAATTCAGTGTTTAATTTCTCTAAGAGTTATCTGGATTTAGCGCTCAGTGGAGGCAGTTTTTATTTAAAAGGCATTTTTCTTAAATAGACGTTTAATTCTAGAATAGTTTCAGATTTACTGAAAAATTGTGAAGATAGTATAGAGAGTTCCCATACACCCCACAGCCAGTTCCCTGGCAAGGTCCATTTGGCCCAGCTAATGAACCAGTGATCATACATCATCACTAACTCAGGGCCGTAGTGGGTTCAGACTTCTGGAGTTTTTACCTAGTGTTCCTTTTCTGTTGCAGGACCCCAGCCAGGGTCCTACATGTTGTCATGTCTCCCTAGGTTCCTTGAGACTCTGACAATTTCTCAGACTTCCCTTGTTTTTGCTTTAACTTAAAAACTTTAGGGTATTAGTCAGGTGTTGTGTAGAATATCCTCCTATTTGGGTTTGTCTATTGTTTCTCTTGTGGCTAAGACATGGTTTATGGGGTTTTTGGGAGGAAGACCACAGAGATAAAGTGCCATATTTCATGACATCCCACCAATGACATCATATACATACATACATATGATCAACATGACATGACTATTGATATGAGCCTCAATCATGTGGCTGATCTAGTGTTTATCAGGTGTCTCCCATAAAGTACTCTTTTTCCCCCTTTTTTTTTTAAGATTTTATTTATTTATTTTTCTAGAGAGAGGGGAAGGGAGGGAGAAAGAGAGGGAGAGAAACAACAATGTATGGTTGCCTCTCACATGGCCCTCACTGGGGACCTGGCCCACAACCCAGGCATGTGCCCTGACTGGGAATCGAACCAGGACCCTTTGGTTCCCAGCCCACGCTCAATCCACTGAGCTACACCGGCCAGGGCTTTTTTCCCCATTTTCCATACCGTTGGGAAGGAGGCCACTGTGCACAGCCCACACTTAGGATGTGGAGGGTTATGTCCCCCGCCTCCTGGAGAAGGGCAATATATGCATACATTATTTGGTATTCTTCTGCTTGAGAGATTTGTCCCTCCCTCATTTATTTATTTATTCATTCAATTATTTATTTAGATTAGTAAGTATGGACTCATGGGTATTTATTTTATACTTCAGGTTATAATCTAACACCAAATTATTTTGTTGCTTGAACTGTTCCTGCTTTGACCTTTGGGAGCTCTTTCAGTGGTTCCTCTGTCCCTTTGGGACATCCCATCATCCATGTGCTATGAAAAATAGAGACATTTATTGAAGAAGATATAAGAAACATTGTACATAGGACAATGATGCCTCGGTCCCTTTCAAAGTAGGCACCTTGGAACCTCACACAGTTCTCCCAGCATCTGTTGCACTGTTCAAAACACTTTGCAAATCCTTCGTTGGAATCACCATCAGCTACCCATTGTATTTTCATGAATCTCATTGACGGTCTGAAATCTCTTCCCTTTCAAAGGTGATTTTTAGTTTTAGGAAAAGCCAGAAGTCACAGGGTGCCAAATCTGGACTGTGTGGGGATTGATTCACCTGGGTGATTTGCTCTTTTGCCAAAAAACTCTGCATGAGGCATGAGCAGGTGCGTTGTCATGATGAAGTTGCCAATCACCAGTTGCTCATAGCTGTGGCCTTCTGAATCATCTGAATAGTTTCCACAGAGGAATGTTCAAGCTTAGTGCAAAATTCGATGCAGATTCATTGCTCTACTTGCTCAGGCATTTTGAATGCCTCTGCTACACAGTACACATGCTCACTCAAGGGTGTCTACCGGCCCCACTGACTGGTACGGTGAAGTTGTCATTGTTCACACATGTGCATTCCAAGCCACTGTCCTTGGCTGCCAGGTTACATCGATGTCATGTACGCCATTCTTGTTACATTAACAATGGCTGGACTTTTTCTGGACAGAACTTGTATATGTATCTGTATTAGACCAAACATGAGTTCACACTGATGTCTCCAACTCCAGTGCAGACAGGGCTACACAGTACAGTGGGGAAAAGGGAGCTACACTTTTCCTTACTCAGAAGGTGCTTGTGAAGATAAACGGGGGGGAAATGAGAAACTGCTCAGGTACCCACAGTGAACATAGTGCCTTTCTTCACCCTCTTCTTTCTCTTTTGCTGCTACTACTTTCTCCCATTCACTAAACAAGGCTTTGGTGCTTGACTCTGCTCTTTGAACTGTACCCTCTGTCCTGAGGTCAACTGTCTTGTGGTTTAGTTGTCCTTATTGTGTGGCTAACTCCTACAACTCTGCTTAGCCCTCTGTCTTAGGTTTTAGACCCCATCTATTTTTTTGCCAAACATTTCTACCTGAAGGTCTCCCTAGAAAATCACTATGTTTAAAAATGATGACACCATCTCAAACCAATTGACCTTGTAGATTCTCTTAATTTTTCCAGGATAAGTCTTCCAGGCTTTCAGGTACTGGGGCCCTTTGCCTTTTCATTATCCCTAAACCATTGCCTTCCAGTCGTCCAGGGCTCCTTTTGTAATGTCTCCTTCCTGTCCCCTCCACCCCTGGCCTGTACCCCTGGACTAGACTCCTAACTGTGTCCGCTACCCTCTGTCCAGTCTGCCCACCCCGCCCTCCAGCTTGTCTTCCAACCTATCCTTTACTGATTTTAGTCTTAATTTTTTGAACTTAATCTCTTAACTTGGCATTCAAAGCCCAACTTTCATGTGTAGCTTCACCTTTCAACTCAGTATATATAAACTACATATAGTTTAGCTAAACTACATGTTCCTTTTTGCTTCTGTGCCATTGTCTTGCTCTCTCTTTCTGTATCTCGTCAAGATAAATTTTAGAGATACAGTTAAACTGGCAGGGGAAGGCACAGGGATATGGATCGGCTTTAGCTTAGCATTGATTGGCTTTAGCTTAGCATGAAGAGGACCTTTCCAACAGGGCTGCTAAAGATGGGATGGGGATCATGGAAGAAGCCCACCAGTTACGTCCCACCTCCCAAGCCCGGGGACCCCATTAAAGTCCTTGTCTTCCTCCACCACTGCAACACGTGGCTTCTCTTTTTTGAAACTCTTTCCTCCCTTGTCCCATGACACTGCACTCGGGTGCATCCTCCCACGTTTCAGATTGCATCTCTAGTTCATTCTTCCACCTCCTAAATGAATTTCCTGTCTTTTTTCTCCCTTTCCTGGGCTTTTTCTTGAAAAGTTTCAGGCTCTTAGCCATCCCCTTTTGAGAAAGATTCCCAAATAAGAACCCCGGCCTTGTCTTCATACTTTGTCTTTTTTTTCTCCCAACTTTTGACAGATGTTTCTATTTGGGTACCTTTGTGTCCAAATTTGAGCTCATTTCCTTCCTTCTGAAACATGTTCCTTCCCCCCACAAGTTCCCTGGTTGATAATGGCAACAAAGGTTGGCAGACTCTTTCCTGTAGAGGGCCAGGCCATAAATCGTTTTGGGCTTTGTGGACCATAAAGTCTCAGTCACAACTACTCATCTCTGCCTCTGTTGCACAAAAGCAGCCATAGATAAATGTAAACAAGAACAGGCATGGCTGTGTTTCAATAAAACTTTACTTAACAAAACAGGTAGCAGGCTGAGATTGGCCTGTGGTTCTCCTTCATTCATTGCTCTAGTAGACAAAATGCCCCTTTTACATGTTACTCTCCATCAGTTTACATAATCAAAACCCTCTATCAATTCCCCTTTCCCTGCATGTTATAGTTGAAATTCACTAGGTGCAGCTCTTTCCGTAGTTTGCCTCCAGCCTTTTCTTGCACCTCTGTGTGGACCCTGCTCCATCCACACTGGTCTGGTTTGTGTTCTGATATTGGTTCTGTCTCTGCTCACCGTGTGCTCCTGACTTCCACTTACTGAAACTCACCTTTGGGCCGCAGCTCGGTCTCATTCCCAGGTGAGGCTCTTCCCCAAGCCCAGTGGTTACTCCTTCTCTTGATCTCAATAGTGCTTTCAATGCCACTTACTTGTTTAGTTGAGGCTGCGTTGGGTTGTAATGTATACTACATGGTGTTCCTCCTCCTCTCTCTCAACTTTATGAAGCTGTTAAGGGCAGCCCAGTAGATGCTCAGTTAACATGGGTAACACTAACACATTGAACTGTCTGTCTCTCCTCCAGATCTGATTATCCCTTTTGAGTTCCTGTCTCAGTTATGGCACGAGGGATCATCAGCCTTGGAGACTCTCTGTGGCCACTTTTCTTTCACCCTCCACCCCACCTCTCATGACAAAGTCCAGCTGCTGCTCCCTCCATTGTCTTTCCCCTGCTTGCCTCCTCCTCTCCATCCCCTCTGCTGCTGGCTTGGCTCAGATGACTTCCATCCTTCACTGAGACCATTGGAATAGCCTTCAAAAGTATGTCCTTACTATCAGCTTCTCTCCCTTAGGACCCCAACATCCTATCTGTAGGGATCTGACATGTGGATGTGATCTGCAGCTTCTCAGATCGAAACCCTTCAGTGGCTCCCCATTGCCCTGGGCTAAGGGCTAGCCTCCCAGCATGCCAT
Organism: Micronycteris hirsuta; assembly: GCA_004026765.1. Classification (NCBI taxonomy): domain Eukaryota; kingdom Metazoa; phylum Chordata; class Mammalia; order Chiroptera; family Phyllostomidae; genus Micronycteris; species Micronycteris hirsuta. The sequence continues at coordinate 607 of PVJI01000087.1, read as the reverse complement.
GAGGCCATCATTGATTTGATAACCCTGTTCTCCTCAGGCTCATTTCTGACCTGTCTCATTTACATAGCCTACACTCATTTGACGATATGAAATCCCTAATAGATCCTCTGTGCATTTGAACCTACTTCCTCTCTGTCTGCCTTTCCCTGGTCCATCTGGAAAACTGCGACCTGAATTTCTAAGCAGGGCACTAATGTCCTTTCTTCTGCAAGAGGTCTTCATTTTTTTTATTCACCACAGAAGACCAAAAGGAGTAAAGTGTTATTGTAAGATAACCAGTGGGAGAGACGCATGGGTTTGGTGTATTTTTCTTAATTTTATTAAACTTATTGGGGTGAATTGGTTAATAAAATTATGTAGGTTGCAAGTATATAATTCTATAATCACATCATCTGTGTATTGCACTGTGTGTTCACCACCCAAACTCAAGTCTCCTTCCATATATTTGACATCCTTTACCCTTTTCTACCTTTTCCCTAGATGTATTTTCTAATGTTCCTCCAGGTTTTAAAGTTAACCTAGAGCCTGAGTAATGACTAAGTAGGTAAGTCTATAAAACATCTTGAATGCCTGAGTATGCTAAGTAGGTTATTTTTTTTATCCCCAC